>JADRCH010000229.1:5283497-5351537 GCA_019843965.1 Rhynchomys soricoides | reverse complement strand
AAAAAAAAAAAAAAAGTTGACATTCCCCTAAAACGGGTCTAGATTTTACCCTTGGCTAATGGGAGATGGTCTTTGGGTCCTTAGACTGTACCAGCTGATAGGAATGTCTGGATGGGAGCTTGGATCTCTGGTCAGTTTAACAACGTAACTTGTGATAAGACTTTGGACTATGCTGTATCAGTTCTGACCTCAACAAGGACTATAGACCAAAGGAGTTATCCCAACCTGCTAGAAAGGCTGGACAGTAAAAGCTAGTTATTCAGAAAGTTTATAATTAATCCTTGGCAGAAAGTCTAGGCAGAAGCCCAGTGAGTTTCCCCAGTTGGTTGAAGGCCACATGTACTGTCAAATAGCACAGTGATAGAGGACAGCTACCAGAATCTCAGACTTGAACTCCTGCAGGGTTGTTTCCTGTGCATTTCTTCCTTTGGTTGTGTCCTTGTAGGAAACCAAAGTCATGACTATCCCAGTCTTAGTGATTGCTATAAGTTCCCTTAATGGATTATCACACCTGGGAATGATTCAGGAATCCCTTGAAATTTAATGAATTTGGTGTCAAAAGAGATAGAATTTTTGAGGCTGGATCTTACCATGTAGTTCTGCCTGGCTTGGAACTCACTATGCAGACCAGACTGACCTCAAACTCACAAATGATCTACTTGCCTCTGCCTCCCATGTGCTGGGCTTAAAGGCATGCTTCACTATTCATGGCAAAAGTGAGGGAAATCTTGTGGGAACTGCTAGCTAACTCTGTATAATAGGGTTACTGTGTCCCCCACACCCAGTTACATTATGTATTCCTCATTGCTAAGACAAACCACCCGTAAAAGGCAATTTGAGGAAGGAAGGGTTAGTGTTGGCTCCTAGTGAGAGCGTGCAGTCCCTCGCATCTGGGAAACTCTGACAGTCAGAGCACAAGGTAGCTCTAGTCACATTACATTCACACTCAGAAGGCAGAGAGAGTTAAATGCTGGTGCTCTATTTTTTTATTCAGCTTGGAATCCCAGACCATGGATAATATGCTAGCATGAGGCTGACTCTTCCCTCCTCAGTTTAATCTTTAAGGAAACGCAGTCAACAGACTTACCCAGACCTCTATATCCTAGGTGATTCCAACTTCAGTTAACCAAAATTAACCACTACTGCCGTATTCTTCACCAGGCGTGGGTCACTGCTATACAAAGCCTAGACCAGTGTCCCATACATGTCATCCACAGAATAAACACAGCCTTCACTACCTGTTTCCATTGCAGTCACCTATGCCATTTTCAGGTGAAGTGTGCAGGGGCTGGAGAAGTGCCTCATCAGTTAAATGTCCTTGATGCTATTGCAGAGGACCTGAGTTCAGTTCCTAGCATCCACATGGCAGTTCATAACTATCTTTAACTCCAGGTTCAGGAGATTTGAGTTCTCTTCTGGCCTCGTGGTCACTGAGAACCCACATGATACGCATTCATATGTGCATGCTGGAAAAATACTCATAAACACACAAAGAAATAAACAGAGGGGTTTAATTTAAAGATTAAAAAGTTATAAGATTTTATACCAAAAGACACCTAATGCATATACAGAATTTATTTCTTTGTTTTTGGATTTCTTTGTTTTAAAACTCTCAGCCTGTATTGATAGTTAATGGAGGGATTTAAAATCATTATATTTATCACCACGAATAGTTGTTTTATTGACAGATATCTGTATTTTCAGATTTCTATTTTATTCAGCACAACTATTTTTTGTTCTGTTGGCTCTGTCACTGTGTCAGACATTCATCTTATGTCTTTACCCAGTGTTTGTGACTCTTGAGTAGAAGTGCAGTCTGAACTGTAGCTGGGGAGTCTTTTAGATACTTCATCCGAGCATAGAGTAGAGCTGTTTGGTTTGTTTGTTTTAAAAAGGTATCGAAAAAAATCAAAGAGATTGGGGTTTTATTGTTATTCTTTTCTTTTAGCAACATTTCATTTTAAAAATCTGTTTCCCCACCCTATCTTTTCTTTTATCTGGGCTCTTGATTGGCATGGAGTGAAACAAACATTCTTTGTTCGGCACTGTATTCTGTTAAGTGGGCGGCGTAATCATTTGGAATCATCAGTATCGGTTTATGTGATCCTGTTAAAGATTCAGCGAAGATAACACTGCCTAAGCACTGAATGTAAAAACTGAAGTCCAATCCTGGCAGGTCCTTGAACATGATTTGAACACAGACATGAATGGGCTTTTGCATGCCTCAGCTTCCCTCTTAGCAATAGGGATCAATCACAGCACTGTCTGATCAACTCAGTTATGAATGTTATTGATTTGCACACGATAGGTTTAAATGGGTTACTGTGTGAGCTCAGGAGAGTCCATGAACTCAGCCATTATTGAATGCAATGGTTGTCTCCTTTGTGATCCATTCACCTGACAGATAAATATCTAGAAGAAGACAATTCCCTCACAGCCTCTCAGACTGGGCTGTTTTTCATTTTCACAGAAGAAATTTGTGAACTATAGAATTTTTGAGTAATAAAGTTTAATTTTTTTTTCTAAGAAAAGCTTGAAAATAGCATTTTAGTGTTTTCATTGAATTCCCTGTCCCAAAGGTCAATGTGGTTTTTGTCTTTTGAAGGAAATTCTTGTGTTTTCCTGGACTGCTCAATAGATTCAATAAACATTCGCTCTGTCGAGTCCTTAGACTCTGCAGGCTGAGCCTGTCCACGGGAAGGTGAATATGGACATTATGCACGTAGGTATCTGCTTACATCTGCAATCTGTAGCAAGACGTAGCAGGTGCGTCTACCTCCGTGATATAAGGACTCATTGAAAACAAACCCTGCCTTTTAATGAGTTTAACATTAAAAAAAAAAAAAAAAAATTGGGACACTGCCCGGTTCCACCATGTTAAATGAAAATAACTTTCAGAGTTGAGCTAATCTGATTGCACAGGATCTATTTTCCCCCTTGCTGCAAATCAGAGCCGTTTTCAGCTAACAAGAATGGGTGCCCTACTTGAACGGGCAGCAGGCACTGCCGCTAGTCAGAGCGGCACTTAGCCTGGCATTGCCATCATTGCATCCCCAGGTTCACAGCAATGAAACTCCAGGAGTGGCAAAGTCAAATCAGTTCAATTGTCTGATTGTTCATACTCATAAAGTGGGGAAGCTGGCAGGGGTTCGGCATAAAACTTGGAGTTCTGAACTGGAGCTCCTTTAAGGTAATTCATTGCCCTCGGTAGTAGCTTAAATCAGAGGGGCCAGCACGGTCACAGTGAATGCAGCTCCCCGTCCTGCTGGAGAGCAATATCGCAGATAGCCGGCTGCTATGCCAGATGTCAAAGGTGCACTAAAAGCACTTGGTTTTGATCTGCCCCATTCCTGAGAAGTACAATGGATGGGCCTTTAAGCACCACCATAAAAAAAGATTGTGATTAATGAAGCAGCGCAAGTTAATAAACCACGTTGACTCCCGCTTCCTTCTCCTAGGCATTTCACTGTCCTCAACGCAGTTCTTTTACTTAGCAGCAGGGACATGTAAAATGTTAATCATCAATCTGTGGGCCATTAAAGAAGTTGCTTTCCCTTTCTCAAGTCGAAAACCAAGGGGGGAAGATAATAGGTTTGGTTAACAGAGCTGCTCATGTAATGGAGATGTGCAGAGGAAAGCTTTGATGGAGTCAGCATGGGAGCCCTTGAGCACTAATCCATCCTGCTCCCGGGACCACGAGTTCAAATCCTAGCTGAGGCTGAAAGACTCGGACTAGGAGGCTGCGGTGAATGTCTTGAAGGCACCTGACCAGCAGGAGGTTACAGTACCTCAGTGAGGCCAAAAATAAGATGAGAAGGCACAGAAGCTCTCTGCATCAGCAGCTCTCTGCATCAGTGAGTACCAGGGACTGCTGGTACTCACTGACCTGTGAGCCCTTCTCTCTCCCAAAGAACACCACAGCATCCCTGCCAGTTAGGCAAATGGCTGAGAGAGGAGCCCAGGGCAGAAGCTTTCTTACCTAGAGAGCAAAACAGAGTTTTCAGCTAATTTTCTAAAGCCTAATTAAAATACTTTCCCAGAGACTCAAAGTGTATCATCAGAGAGACACAATTTGAGATTTTACTCATGACTTAGAAATTGCTTTTATGGGGGGAGGCTAAGAATTAGAAACCCAAACAACAAACAAATGGCCCCCAGATGTTTTATACCATCAGTCAGTTAATATTGTCAGGAACAGAGGAACTACAAGAAACAGTATCAGGTCAGGAAGGACATTCTAAAATGTTCAGGGTCAGAAAAGGTGAGAACCTGAGAACAGTGTCTCTCATCTATACTGGAGGCAAATTTTGACTTGCCTTGGTAAGGAAAGCTTAGATGGGTAAGGACCTGGGTTTGAGCCCCAACACAAAGGGAAAGAGAGAAAGGAAGAAGGACATTTAGACTGTACCTCAGACAAAAACTGAGAGAGGATAGCTCCTACTCCTAGGAAAAGTCTGTGCCTGCTGATCCCAATGAGAGGGGAACAAGTGGCCCCTGACATCATAAAGAGTCAGATTTGGTCAACAGGAATGGTACTTCACTACTAGAGGCCCTAACTTGACATTTTCTTTGCTCCCTCTAAAATTTGACAGGCAAAACCATTTTCTATCATTTAAACTCAGTCACACCTACAGCCTTTTTATGCTTTTTTTCCCCTCCATAAGTTTTTCCTCAGACCCTTGTTCAAACCCTATAGTTCAATGAAGATCATTTTCATTAATACCTGTGATCCATTTAGTCCAAGGGAAATCAAATGTCAACTGTGTAAGAATATTCATATTCTTAGACTACGACATGAAGGCCATGAGAAAGGTGCCAACAACCTTGAAAAGCAGACTGTGAAAGAGGGAATGTTTGGTAGTTGTCTTAGTCCACACTATGTTGCTATAACAAAATACCCAAAACTGAATAATTTATAAAGAATAAAGGTTTATTTGGTTCACGGTGGTGAAGATTCAAATGTCCAAGAGGATTGTGGCAGCATTTACTCAGCATCTGGTGTGACAGCTTCCTTCTTGCCTAGGACATTACCGGCAGACCTTGCATCTCTCTTCCTCTAATAGAGTAACTAATATGAGATGGGACCCTGCTCTCGTGACCTTATTGAGACCTCATTGGTTTTTAACAGGCCCACCTTCAACAGTCCTCACCCCCAGAGGAAAACAAAAATGGATTTTGGAATTAGGATTCCAATTCATGAAATTAGAGGACATAGCCAAGCCTCATCAATACAGAAGTCCATACTGGGCCCATAGTTTTCATTATTTCATGGAATCTGTGAAGGAGTAAGAATTACAGAGATCCAACACCAAGCAGTATGCATTCTAAGCTCTCACTGTCAGCCTGCAACAACTGCTCCATGGATCAGGCAGAGCAGAGACCCTGAGACATCCCCCACCTCCATCAAGCTAAACCACTCCTGGCTAAGCATCTTCTTCCCAGTCTCCCAGTGGCTTTTCTAGGAAGATCCCTCTGCTCTGCCCTGACCTTACACATGAGGTGTCCACATGTCTGTGTGTTTTGTATCCATTTCTCTCTGTACTTAGCACCCTGTGCTGAAGCACAGTGCAGCAATCTTGTATCTGGTGCAGTAAAACTTGTCACCAAAGAGGAAGCCATCCAACTGAAAGAGTAAACTAGGAATCTTTGCTTGCTTGGACAGTGTTTTTATAGATTCATGCCTAGGGCAACAAAACAATATCCTTTTCTAAACCCATACTTGGCAGTGATTCAGAAAATTTCCATCAGACACATCAAAAACAATGATGTTGATGATGGCATGAAAAGAAACTCAGAAGCAATTGATGGTATCGATTAACTAAAGAGCTTCCCCGCAAAACTCATATAGCTATTTCTATTGGTTATAAGAACTTCCAAGTGTCAATCTCTGTGGGCATCTGATTTCACCATTACGCTTCCAAGGCCAGGTGGTTTATATTCAGTGGATGGCAGATAAGTATTTACTGAATGAATTGACCAAAAAGTCTTTGTTTCAAACATTTGCTAACACCCTAACTTGCATGGTAAAACGGAATGCCTCCTATCTGAGCATGGTGGTATATGGTTGGAATCCCAGCACTCAAATCTCAAAGAACAAAAACAAAATAAACAAACAAAAGCTTAACATCTCATGAATATGCAGAGATTTTAACATTTGTCCATTCTTCCGGCTTCTTGCTATCATGACCTATATCACGACCTGGGTACAGTCTGTGCCCTTAACAAGTAGCTACTCACCATCCCTCAAACACCTGACACAGATGCTCTCTCAGCTGCCAGGTAAACTGTTCTTTTTCATTCATCATTCTTCACAAGTCTTTTCTTTCACTTGACTCTAAAAACACTTTAGCACTGGTCTTAGTTGTAGCTGTTGGCTCAAGGAGATCTGCTCCTTGTTCATGGAGATCAGACACCTTGTTCCAGGTATCTGTCTTCTCAAGATATGTGATGACTGGCCAATAATCTTAGCACAGCGCCTAGAATCAATTTTAGTTAAATTAAAAATTCAGTGATTAGACCAATTGATGAATCACGAAACTGGGAGAGTTTCAAAACTATCACATGTGCTGTCTTTCTGAGCTCTGATATAGATTTTGGAAGTGTAAATGGGCTGATGTTCACAATAATTCCTAAATATGCTTTCAGTTTCTAACACTGACAAATTAAAATGTTTTAATAAAGTATCCCCATCTTCTACCCACTTCTCTTCCAGAAATAATGCAAGGTGACTCTTTGTCTTTCAGGCTTATGAACCCATGCTTCAAGAGCTTGTACTTGGCGGGAAACATCTATGGTCACTCACTCTCTTCAGAAAAGTTTGTCAGCTCTTGTCTCTTACGTGTATCCAAACGTTCTACCTTCTGTGTTAGCTCCTGCCACGGTAAAAATTTACACTGATCATGGCTATTCAGCTTAGGAAATGAATTAACATTCTCCACAGGACCCTCATTTGTATAGTATATTAATAGGCTCCTTATGTAAATGTCTGCTCTTACCCAGTGCTTATTTGCCTGCTAGCTGGCTCCATGTAATTTAGAAAGGAGGGCAAGAGTGTCTGCTTTCACGCCAGTTGCTTAGAGCAGTGGAGGGAGGGGAGAGGGGTCAAGCATGGAAAGGAGAGGGACAATGGACATATTTTATAGCTGTCACCAAGCCAACAGTGGTTCAATAAAGGCAACTCTCGTTGCAAATCGTTTTTTTTTTTTTTTTTCGTTTTTGCGTATGTCTAATAGATTTGCCATTATAAAGGAACTATGAAAAACAAAAGACAATAAAAATGACACGATTTTTTAAAATGCCTAGTCAAAAGGTGTCATTTGACTAGCAGGGAGTTTAAAAGCATTCCATGTCCTAAGTAAAGGCATATTCTACTTAACACTTCAAAAGAAAAGAAAAGACTCAAAATGTATGTTCAACCTCTAGAAACATTCACAGCAATCACATGAGGAATTGGACCAGAATTGACAACCTCTGATTTGACAAAGCTATGAATCATTAATCAAACCTCATCTTCCTCTTGGTCTTTGATATAAGGGCTAGGTTGCGTTTTCTAACCTCCTTTGCAGGTAGATGTGGCCCTTTGAATGTTTCAGTTAGCAGTATAAACTCAAAAAGAGATGCATGCTTCTAGGCTGGACTCTAATTGTCCTATCGGGCTGATGAATCCCAAGAGCTGCCTTGGAATCTTTCTGGTAAAGACAGTAGAACCCTATCACCAAAAGGACAAGTAGTCCTGAGGCCCCACAGACTAAAGGTTACAGTCCAGAGCGTGTAAGGAAGGTGGAACAAACGTTTTCACCACTAGTATCATCAAAATGAGAAAATGAGCCATTTGCTGATATGCATGATATCCGTGCCTCACAGAATCTTCTGACTTAAACCCCCCCCCCCAATCCCCAGTTAGCTGTTTTCAGTTCATTCAGTCACATTTAAGCATCTACTGATTCCCGGCTTGCCTCATTCCAAGCCTCCTGGCTCTGGTGTTCTAGGAGCTATGTCATTGACTAGCTCCACAAGTGAGAAGGTCAAGTTGAAAGTTGAAAACAAGAGATAGCTCCATCTCTATGCATCTTGGGCTGAAGATAATTTTGGTGAGAAACAAAAATAAGTCAAATTGTAATTATTTGTTTCCTATCATGCCTATTTTGCTGACTATACTCGGTTATGTGTGATTCTCTGTAATGCCTTCAACAGTTTTGTCTGGTGTGCATTAGGTTACAACAAGGAATTTACAGCACACAAATTACCTTATTTCTCCAAACATTCACATAGGTCTCCCTCAGTCTCAAACAGCAGTTCTCAATCCATGGACCACACCCATTTCGGTAAATGTCTAACTCCTAAAATATTTACATTACAATTCAGAATAGTAGTGAAATTACAGTTATATAGTAGCAAGAAAACAATGTTATGTTTGGGGGTCAGCACAATATGGAGAACTGTGTAAAAGAGTCATAGAATTACGAAGGATGAGAAGCACTAGTCTAACATGACAAAGGAGCCAATATAAGGAAATATAATAAAAATACATTCAGTCATTTCATTTGACGTCTTCCATGGCCAATCAGCTATTTTCTATTTATACAAGTACATGTACACATACAAATAATTTAAAAGAATATTAATTTTACAACTAACACTCAAAGTCACATACTTAGTGGCTTCTTCTCTCTGAGAAAACATAGGCCAGAATTCCACCCAACACACTTCAATGATACTCTTCCTAAGATCCCAAGCTCAAAATCTACTCACATAAAATGTAAATGGTTTTCGTAACACAATAACAAAATAATAGTATTTGCTTTAAAATTCAAATGTGGTTGTTATTCAGCTAACTGATACATTACAGAGCCTAGTCCCTCTTGCATTATATTTGGATGAAATAATCTCTTTGAAAACTTTTCTTATCTATCACTTGAACTCTCAATCTTTTTTAAAAATTCTCGCATCTTCTAATTCCCCACATCTAAGAAAGGTTGTGTCTCAGCTGTAAAATTGATGATATTTCTCTATCTTCATTTGCAATTTACTGGATGTAACAGATGTAAAAGATATCACAGAAAGAGAGGAATTTGTTAAAGGGAGAAGTAGGGGGAGGAGATGGGGAAAGAGGGAAGAGTCAAGGAAAGAGCGAGGGAAGAGGTGGTAAGAAGGAGAAAGGGCCCCAGTGTAGGGGAATGCCAGGGAGGGAAGACAGGGGTGGGTGGGTGGGGGAGCACCCTCATAGAGGCAGAGGGAGGTGGAATGGGATAGGGGGCTTCCAAAGGGGAAAACATTTGAAATGTCAATAAAGTAAATATCATATATCATATATATATATGAAAGGACGAGAAAGCCATATCCCCCAACATAGCAGAATTATGCTGTGGCTCAGGGAAGTGCAGTCTTCCTAGAACCAGGCTGAGAGATTTCAGAATTCAGTTCCCTCATTCCTACCAGCAGACCCATTCCTCTGGAGGGAAGGGTACAGGGAGGGCTGAGAGAAAAAAATGGTCTTGACACCAGTAAATATTTGGTGTATCTGCCTTTCTTTGTCCAGGCTCAAGTCATCTTCTGATTATAACTCAGCTTCCAAGGCCTATGGGAACATGGTGTGAGGGCCAGGCCAATAAATGCTTTGCAGGTTATTTACATCCTGTGATTTCACTCTACATTGATAAACTAGCAGGGCAGTAGATTCTATTAAATTGTTGAGAAAAGAAAGGAAAGACAAAGATCCATGTAAAGATAGAAAATCCCCCAGCAGACCCAGTGCCAGGACCACATGAAGAAATACACCCATCACCATACACCTACCTCGTGGCATACCAAGAGGAATTAATTGGCTGTCCCATGGACTTACAATGAACACAGATGGCCTGAAGGTGCGGAACTGAACTCAATAATGCATAAGATGTAAAGTTGATGCCGGAAAATATTCTACAATCCTAATTTGGATTTTCTTATCTGTAAGCCTAAATTAGATGCCAAGTTTCAAATCTATGTTTCAGACCTTCACAAGTTATCACTGTATTGTCAAGAACAATGTGAGTTACAGTATCACTGATTTGCTGCAGGTTCAAATCTCAGCTATCTTTGGGGTGATGATGGCAGTTAGTGTCCTAACTCATTTATAAGTAGTGGTTTCAAAGCTATACAATGTACACAATGGTCCGATGGATCGGATCATTGTATAGATGCAATGCACAATGCACACACCACACAATGCCTGGGAGATGAGGAATGCTCCATGCATTACCTATAATAATGATGCCATCACTATGATTTTTACTGCTGGCCAATGATGAGCTCTATGTTGCAAAATTCCTCATTTCTTTGGAGAACGCTTGATGTCAGATGAGATTTCATCTATTAAATTTAGTCTTCGTGTAGTACAATATAGAAACACTTGTAAAACATTGATAGAGTAGGACAGACACTGAACAATAATATAAAGCGAAGGATTCTCACCATACCTCTCTTCCCAAACTATTCCTAAGATATTCCCAGAAGTCCTCTAGAAGTAAACTATATTTCCTTTTATGTTGTTTCTATCTGCAACAGGCATGGAATCCTTCAGACACACCTCTTCCTCAGAGAAATCATTCACCAGCTCTGACACCATCCATGACACTGTAACCTCACCCAGGGCAGACACAGGCTTGACCAGTGCCCTTCCACCCACCACCTCTGCTTCCCCCAGTCTTCATCCACACAATTCCAAGGGTGATGTGGGAATTATAAAATCATGGCAACACATTGAACTTGTTACCAAAGCATCCTGAGGCTCTGTGATCGGTTGCTTGGTTACCAATAAGATACAGAGCAAAAGATTCATTAGAAGCTAAAGTACAAGCCCATGATGCCAATGAAGAGTCTCCCCAAATCCTTCCAACAAAAGGCAACTGTTACATCCACATTTAGACAGTCATTAGCAGAACAGTTTCTGCCATAATAATTGCAAGAGCTTTGTAACTAATTCAATAGATAGAATTTCTAAGGGTCTCCAGTAAATGTTCCCTTGGAGGAGATGAAAGCTCCAAAGGATGTTAGTTGCTGAAAGAAGATGTGGGTGAGTGACAGACCAAATTTTTCTTATTACCAACCAGCTCTGAACTGGCAAAATTTAAATCATGGCTAATAAAAACTTGAAAAAAAAATAAAAACATTGCTTTGCAAACATCAAACTGTATCTTCTTTCTGTCTTTTTTTCATGCCTCTGAAAATAACACCTCAGGTGGTGCCACTTTGGCTCCATTTCTTGTCCTAGAATGTGTTCTTCAAGCAGAGGAGGGCAGAACAAACAAGACAAGACGGAAGTCTCCATCCTGCAAAGAGCAAAAGAAAGAGAGCTGCTGCGAATGGGGGAGGGGGATTTCCTGAGTTAAAACTGTAGAATTAATCTTGAAAGCAAAAAGAGAGAGCAGTGAGCTTCTTCTCTCTAGAAAAGGAGAAAGAGCAGGAATGCCTTTGTGCTTGTGAAGAAATAACAGGTCCACTGAGCCTCCTCTGTAAATACTCAATAACGATCAGATCATGCCAAAATGAAAGTCTCTCACTATTTATTGAACTAGATTCCAGGCTCACAAGAAGCCTTTTAAGTGAGATTCTCAAAGGACTGTCTAAATGCTATCTCATTACCATTCACCTTCATTTAGAAGTTAAGTATTTTCATCTCCATTTCAGAGTTGGGGGTTAACAGAAAGGTTAAACAAATTATATAAACTTATATTAAAAATCTGAAATGGTAGAGACCAAGGTGTACAATCCCGTGAGGATGACATGTCTTTCTTTGAAAAATTAAGCAACAATGTCTAAGTATTTTTTGGAGAGTATTTAAAAAAAAAAAAGGATATGTCTTATCTGCACATACTGGTCTACAAGGAAAAGGCAAAAATAAATAATAAATTAACTATTGTGTTAACTGCAAAGCCAGTGTGTCTTCCTGAATCCTTGCTATTTTCTGTCCCCACCCATGTGGCTGGAGATTTGAAATGCTATTTAAGTCTCAATTTCCTTCAGAAGCTAACCTTTGTGGTAGAAAATGCTGTTAAGGGGGAAAAATCTTTTCTGTCATTTGACTTTAACTTATGATAAATTAGCTTCAACTAGTTTCTTAGAAAATTGCTCAAGAAATGACTACAGAAAATTAAATACCAAGACTTCAAAGAGGCAAAACACACAGCCTTCAAATTCCGACCTCAGAGAATAATCCTCCCTTTCTCGTGCTTTGGTGAACTGTGAGTAAAGAAATCTTACTGGGGCATGGTAATGAACCATCTTTCAAATGACTTTTCTATCAATCTTCTTTTCAAAGGGTAATAAAGTGATGATTATTTCTAGGCGGTTTCTGGGAAGTTATCGTCTCATTTCTATAGTCACCACTAAAGGACTGCACTCGGCGTTATCACCCATGGTGATAAGGGTAAGAACTGGTTAAGAATTCAATAGACAAGGTATAGGTTGTTAAAAGCTATTTCCTAGGAAATTAAAACAGAGAGACATCAAAAGAATCATACTGGCTCTCAAAGAGTTGGTAGTCATTTCCTTCTAGGTTAAAAATGTAAATCTGATTTATTACCTAGTGAATGAAATCCACTATCATTTGAAGATTGCTTTATTTCTTTTAAAAAGTATTGTTGACCTCATGCCATGAGCCGTGCCTTTTGCTTAATCTAGTGAGAAGCATAAGAAAACCTGACAAGGGCATGTGTCATCACTTCTAAAACAAGAGTGTTGGCTCTCATCTAAAACAACAGTCAACAACAACAAAATCATGCACTGACTGGATGGTTATTGGGAACTCCTGATTGTCCAGTATTTGATTTGCAAAGCCACAGAGTAAGGAATACCCCCAAGTTATATCAAATCTCATGCCTCAGAGATTCGAAAAGATCTAAGACAGCAAGGGGCAGATGCTACTCAGAGTCTCAAGATGGATAAATGCCTTTGGAAAGGAGTCCCTGAACACTAGATCCCTGCACAGGAACTTCCTGACCTCACCCCCTCCTCAGACTCTCACAGCCAGATCCCACCCATGGCCAAGGCTCTGCACCTAGAAAGAATTGTGCTGGCCATCATCCCTCAAAGATGCTAAAATAGTCATGTCTTCTTATTTTCCTAATTCTCTTATCTCAATCCAAGCCTACTGTTCAAATAGGGAGGGTACAGAACCCATCTAGAAGTCAAATTTTTCAGGACTTAGGAGAGATCCAAACTTGGAACAAAACAAAACTAGAAAGGAAGGAAGGAAGGAAGGAAGGAAGGAAGGAAGGAAGGAAGACATGAAGCTTTTGGAGAGCAATTATGTGTCTGTTTACTCCATAATCTCTCCAGTGATTCTAAGAGATGGCTGAGAAAGGATGCTTCAGAAATAACTGCTAAAGTCCAAGGGCTTGATGAAGGAGCACTTGACGAGGGAGCACTGCCTCCTTTTATAATCGTAAGTCGTTCAGAGCTAACACTGTCACATCTACATGCAAGCAATCCCAGTGAACTTCACCCAGAAGTTCTTTTTTTCAGATAGTCGTATATAGTTTTTCTTAGTGTTTTAAAAAGTACAAAACTTTGGAATCAAAAGGTTTATGCTTTCAAGTTTCACTCCAGTTTAGAAGTATTTTGGACAATAAACTGGTGTGTTTGGTTTGGCCCTTGGATAGGTAAACTTGGCCCCTTTTCAAAGTTGAGCACAGCACTGAAGTGAGACAAACTCTTACTGATTCAGAGACTGGATAATAGTGCTAAGTACCATCTGCCAACAGCATTACTAACTTTTATCCTCATTGCCACCGTTTCACCCAAGCACATACTTAAGGCGCTAGACTGGAGGCTTGGGAGTTTGAAGCCAGTCTATGCTATGCAGAGGGAGGGGAGGAAAGGAAGAAGGGATGGAGGGAGGGAGGGACGGAAAGAAAAGAAATTGCCCAACTTTTCCACCTCCTACCAACCCCAAAGCAAAAGTAAATGAAATATAGATGAACTCTCAAAGTCACATGAACCAGATACAATTGCTTTCCACCTCACTATGCAATACTTCCCTTGAAGGGTGGCCTAAGGAAGCAAGAATTCAGAATTCTAAAGCAGACTTAGAAGTAAGTCACTTAAGGACAAAGATGCTTAGCCAGTGGGAATGCGCATTAAAAGAGGGCTTGCAAGGGTAGAGGGCAGAGGTTTCCCAGTTCCCATCTCTGCAGCTGCTATAAAAGTTATGCGTGCTCTGAAGCAGGGCAATCCTACATAGCACGCAAGAGGGATCTGCCCTCAACACAGGGTTGCTTCCAGGAACACCTCACTCCAAGCTCCAGAGACTGATGAAGTGTTCAAGTTGTCAGAATCCTACAATGGAAGGAGCAAAACGTGAAATACCTGCAATGCGGTTCAGCATCTTTCCCCCAAAGGACTGGCCAAGGAGAACATAGATGTGATGATACCATGTTGAGAGGGGAAGGATGAACAGACTGGCAAGGGTCTCTAGCCATAGTGTTTCTGAGCTTAATAAGCAAAACTTTTCTTAGTAGTTTCCAGGATTATGTATTCCCCGTTTTCTTATTTAAATGAAAAGATGTAAGGAAAATTGGTTTTGATTTGTGCTTTTGTTTCATTCAGAGAAACTGGAAAATCCCAAGCATCGTGTGATTTGATGACAATGCTCCAATGCATCTAGAGTGCACCAGGACATGGCCTTGTTATGGCTAGGTATGCTCCAGCCTTGACCAACAGACACTAATCCCAGGGTGGTCCCTGTTGCTGCTATTCAAATCTTATGTTGCTCTAGAGGGAAGAAGAAAATACATATTCTTCATGTATGTATAGGTACATGTACAACCCTTGGATGAAATCATGAATAACAGTGGGAACAGAGTCTTCAAACACAATGAGAAAATAAATTAATTTATTCCCTGGTTCTTCAGTACACAGCATTTTACTCCAAGTGGCCAGCTGAAGCAATGAGGTATAAAGGAAAATATTCCCAACTGACTTATCTAGTATCTTCATGCAGGATTGGGAGATAAGAATGTGCATTACACATTCTTCTTAGAAGTCAATATCCTGGAGGACCCCTCCATATACACAGTATCCTCTGGGCAGTGGGAGATGAGGCTCAGGGGGCATTTCCAGGGAGGTCCACATCGTAAAGTCATCGTGACAGAGATTCTGACCTAGTCAGGATCATGTCAGTCTATGTCTCTCACCGTAGAATTCATGACAGAAGGAGCTAAGGGACCATCATCTTCCTTCATCATCCTTTCTAAAGGCGTGTGTGATCTTCCAGGGAACTTCTATTTCTGTCTCTTTCTGGAAGCACCTCAGCTGGTTCAATGGTTTTAGCAAGTCCCGAGTTACGATGTGCTCTTCCAGGGGAGTAATCATTTCTTTTTAAATCTATAAAGAAAGCCAGATAGTTTTAGTAGGTGACTTAGATTGCATTGACTCATGCAGGTGGACTGGACTTAAGGCTTAGTCAAAGGGTTCAGGGAGTCCCAGGTCTTGGGCATATGGATTCCAAACAGTCAACCATATCTAAACCCAGGCTCTCTTGCATCCCATGACTACATGAAACTCTAACTCCATATGCTGTCACTGTGTGAGGCACAGGCCACCACCTAGTAGGGGGAGAAGATGTGACTGGCCCAAGTTAAATGTGGTCCAATAAGAAATGGGAACCTTAGGAAGGATCAGAGGGATGGGTTGAAATGGTGGCAAGAAAGAATCTTCCCTCAGCTCTATGGCTACCTACAAAAGTTTCACCATCTAAAGATCACATCAGATGTTTCCTAAGTCCTGCCTCTTCTGTGTACAAAGGGAAGTTAAAGAAAATGGTCAACGGGATAAGCTTTGGGAGGATGGACATTAAATGGTGCATGCATCTTTTTGTGCTGTGATTCATGGGCAGATTCAGCCTGCAATCGTGGGATGATTCAGACATTCACCAGCTCCTGCCTCCCATGCTTAGAATTCTGTTGGGCCTCAGCCCAGCCCTAACCCCTTACTAGGTTCCTGATCACCAGCCCAGAGGACACAATGCTGTGCATTGACCTCTTTGCCCATTCACTGTGAATTCACATCATGGGCAGTTATGAGAGTGCAGCCTTCTTCTTCGCTCCTTCAATTCATTAGCCTTGAGCTAACGGGGCTCATGGGCTAGCCACTGTGGGTGATGGTATTAGGGAACCAAGCACATCACTCAGGGTGAGAGTGTGTAGCCAGAGGTGATATATGAAGGACTGAGCTCAACCTCTGGTACCAGGAGGAAAATTTTGTATTTCTTGGTTTACTTTTTAATGTTAAATGGTGGTCTTTCTAGATAAGAATAACTAACACATATGTATGTTAATATTTAATAATATAACCAACATTTATTGAGCATATACACAAACTAAACTTCACCTCAACTTTGTGACAGATACAATTATCTCTTGCTTGCAGATGAAGATGTTAAAGGCCAAAGCCTTATAGCCAGTGGCAAGCAGAACTGAGCTACATGACCCTAGCTAGGTCAAGATTCCAGGTTCTTATGCATTGTCTTAACCTGCCTCTGCCTTAAAAATAAATAAAACATAAAATCTGAAAGATATTTCTCATTCTGTTCTCCAAACTAAACATCTTTACTTAATTACCAATGATAATGAAAGATGGATTTCATTATTTCCATTTCAATATTAATTTTTAAAACTAGGATTTCAAACACCAGAGAGAGAGAAAGAGAGTCAGATGCAGAGACAGAGACAAAATAAGAGAATCTGGATGGGTACTCTAGAAACTCTTGCGGTTTATAAATTTAAAATTTATTCAAAAATAAAAAAGATAAATGTTTGAGTGAGTAGGCCGGATAAGAGAATGTTAAAAAGAATAAACTTAGTTTTATCTTAAGGGGAAAAAAACCTGGGTGGTAAGATGGCCCAGCAGGTAAAGGTGCTTGCTGTCAAGCTTCATGACCAGAGTTCAATCCCCAGAATCCACATGGTGGAGGAAGAAAAGAGACAATGGCTTTCAGCCTATCATGGCATGCCTACATGTAATCATGAACCCTACACCAGACTCAACAGTTAACCAGGCCCAAAGATTGGAAGCAAGGAGTAATGTCTCAAGTCTTCCTGGCTCTGAAATGATCAGATATAGTTCTGGGTCTTTCAGAATAGAAGCTGCCCTGCCCGGGCTACAGTGAGTCAGACTGGGCAGAGTCCAGTACCTAAGGATCATGATTCCTGAGTAGATTCCAGGCTGCAACTGTGGGATGATTCAGATATTCACCAGTTCCTGCCTCCCTTGCCTAGAGTTCCAATATCCCTCAGCCCAGCCCCAACCCCTGCTTGGGTCCCTGATGACCAATGCAGGACACAGTGTTGTACATTGATCTCTTCAGCCATCTGCTATGAGCTCACACCATGAGCAGTTAGGAGAGTACAGCCTCCTTCTTTGTGCCTTTGGCTTTCTTCTTCCATATCTGCCACTGCACGACACACTCTGTTTTCACTGATGGAAGAACCAGAGGCCTAATTCTAATCCCTGTCTTTTGCTAAGTCTTGCCCACAAATCTCCCTCAATTCCAAAAGTATTAGAAATTGCACATTTCTGCTATGGAAGTACATAGGTCCACCCTGGGTTACAGTGGAAGATAATCTTTTTTCTGATTTCTAGTTCAGGATATGACTTTTTGAGAGAGAGAGAGAGAAAGAGAGAGAGAGAGAGAGAGAGAGAGAGAGAGAGAGAACCTAACTATCTTGCTCAAGCTGACTGTGAGTTCCTGAACTTAGGTGATCCTCCTGCCTCTGCCACATCTTCAGCTACAGGTGTAACCACAATGCTCCACTCAGGACTGTACCTTTTGATATGTGAAATTCCAGTGTAAGCGAGACTGTTGCTATGACCAAAGAAAAAGAGTTAAGCAGACAGCAAGCCTCCTTTCTGAAAAGGACAAATAGACTCCAGCAGAGCTAGACTTTCTCAAGCACACCCATACATACTGCAATCAAAATTTAATGTGGCAGGTGTGGGGGCTGGGAATGTAGCCCAGTAGCAGAGTGCTAGCTAGCTTGACAGAGTCCTAGGTTCTAAGCCCACTGCTATAAAACAAACAAACAAATGAGTGGATAAAGTGGTGATTGTTACAGCTTAAAGCAGTGCTTTAACTGACAGCCTTTCTTCTCGCTGAGCCACACCCTCTCCGGTGCCCAATAGGCAAGCTGGAACCAAATAAAAATGCTACAGGCATGCGGTCTGTGAGCAAACAGGACATTGGACGGGAAGAGAGGGGCCTTCGTCCCGTTTCATTCCCTTTTAGTAGGTGGAACCTTTTCTGTGGGGTGACTGTGACAAGTTTTGGGCCCCAGGTTGTTTTATCACATTTTGGCAGAACCTCAAGCAAATCTCTGTCCTTTTTAAATCCCTCCCGAGACTTTAAATTTTTCAGTCAGAAAGTCAAGTTTGTGAATGGCTGCGAGTGAGATAAAAATGCGGTTAAGATTTTCACTCGATCCCGAGTTATAATAACTATTATTCTATGAGAGTTTCTCCGAAGAAACAGAGTCGCTGAGGCTTACCGGGCAGCCTGAGCTTCCCACAGCAGGAGTTGCAGCGATGTTTTGCAATGAAGCTTCTAATTGCATCTTCCCCTAAATTGGCCGGTCCAAACACCATCCCTCTTGATCTAGAGGAAATATCAGAATATCAATTAGATCACAGCTGAGCAAAAGGAGTCCAACTAGGATTCTCTGAGATTGTGAACAGTATCCCATAGTAACCTAGCCACTTAAAGGAGCCAAACAAAGAACAGAGCACTTTGGGGAAGTAACAATGTTAGGTTTGCAAATTTAAAATTCAAATGCACTTAAATCTTTGTACCCAACTCCAAGACCTACTGTGAAACTCATTCCAACACTAATCTGATAGAAGAGTGAATTTTCGATGTGGTACATTAAAACAAAATACAGTGAAGCCCTTTTTAATGCATATGGTGTGAGAATTGCATTCATTATCATATGCTCTACTAAAACACCCCAAAGGTAAAGGGTAGAATAACTTTGCTATGGTATACACCTTCAAAAAAGATGCCTGTGCACTGCTGTGCACCAAATACGTTTCTGAAAATGACTCTCCCCAAATCAAACATCCCAGTAGACACCACAGCACCCAGATTCTGGGCTTCTTAAAAGCCACTTTTGACTCTGCAAGCTGTTTTTAACAGGGCTCTTTGTGGAAAGCCAAAACAACTATTAGCCAAAAAGTTTGTGGAAAGAGACTGCAGATGCCCAGAGTAAGTAACAGAATTAATTACAAGTAGTGTTGGTATCTCTGAGACACAGTTTGAACCTTCTAATATAAAGATCCTCAGCAGATGCTAGGCATACTCTTCATTCAGCCATTACTCTTTAGACTTTGACCGTTCGCATGACACAGGATGGAGCACACCAGAAATGCCTCCAAAGAAAGCTTATGAAAGCTAATATTTCATTTTAATGACATGCACAGTGGAAACAGCACATTTTAAAATCTGAACTCAATTACCGCTCTTAAATACCACGTCTTAAGAGGGGGAATAAAGCACAGCAGACTATCACAAAGGGAAACAATAAACTCTGCTTCTGAGGAATGTGGTTTTTCAAAAGGGACATGGTGTAAAAATGGACTTTTTTTCCACCCGAGGATTGAAACATTTATCTCAATTTCCACTTCCTTTTGGCAGAAGAACAGTGGCTCTCTTAAGATGTGCCAAGCTCAGGATGAGGGCTGATGTCAATTTGATCTCAGATTGCCTCCCACTCTGTGCCAGGTAGGTGGAGAAAACCTCTTGGGAAGACAGACTGGAAAGACACTGGGGATTAACTTTCCTGGTCACTGGATCGCTCTCACAAGGCACAGCTCTGGTGGTATTTACCCCACAGCATAAGCTGCTTCTTGTTAACTATGCCTGGATTTCAGTCCAGCTGGAGAGACACTACCTTAGTCAGGTGAAACTAAAGGTGGCAAAAAAAAAAAAAAAAAAAAAAAAAGAGCAGAATCACTCGGTTTAGACCTGAACTCTCTTGGATCTGATAAAGTGAGAGACGAGGGTATCTGTTCAGCCATTAGCATGGAAGACTCCCTTTGGAGTCTCTGCATGACCTCATTGGAAAATTTCACTTGTTTGCATCCCTCACCAGCCATTTCTGTCATCCCAGGAAGGTATAAAGACACCCAACTAAGATATAATACCTTCAAGTAAAATACAGAAGCTATTTGCCTCTATGAGCTGTGTGAAACTTAAAATAAAATAATCAAAATCACTACAAAATTTATATATCAGGGTCAAAAATCCCAGAGCAGGGAGATAGTGATGTAGGGATTTTTCATTTGCAAATATACTGCACAGCATGCTCCAAGCCTTGCTGTCTCAGATAACTAAATTTTCAAAGCAAACAACTAGCTAGTTTCTTTTTTTTTTTTTTTTTTCCAACAACACAGGAAAAGCAGGTGGTAACTTGGTTCTACATACAAGGAAAGCCCGGTTCTTGCCCTCTATACCCAGTCTCTACAGAACATCTCACTACCAGATCATACTTGTCAAATGCTTGGTTATCAAAAAAAGATACAGCCCCAAACTACCAACAAATGAGATATGTTAGGGAGAGTTAGGCACAGTGGGAAGAGGCATGAGCAAAGCTATTAGAATTATTCTCTAAAGTCAGCATCCTGTCTCATAAACCTTCCGTTGACTCTTTCGACTCACAAGAAACTTAGAACCTCGAGTGAGTCTCCTGTGTGAACTGGGATCACAACTAACGCACAGAGTTGTTGCATGGGTGAAATCAATTGCTTAAATCTGTGTACCTCAAACTTGAATTTATACTGGTTCACCAGAAGATTTTATGAAGGTTCAGATTCTGGTTCATTAGATACAGAGAAGGCTCAGAGACCATGCGTTTCCACCAATATCCCTGGTGGTGATGTTGACCTATGCTCATATTTTGCTTACCAAAGATTTCACACTCATGGACATCATTGATTAATTAGATATAATTCTAATGGAACTAATTAGTTGAGGGAAAAATCAAACTTAAGGTCATTGTGAAAACCAAATACACAGAGTGGGGCATTGCCACAATGAAACCACTCTATCCATTTCAGGAGAGGCTATCCTCAAGTCATGGAAAATAAAGCTGCCATAATAATTACACAGAATTGCATTGAGGGAGTTAAAAAAAGTACAGAGGCGAGGGCGCTATTCAGACACTGCAATAGAAAGCCAAGCCTAAGCGTGTTTTTTCTAATTCCCCAGGTGACCTTAATAGAAATTGAAACCCACTTCCTATAGAATGCAATTACATACCTAACTGTCAAGTAGGATAATATAACCTTAGATTCTAAAAAGAGGGAGTATTCAGGTCATATTAAGTGACATATGCCAAGGTAAAATTTTAATGAACAATAGACAGAGTACACATAAACCCAGTTCATTACATATGCAAAGAAGTCTGCACTGAAAAAAATTGTAAAGAAAGGTCTCATAGAGAAAAAGATAAGTCCTAATACAAGCCCTGGAGCACACAAGACTGCTAAAGAAATACTGTGCTTAGCTGAAAACACTTTGGCTCTGCTAAACTAAAAAAATAAAATAATTCATTATACCCACAAATCCAACATGGACTCGATAGTCAAACAGATAGCATAGGAGTTGGGTGATGTATAAGAGCACAGTGAATCATCTGTATCTTCCTGAGCCCACCACAGCCAATAATACCTAAACATACTCTTAGTGGATGGGCATCTTCTCCGAGGACGCTGAGGATGGTCGGCACTCACATTTAGTAAAATCATTCAGTCAAAGTATGGGGCAAAGCAGCAGTGATTATTTTATGAGATCCAGGAGAAGAAAAAAAGTAAAACTTCCACGTTTTACTGTGTCAGGAATCTCCATTTATTTACATGTTTTCTACCACCCAGCAGCCAAGGATAGACCCTCAGTTTGACCAAAAAGTGACAATGTTAACCCAGCCTAGGTAGTATAATCTCAGCCCTCAGGAGGCAGAGGCTGGAGGATCCAAAGCTCAAGGCCACCATGAGCTATACACAGGTGAGAATTCATCCCAGTTTAAAAAGTTCTTTAAGAGTTAAAAGCATTATTCGACCAATGGTTCTCAAAATGCCCTTAGCCCTCAGCATCCACCTCACCTGTGATGTGTTAGAAATGCAAATCATTTGCCTCACCTCAAAACAACTAGATCAGATACTTTGCAGGCAAAACTACAGCAATCAATTTTAACAAGTTCTCCTGTGGACCACATGGCAACTCTCACTTAAAAACCACTGTTTTTCTCTGTTCTCTTTCTGTTTTCTTTCTGTTTTCACTGTTGTTCTCCAGATTGGTCAGTCATCAGCCAATCAGAACCGTCCCTTCTTCACTTTCCACCTCTAACTGAACACCTAAAAGACTTAGTACCAAGTCCTCCAAAAAAACAGAAAATGTCCTGGGAATTCAAAAGATGGGTGAATGACTCATCTCTCTATGTAGGTGGGCTCTGAATTGAGTTGTACAATCTCATGCCTGATATTGAAACCCTGTAGCTTTAAGCTCTAATATCGTGGTTACAGGACAGCACTTGGCATTCCCACCTCTTACTTGACTTGCCTGCAAAGTGGCTGGCTGGGTGCAGAGGCAGCCATTCCAACACTGTAGACAACAAAGGAAGCTACTTCTGCTGCTGTGTTGTTTTTATGTCAAAGTAAACTCCCAAGAACAAGACAAACTTACACCTTTCCCCTTAGGTTTAGACCAGTAGAAAACTCAAGAGTCAAATTTGCAACCAAAATCTGGAGACTGCACTGACCCTTTTAATCTCCACTTATGCTTACTAACCCAGCTCTAGAATTAAACTTATCTCATTTTCTTTCCTTCATTTTACTCATTTCCTAATTGAAGTGGCTTAGAAAATCTTGTTTGAAATATAAAAATCTTGATTTAAGTCTAAAATTCTTGTTTTACATCGATGTGCAGTAACTGTTGGAAAACTTTTCTGGGATATAAAAGACACATGTGTTTAAATTCTTCCAAGAAACTTAGACAGACCTATACTCTTCCAAAGGAACTAGGGTTCAATTTCCAACACCCACATGGAGCTCACAACTGTCTTTAACACCAGTTCCAGGGGATCCGACTCCCTCTCCTGGCTTCTATGGAAACTGGGCATTCACATGATGTATAGAGATACATTTGGGCAAAACACCGATAGATAAAATAATAAATCCATATCTTTAAGTTTTGAAAAAAGAACCATTAAACATATATAATCTATGCAAATAACAAAACATTACATGATACACATTGATACATATAATCTTTATAGTCTATGCAACAATTGAAAGTAATGTTTAAAACATGAACAAAGTGAAGGCACTCTTCTAAATTATAGCACATAAATCAACTCACTGTTTGTCTTCCGGTTTTATTACAGATGGATCTGTCAAATTTTCTCCAACACCTCAAAAGAAGAAACAAAATCTGTTTAGCAAAGAAAAGGGTTCATTTTCTTAGAAATGCAGGAAAATAATAACCAAATTCTGTTTTCTTTTCTTTTCTTTCAAGTTCACTCCCAGAACTTGAGTGGCTAAGTCAGGAGAATTCTCACCAGTTCAAGGCCAGTCTGAGCTAGATAATGAATTCTGGGCCAGTGGGATCTACATTGTGAGACCCTGTTTCATTCACTTCATAGTAAGTACGTTAAATACAACGGGGCTAAGGAAACTGTTTAGAAAAGTTATTGGATATAGTGTCTCTTGAAACAGCCCACTCTGAACTAATAAACACCTGGCTGCAAATTAGTGTTTTAATGATGTCATAAGCCTTGCTGATAGCAGCATCTATCAGCAGATCTACATATCTGCCGCTCCTTTATCAGTTGTATGAACTAAGGCATCTAGCTTTACTCTCTCCAACTCTCATGAAAGAAAAATATTATTCTCATGTCCTCAATTTACATCTTAGCCTCATTTACATCAATGAGTACATTGATGTTCAAAGAGACTGAGAAACTCGCCAAAGATTGCTTAGCCCAGAAGTGGCCTTGACAGGATTAAAGCTGGGGCAATGCTGTGTTCCTCCCTCTAGTTCATGGTCTCCTTAGATGGCCTCCATCAGTGCTAAGCAAGGTTGAGATCCTGGGAAGTTTTGCAGGTACAGCCTCTATGCATCAAAGAGGCACATCAAATGCTGTATCTATATATAGTACTTATAAACAGTAGAATAAAACGACACTAAATTCTTGATGTGAGAGCTGGCTCCACCTGGGTGTTCAGTTGAGAGGATTCTTTGAGGTGTAGGCTTATGCTCTGTGTACCGTGTGGGATGTATCTTCAATAAAGTTTAGTTTTGAAAGGAAAAGAGCAAAGCATACGGAGATAACATGGGTGCAATTTAAGGCTGAACTTAATCAGAACTGGGTTCAACACCCAGTGTCAGCCTTTGTTATAGCTTGCATGTGGCGATGGGGTTATTTTCCAACAGTGATGACAGTTTAGGAACACCAGTGAGACAACCTGGTATACCCAGCAACTTCTGAGACCATTCCCTAACAGAGCCTTTTTTCTCTGCTTGAAAGGCACTAGCACTGTAGGGTGATTATTCAAAAGTTGTATGAATTTTAGACTATTGTTATGTATTGCTACTTGTTGAGAAAGATTCTTGTTTTGTTAAAGTGGAAGGGGGAAATATCAAGGGACCCCATTCCTAGACAAAGAACTACAGAAAGCTAAGGACTGCTGAGAGACGAGAAAATTAGTCTTCTCCAGGGATGAGCTCAAACACTGCTTACCTAATGCCAAGTGGTCATCCCTGAAGTCAAGTACACTTGAGCAAAATTAACTAGATTCTGCATATTATATTTGTATGCTTGGGCATATAGATATATATATATAGATATAGATAACCAATACATATAATCGAAGGAATGGAAAAGTGGCCATGATTTTGAAAGGGGAATGGAGGGAGATACATGGGAAAGATTGGAGGAAGGGGCCAAGGAGGGGCTGAAGGGAGGAACAGAACAGGAGGAAATAATAGAATTATATTTTGATTAAAATAAAAATGATTAAGAAATAAATTGTGTATCTTTTTAAAAGCTTGTGTTTTCGAAGCAGTATCTTTTAAAAATTTCTGCTGTGGTCTTTCTCTTTTGGAATAGTAAACCTTCCACTGGAAACTGTAATCCTTATGAGCTTTTCTGTTAAGAAAATAACTCGAGTAGCCTGGAGACCAGAAGAGGAGTGCTGGCATTTGTGGGGAGGGAGCTGTCTCATGACTCTGTGAACCTGGTGAAGATAAAGGGCTCCTTTCTAGGAATGCTTTGACATGTATCTTTTAAATATATAACACATAAAGGAAACTAAGGATCCTGAAAAGTTATCAACATATTTTAACCGCTATATTCCAATACATACACCTGCTTCTTTATTACTACATTCGATAACAGGCTCTAACTTGGGTCTGCTTCCCACTAGTATATCTAACTAGTGAGCATTACAGTGTTTTGAAATATCTGCCTGTATCCCAACGTGCTGCGTTAGTATCTGCGGCTCCTCTTGCATCACAGTTGATGTCATTGTGGGTTGTGGTCTAGATGATAATGAAAGATGGCAAATTCCAGTGATGGGTTAGTGGCAATAAGGTAGAACTTAGGTTTTCATCAATGTTTATAGACTCTTAGTCTACTCGTTAGCAAGCCCTAGCCTGGCAGTTTTTCACATTGAGTTTGAATGGGGAAAGAAAAAGTTGGGCCGATACACAAACACAAGGGAAGTGTGAAAATCAGACCTTGCTTAGCCCTTGCATTTTCAAAGCCATGGGAAGGAGCTCTTTGTGCTTTTCTTGTCACATAGACAAGGAGCAGCTGAGGGAGCCCCTGCTTCCTACACCCATAGAGTGAACAAACAGAATAACAGGCAGAAGTGTATCCCAGCACCAGGCCGACAGCTGCACAGCCTTTATCGTTTTAATTAAGCATAGGCTGAACGTGAAGCCCGGAGCTTATGACAGTGATTAAAGTTTTAGGCCCATGTCTAAGTAATGTGTAAATTGAAGCCAGAACTTAGTACAGTAGCTGAAGAAGCACTATCAGTTGGAAAAGAAGAAAATCTTTGTAGGGTTCAAAAAAAATCTCATTGGAGAACATTTAAATCTTGTGGCTTGTTTAGAGATGTAGAAATCATAGGATAGAGGCTCCCCAGCTCCCAAGCTGTGCCATGTTCTGTCTGTGAAGCCTGGTACCCTCCTTAATCTCCTTGAAGCCCAGTTTTCTCATCTAAAAGTGTGGCATTCCAGACCTTAATAGAGAGGGCTGCTGGGAGAATTCAATGAGCTGTATCCGACTCATAAGAAGTTGTAAATGTCAGTTGTTATTCTCATTTTATTTATCTAGAACCTCTCATGAAGTGAAATATTATCTTCTTATCAGGGGTAAAGTCTTGTTTCTGTCTCATTCCCCAGTGTAGTTCCTAACACATACAGAACACCTAACAAAGCATATTTAACCCATTAACTGATGTTTATATGTTAAACCTTAACTCCTAAATACAAATTTTGAGTTGTTCTATGGAAGAAAGGCTTTATGACCTGTGGAGAAATAGAAAAGCCCCAAAGACCAACGGTTGGGTGTCCTCCAAGATTCCAAGTCAGGCTAATTGACCAAGCTCTCCTCGTCTGACACACAAGAGCCACCCAACCCAGTCTATCTTACTTCAGTCTCTCCTGATATTTGGAAACTATAGAACAAGTAAGATAATTTGATATCTAATTACTCTATTTACTAACTAGCTCTTTTTACCCAAACCCAGAGAAAGCCCCAAAACTTTTATAGCACCTTATCTAACTTGGCAAGGTCAATGGCCTTCTACTCTATTGATACAAAAAGGGTATGTCTTTGTAGTAACATCATTCATGATGATGTGGGTTCTTTTTCTAGAAATTGCTTTATCAAATAAAAAGTTAATACTGAATTTAATACTAAATTTTATTTATCAAATAAAAAATTAATACTGAAAAGTTGAATAAGAAGAAAAAAAAAAACTAAACAAATACTCTAATTTGAAATGCAATTGTTTTTTAATTTCCACTGCTGGGAATTAACTACGGGGCTTCAAGTGTAATGATGATGATTCAGGCCCTCCCACATAAAATTTTTAAGAGGAAAAAGACTAGGAAACTTCATTATAATTATAAATAATGGGAAATTGGTCACACCTCTCCTCAGAGTTCAGCCTCTTGGCCTGCTATGACCATTTCCGGGTTAAACAAGAGAAGGGAGAGACAGAAAAATCAACTGCCCAGTTCATATTTCCTCTCCTCAAAGAAGGAAGGTCTTGGTACATGCAGAGAACTCGCCTCACCTGAGCTCCTTAATGACTTAATAACTAAATGACTTAAAGGCATGATATTATTTTTCCCATTTAAAAATGAGGGAGGCGAGACTCAGTGGTTGCTCCTCAGGGTATATAGCTAGTTCATAATGGATCCTGGCAGAGTATGTCAACTCTCCAAAACTAGAAATACTAGTAAACAAAAGGCAATATAAAAGGGAACAAAACATTTTTTTAAATAAACACAAATTCTCTTTGGAACCTTGATAAGATTCAGCCAGCAACAGCATTATAGCTATATAATCACAGACTCATGGTCTTCCATGAATTCTGCTCAACAATCATCTAGTCCCCTGAGAAGTTCCATGAGTTTCATGACACCTATTCTGTGTGCCCTGTGATGTCTACTCATGCCTTCTTTGAAGGTCAATGTTTTGACATAGTTGACATGCAGTGGCCTATTTCAGCAATTCACATAATTACTCAGGAAAAGAATAAAGTTAATTCCCTCCCACCCCACCCCCCAAGACTATAATCGTAGTGTTTGTTCTGTTTAATGTCACTTTGGATTACTAGGAGACATAAAAATCCCCAAACATAAGCATCATTAAACTAAACCCTATTCAAGTTGAAATACAAAACACACTGAAGAGTCATCATTAATTCCTTCAAGTTTCTCTTTGGTTGTTTGCTGTTGTTGTCTCTGCTTTTGCTTTTTAAACAACCCCACCCAAAACTCAAAGTAAAAACACAAACAGTGGAACACAGATGAAAACAATCAGCGTCTCTCCAACCAGAGCTACAAAACAGATGCCTTTAGCATCCCCACTCTAGGCATATATTCATCAAGTGCTTGCTGGTATAAAAAGATGAATTCTTTTGGGCATGTTAATTCAGTTTATATTCCTTCCTGAAAAAAATTGCATTTGAAGTTTAGAAATTTAATCCAGCCTTGAGAACACCAGAAATATCAAAAGACAGACATACTTAGTAATGTGTGCAGCCTTTCTACTTGTAGATAGATCAGTGAACATGTGATCCAAATTTCAAACTGACTTTGCATATTCCCAGACATTGATCCTGATGCCCCAGGAATGTTAATCTCAACATTCCCCAGGCCTCCAAACCTGTTTTTTGCCAAGAACTGGAAAGTGAAGAAAATCAGGAAAAAAAAAAAAAGAAGAAGAATCTTCAGGTTGTTAAAATGCACCCTAAGATAGTTATTTCCTTTCAGAATGACAGTCTCAAACACAACAGTGCACGGAGGACAAAAGGATTTATAGAGTCAGACCAGCTTAAGTCTACATCCTGTTTCCTCTTTAAGAGCTGTGTGACCTGAGGCAAGTTATTTAAACCTTCTGGTCCTAAATTGTCAATAATATATGCTTCGAGGTGCTGCTTCTGGGATTAAATGAGGTAAATTTTACGACAGCTTCTGGGCTAAGTCCTTTATTTGAATCCAAAGCTCCACTCTATGAGCCCAAGAACTAAACTTCAGCCATAACACACATTCTGTGTCCTCCTTACAAGGAAAGCCTACTGGAGACACTCTGATGTTCTATGGAATTAGAAATCTGCAGGAGGTGGGAATAGCGGGAAATTCTCTGATCAAAGGCTTCCATTAAATAAGAGTGCACTGAAGCCCTCTTTTGGAGCCAAGGACTTCCCTGAACAGTCATTATCAAGGGATATATCAAAGGAGGCAAGCTAAATTATAAATTACCAAAGCAATAAACTCAATATAATGAAAAGTATCCAGAATTTAAACTTTCCCACATATCTAAATTTTCTGGTAAGCATAAGGCAAGGCAAAGGAGTAACACCAAAACAAAGTACAAAACTCATTTCCCATTGAGTTCAATGTTGAAGATCTAAACACAACTCTGCCTACATTTCCCCCTCTATCTAAGAAGAAAACAGCAAATTGGGTACTCATAGACATCAGTGTGCCACATCTCTGAACTAACGACCTATGCCTCTCTGCCAAGCTAGGTAGAACAACTCCATGTGTCCACTCTAGTTCCTGTGAGATTTCTGGAAACATTGTCTTCTGCATTTTCAATTAATTACCTTGCAAATCTAAAACCAGCAGCTCTCCCCGGGTATATTCATAGGTCCAGTGAGAGAAAGCCAGCATCAGTTCTTCCAGGGTGTTAGTGGGGGCGATTTCATCGCCATTGTTGTTATTGTATTTCCTGAACTCTCCTGTCATGTACTTCTCAATGGTTAACCATTGGTTGGCTGAATGGCAGTAGACCAAGGAAACTTCGAGAAACCTGTGAGGGACAAAAGAAGCCAATGATTCTCCCACAATACAGCAAGCATGGCAACTACCCTACAGAGCACTCGGCCACACAAGTCACCTGCCCTTGGCCTTTCTATGAAAAGAAGGAACAAGACAACTGGGAGGTTTGTTCCCATGCTTACTTTCCTCCCTTTTCTTTGAGAAAACTTTCCAACTTTTTTATGAGTACCGGATCCAATTTTTCTTGCCAGGTTCTATAAAATTTCTTGTAAAATGGGGGAAAAGGTTTTATTCTAATTCCTCCACACCAAATTATGATCTGCCTTGATAAGTGAATACAAGCATATCAAGATACCCAAGGGAAAATCATGAGTGTTCGTGATTGCAAACTTCCTAATTGGTTTAGGATGCTAGGGAAGCAACTAAGCTTTAAATAGACATGTTTTGGGGCCATAATACCCCTGGGCATTAGCAACTATACCCAGAACCTGCCAGTCTCACCTAATGGAAATGTTGATCATCAATCTGTCTGAACTTTTTTCCACTCACATAAGTTTAGGAACTTAAACCAAGGTAGGTCTGAAACATCTAATTACCTTTATACCAGTCTGTATAACTATGGAAGGAAGAACCCTGAAAAAGTCCATTGGAGAACGTCCCCATGGGCCTGGTATTTCTCATGTCTAATGGGCTGAGAAGAGGTTAATAGGAATTCTCCTTATAATGAAGAGCCACAGTGCCAGGTTTACCCACCTTGGTGTATAGGGAATGGTTTGTGGTTTTACTTGGTTGAAGGTATAGATGAGTTTTTGGGCAGCTCTTTGCTGTTGAATTTCCTTTAAAAAGAGAGCAAAAGAAAGAAAGAAAGAAAGAAAGAAAGAAAGAAAGAAAGAAAAAATTAGTTAAAATATATATACCAAATGCATATGTGATCAATGTCAATTATCCATAATGATTATAGGAAAAGACATAATGAGTTTGGAACAGTATCAGAGGGCATGGGAGAGGTTGGATGGGGAGACAGGAGTGGAAATGTTATAAATACAGAATTCATGAAATTCTCAAAAAAAAAAAAAGGAAAGAGGAATAACATTTGAAATGTAAATAAAGAAAATAGCCAATAAAAGAAAAAATACAAAAAAATTTAAATAACTAACATGTTCACTAACATAGTCTTAATATTAAAGATCAAAGCATTCCTAGACTCCCCAACATTTAATATCATTTACCTTCTACCACTCTATACCCCAAAGCATATGTCCTTCACAGGGAAAGTAATAAAAACCACCACCCTCAAAAACTAACAGACTCTCTTTAGTTGAGGAAAAACCATCTTAGATAAAGATGTAGCCAAAGACCTCTGTGTTTTTATTTTGTCCTTCCTGGGCTCTGGGTATCTAAGGGACAGGCTTACCCTAAGGCAAAGATGAAGCACAGTGCTCTCCTGGAAGATTTTATACCACGTCTGCACAACCTCTGGGAGAAAGGACTTCACAATGAAAACCTGCCCAGGCTTGAGAACATCATCCTCAGACCAGGTGCTGATAACTCGCATGGCTTTACGGAGGCCCCCATCCATTTCCTCTTGTGACAGCACCTGGATCATGGCAGCTCTACCATGCTGAGACCAAGAAGACATGCTCTTATCAAGGGTCAGAGGGGAACTTTCTTCAAGCTTGTAGATGGTCACTTCCTCTCCTGCTGCAAGAAGAAGTGAAATCCAGTTAAATAAAATACCAGGTCTGGAGTGCGATTGGTATCCTGAAGATCAACTCAGAATCAGTTCAGTTGTCCCTCTCATCAGAGGAGGGTACAGCTAGCAGGAGCTAGAGCAGAATCAAGGTACAGATCATCTTGACTTGTCCTCTAGTGAAGGTGTGAAGGTAAGGAGGAACAAACCATCAAATGGCATATAAGAATTAAGTTGTACTTATTATAAACTAACTAGTTATCAGTATTAAAAGCAGTATGAATATGTCGGCATTGTTAGGCTTTTTATTGGAGACATGATTTTCTTTATAACTAAGGATGACCTAGCTAGCAATCATTATGTATCCCCAGACTAGCTCCAAATTTTTGAGCCCATTAGCAAGCTACTGAAACTCTCCATTTCCTCCTCAGTAAGAATGAATGATAACATTTGTTTCAGTGGTTTGCTGTACAGATTACATATGTCATCAGGGCTAGAGCAAGCTAGGACCTCAGGTACAGACTTAGTCCCCACTTAAAAGTATCCACAACACACTGCTCCCACTTGAAGCTTATAGAACAAAAGGGGATGATCCCTGAACTTGGACCTCACCGATACAGTATTATTGCTACATAAGAGGAGTAACAGTCCACACAGAGGTTCCCTAGCCATTTTATAACTTCCATATAGCTTTACTTCAGATACCCCGTATGTTGTTGTTATTGTTTGCCTTCTTCTTTGTTTTCTGTGAACACCATATTAAGGTACCAGAAAGGAAGGCATCTATTCCCTCATATCTAATTCCTCATCAATAAATGTATCTGGAGAACGTGTGGTATATTCTCAAATGTTTATTCTTGATGCTCAAATAAACGCCACTGAAGAGCTCCTTGGAGTCCTAATTCCTTTAGGACTTTAGAGAAGAGCTATTGATTTGCAAAATAAACCATGGAGCCCAGTGGAAGAAGGAAACATCTGCATAAACAATCAGAAGCCAACCTGGTCTTTCCCCCATTGGTACAGTGAGGGAAGACTGAGGAGGAAAAGCAGTGTAGGGACCTTTGTTATACTGTCAACTGTGCTTTATATCCTGCTAGGCAGAAAGCCTCCGGTACCCTTGGCTAACATGAACTTGCTTCTCTTTACTTCTCCAGCTTTTTAAAACTACATTTGCAGTCAGAAGAAAGAGCAATCCATGTATGTGAAATGAAACAAACAAATACAAAACAACAAACAAAGGATTTCTCTTCCCATGCCCGTCAGCTTTCAGCGTACTGACATGTCGTGCTTTCTTCTGTGTTCATTATATAAGGTTGGTTTGTTCTTTTCTTCCCTATGCGTGTGTCCAGCCTCAAGTCCCTGAATGCCAGGTGCAGGATCATGTTTGCTTCCCAACTGCTGACCCATGTAGGTCCCAGGCCCACAGGATCATCTACTGACCCTAAATGCTGCCCACTGTAGTTAACAAGAATCTCTACTTTGGGAAACAAATCTCCTTAAGCTACAACATGGCCAAAATAAAATTTGTGAGCCAAATGAAGCGACATGGTTTCTTTTCTGTTGCATACCCACATTCAGTCTACCCTCGCCTACCCTCAAGAAGGGGGAGATGTTACTCACTGAACAGCTGGATTGGTGTAAACGGTATGGTCTGAGACAGTCTCATTAAATTATTCCTTTCAATGGCTGCAAACAAAAACAGATTGACTACTTTAGGACCGTATCAACAATTAAACTTACAGAAAGCCCCACACAGGAGAATACACAAAAACTCCAGAATACTACATTTCAAACATCCTTTATTTTTTTTACTAGCAAAACCTATTATAAATAATAGTTTTAAATATAAGATATACCTTCAACAGGAAGAATATCTTAGTCTTAGAGAAATTTTATATGAGGTTATATAAGATGGTCTATGAAGGGGTTATCTCCTCGCTCTCCCAATAACACATAAAACACTAATTCAAATAATCTGTGATTCTTTCTTATAAATGGATTTTGACCTATGTTCCACATTCTCTGGTTTCCTTTTTCCAAAGCAAACTCAGCTCACAGTGGTCTGTGGGGACATCTACTGTTGGTTTTGTAGAGTTTGCCTTCTTTTTCCCAGAGAGAATGGAACAATAATTTTAATTAGAAGCGAGTGATCTGCATTTCCCTGCCAAGAGCCATAGCCTAACAGATCAGAGTCTGTGTGAGTTACAGTATTCCTCGCTAGAGACTCTCTACAGCTGGCAGTTAGAGTCAAAATAATAGATTACTGCTGCGCTATAGGAGCCAGTCATAGGAGCCTAGAATGAGGAGGCTAGAATCCACAGACCTATTATTCATCGCAGAGGAGAATTCAGGATAAGACCGCTTATTATGGGACCCTAAACAAATGACCTTCATATAATGACTAGTAATTACAGTGCCGGTAAGGTCTTGTTCACACTGAGAGCTAAACTCAGTAAAAGCCCTGTCCTTGTGTTATTTCGCCTACTGAGAGCTGTGACCCCAGAGGAACCACAGCATGACATAAGTCCAGCTGGTCTAAGTTAGTTTGCATCTCAAAATATTTGCCTCTTAATTCTCAACTAGCCCTTTGGCAGACTGTCCCTCAGAAAGAGCAAGGACAATCATTCCCACTCTGAAAGAATGACAGTTGAAGTGCTGTGAAGCATTGCCTAATAACAGAGTCCAGACCCTTGACATCTCTGTTTACTGGCATCTTTCAAGGCACATTTGTTGGCTTTATTCTGGGAGGGGTGCCATCTATTCAGTGGTTATGTTCACTGAAGGATCTGGATGGTACCACCCTACCTTTAAGAAGGACTTTCAAGCCTGCCCTTTCCCGATTCAAAATATAGGGATCAGGCTGGGGTATGGCTCAGTGGTAGACCACTTTTCCAGCAAGGATCTGGGTTCAAGACCCTGAATGGTAATAAAAAGGGAACAATACAAAGGAAAATGTTCAAAACACTAAGATATCTGGCTTTTGGCTAGCACTGAGCTTGCAAGGAAATTTTAGATACCAAGGGCATCTTCTTCCAAATTTGCAATTCGCCAACACACATACACATTATTTAACGTAAATTTTCTTAAATCCTGACAATTTGCTTTCCTGCATCTAATTATTCCAACCATTAAAGTAAACAATTTTCTGAATTGAAGAGGTATCGAAAGCATAATAATTTTGCATGTGCAGAATCCTACACATTTAGCTCAGTTGACCCATCTGTGCACACATGCTTCCTACCTGAATAATGGTGGTTAGGCTCTTGAGGGCTTTTTAAGGAGGCTGAGATCTCTGAAATCATAGAAATGATTGGCATTTTAATTACTTGGCTGGAGATAAATACATGTTTGTACACTGCCTTCAACGTCTTACTTAGAATAGCTTCTCACTATTCAGAAAAGCTTGCCCAATATCCTTTAATGCATTATTGTGCTGCTTGCTATCCTGACAGCTTCCAAACATAGGTCTAATATCTCCAAGCATATTTATATTGGGAATTGGAGAAAGACAGGTAATATTAGTCTCAAAGTATATTTCCTCTGAACCAATTACACCTCCGGGTTACAGAAGGCACGCAGCTGCCCATCACGACATCCCAGAAGCATGATTCTCTGAGCTCTTTGCCAAGATGCACCTACCCATGCAAAGACAATATTAATGCCAAGTTATTAGCATACTACCTTACTGACCAAAACTAATAACAAAACATTACGTATATGCCAGATAAGTAAGAATGGGTGGCCAGTGTCACATCATGGGATTTGTTAAACTGTACCAGGACCCTGTGTTAGAAATACACCACCTCCAGTGTTAATTCACTTTTTCCTATCTGTTCCATCCCTAAATCATAAGACTCCAGAGAAATCCTTTGAAATAGTTTTGCTGTTCCATGAAAATCAAAATTAAAGTGGAGAAACTTCAGTCCCATGGCAGCAACTGCTTTACACCTACTAGAATAAACAGCAGAGTGAGCCAAGTTTAGGGAGCGCCCTGGCTTCTGATGCCAGATAAAGAATGGAGCAAACATGCTGTGAGGTGGCATGCTGGGGACTACAGTCAGCAGAAAAGACTTCCATTTCTGAATTCAGTCAGTAATGAAGACTTTCAGCTCCCACGACAGGTCACACTAGGCATGAGGGTGAATAAGATAGTGTGATCAGACTTTAGAAAAGTAAATACAGTGTACTAGAGAGAAACATATGCAACCGTAATCACAAAAGTTTGCTAAATATAAATTATATAAAAGCATTGAACACCAAGGCTGATGGATTGCCCTACTGTCACCTGGAAGATAGAAAGTCCTGGTCATCTGACAGTGACAAAACTGAGTTCCAACCAAGAAGACATCATCAGGAGCTCCAAGTCCTTAGTTACATTTATTTTACATATTTTAACTGAGCATGGACTGACTACATGCCAAACAGCACAGTACTCTATGAAGGGAAAGAAAAAGATCACACAGAGAGCTGTTGGCTATAGGTGCAGGCCCTAGTCAACACTTTGGGCACAGAGTCTCTTTGAAACCATATAGGAGAAAGCTTCCATATGCAAGTGTGTGATTGGCTTCCTGTATGTGTAACCTATAACACTATCAATTATTGCAGAGTCAAGATGAGTCCCAGGGCTCTGCCCTCATTCAGAGATATAACATGAAATTACAGTCAAGACAGATTACACAAAGAATGCCAAACTGAGGACAGAGATCAATGGTAAAGTGCTTACCTAGAGTACACAAGGCCCTGGGTTCAATCCTCAATACCACAAAACCAAACCAAAACAACACAAAAATGCAAAAGCACACATCAGTCCTCATTTATCTGGGAGATCTCTATTTTTATACTGAACTTCTACGTTGTGTGTGTCAACAAAACAAAAGAGAATACAAAGTCAAGAGCTACACAAGTCTTAACAGAACAAGAAACTCTACGACCGGTGAGATAAAAAAATCAAAAATAAATGTTTAAATATGAAAACTTACTGTCAACTTCATTTGGGCTTCTTGTTCTGTTTGGGAAACAAATGAAATTATTTAGAAAATGCTGTTTCAAGTCTTTCAATTATCAAAACACTGAAAAACTATATATACATATTATATATCACATATGTGCATGGAAGCCTCTGCTTTATCTCACCCCTATTTTACCACTAGAAAACTTTGTAGCCACACGATTATTTTCATAGAAAAAAATTAATGCCAGTAAGGCATGTAAACCACTTTTTATCTATGCCCCAAGCTAATTGAGAAATGGTGGTGTTAGCGGTTTTAATTAGCTGTGTGATCACACAACATACATAAGATTTAACTGTGTTTGTGTTGTTCTAGATCAATTAAACTAAAGGGTGCCTGAACTATGCAAAGCAGATGCCTACAAATGAGTCTGAGAACGTCTCTGGACAAGCCCACAAATCAGTTTCATTAGCCCACGTGGCCCCTAAATGTTCACAGGCTGAAATTAGCTTGCTTTAAATTGTAACTTGCCCTGCTCAAGTGCACAAGTGGCCACAGGCAAGTCTGAATAAATGCATTCCAAGAATATCTCCAGTATTTAGGGTCCTTGGGGAAGAAAGTACAATTACAATTATTGTTTAATTTCATGCTGCAATAACCCACCACTCTGCATGAGCACAAACTACTGAACCTTTGAGAGAAGAAAGTCATACGTCCTTTAGGTCTAGAAGCAGGCTTACATGGGGCTGTGGTGGTAGTTCCCAAGAAAGGCCATGTCAACAGAGCTGAGGACCATAATTGAAAGTTACCTTCTACCTTCTTTATATCAACTGGCCTTTATGCGGGGTGAGTTTCCTCTATCCCCGTGGCCTTGTAGATATTTTGATGCTGTAACTAGAAAAGTAAACACACACACAAAATCACATATACACACACATATACACATATTCACATATATACACATTCATACATAACAGTCATACACACAGTCTCATACACACACATTCCATACACACCAATATACTCACATACATGCATGCACACACACTACATACTAATACACAACATCACAAACACACACACACATCCCACATATACACTTTGTGGAGTGGAAACATCACCACAGCACAGTGCCAGACACCTGCAGCATCAGCTTATTGGAACACTGAGACAGGAGGATCACTTGAGCCAGGAGTTTAGGGCAAACCTGGACAGCATAATGAGACCATGCCCCTTTAAAAAATTGAAATAAAATAAAATCATCTTTACTTGGTTGGGTTTCAAACTTTATTTCTCTGAATAAAGAAAATTCAGGAATATACAACCATATTCTCTCCTTCCCATCTTTTCTCCCTCTCTGTCTCAATCCTTGTCAGAGTTGATGTCTTCCTAACTACATTGCCACTGAAAACCAGGAAACAAAGATCAACGGCACTCTGTAAAAGGAATACACGGGGGGGGGGGGGGGGGGGGTGGCTTTTGAAATCCAGTGAACAAGGCCTGGAGTGACAGTTTGGTGGTCAAGAACACTTGTTGCTCTTGCAGAAGACTTGGATTCAATTCCAAGTATCCACCTGGTTGATCACAACTGTCCATAACTCCACATCCAAGGGGTCCTACGCCCTTCTTCTGGCCTCCACGGATACTGCACACACATACGTACATAAGTACGTGCAAGCAAAACACCCACACACATTAAATAAAAGTAAATAAATCATTTCTAAACATAGAGAATAAATTTAATAAGGTCTTCTGGTTTTTAAGACAAAAATGGCTATTTTTATTCTGTAAATTACATTCACAATCTTACCTACCTGAAAAGATATAATGATCAACCTGTGAGTGGGCTTTTTGATACTACAAAGGAATTGTTCACCTGCTGTCAAAGTGTTAACACAGTATTCGTAAAGGAACTAGGGCGGGGAACTAGTACCAGAAGCTGGAAATTTTGGAGAATGATTTTTCCCATTCTTGCTAACATAAGAAAAATCTTGTCACTTTACATGCATTTTTTTTTCTTCCTATCCTGATCATACTAAACCTTTATTCCTAATCAGCTTGGAGGACAGAATCCAAAAGCCACACAAAAATACTCACAGAAAACTCCTGCTGAGGCTGGCGCTCCTGCAACTCCATGAGGGGTTTTTCTCTAGGTCCTGCGCAGAAGGGAACAGACATTACAAGGCCACAGCACCCCCACTTCATACTTCCAGTGGTACATCAGCCAAGCACACTCTTTCTCCCTCTGCCTGGTACAGGACCTCTCTTTTAACAAACAAAGAAAACACAAACTAGAAAGATCACATGCATAATGTTGGCATGTAATGAGGGCACCACCATAGTTGATGGTTTTAACTGAATGTGTGAAGTTGCTTTTATGGAGATATTGAAAGGAAAGCACAATATATAAAAATTTCTATAGAAATGGAGCAATCAGTTCAAGGTCTAAAAGAAGCAAGGGGGTCCGACTTGGCAGATACAGTGGATATTTTTATTGTCAACTTAATATAGTCAGAAACAGCCAGAATAGGGGAAACTCGTGTGGTAAACCTCTGGGTATGTCCATAAAGATATTTGCAGGAGGGGTAACCTAGGTGGGGTAATCCATCCTGAAGGAAGGAGGCAGCAGGTCCCAAAGTGAATTTTAAAAAGGAGGGATGAAAAAGCCATGTGAGGGTCAGCATCCCCTTTCTCTGCATCCTGGTCTACAGACATGTGAGCAAGCATCCTAACTCTGCTACTCCTACCTCTAACTGTGCCTACCAGGCCCAGGATTGACTGGATGCTCAAACTATAAGCGAACTACCCTTCTGTTCCATGAGCTTCATTGTGCTAGGTATTCGGTAACATTACATCATGACATCCTTGTCATAAGCTCATCCCTGCTCCAGGTGATGGGGGGGGGGGGAATCAAAAAGAGTGTTGTGCTGGATTTACCTCATTCTGTTCCCTGTTTATCTGAGTCATATTTCATGAGATGTGGTATACTTCAGGCATTGCACTAGGCATTTTCCTGAGCAGTACCTTGGTAAAACACTACTGATAATCATATGAAGATAGAGTTTTACAGAGATAATGACAGTAAAATGTCAGTCGCAGGCTAACTGACACATGCAGCCTGACACATACACATAGGAAAGGAGACATTTTAAAAAATGATAGAATTGGGATTTAAACACAGGTCCTGCTCCCAATTATCCTCAACTGGGCATTCATTGTATTTTCAAAATCTTGTAGATGTCATTGCTATAAGAACACCTGAGGACATTCATACAGGTAGTGTTTATAGTTCTATAGTTCAGTTATTCAAACCAAGACCAAAATCAGTTTCCTTGGGTTACTCTGCGTCACACACCACGTGTGAAGACATCACGAAAACAAGGCATGGATTTGTAGGTAGAAGAGAAGAATGCAAAATTGGACATCTGAGCATTAGAGGACCATAGAGAGACCTTCTTCCTGGGATGTTTTCCCCTCCTGTATGTGAGCTCATTCCTGCATCTTATGCTAGATTAATCACACAAGAAATTCATTGTCTCCAGAACCAGTCATTCTAGACTCCACTAGGTAAACGTTTCTTCTCAGTTCAGCTGAAATCTGTCTCACTAACTCTTCCATGCTCTGCCTCTGAAAAGCATGCAGGAGAGAGCCTGGTTTTCTAGCATTTGACAATGCTCACATATCTGTAAAGATGAACTTCTCTTATCTAAGCATCCCCAGGAGAAGCAAACTGCACAAGGAAAGAGAACAAAATCAACAAAGGGCTAATGTGCAGAGGTTAAAACCCAAATAAGGATGGACCTGAGCATAGAGTTCCCAAGGATTTCAATCCAATGCCAGTCAAAATAGAGGCCAGTTATGGGATGTGGGAATAAAATTAGTGCAGCAAAGTAGAGGGTTACAGGCACAAATGTCTTACAAAACTTGCAAACTATTTTTACCTCTTGTGGCTGCCTTAGGTGGTCACTGGTTTGTGTAGTATGTCGCTCGGTTTCCTTCATTTTCAGTTTCTGGTATATGTAAGGTTCTAAACCTTGTTTTTAAAAGAAGAGAAATTAGAAAATTGGTTGAAATGTGTTACATTCAAATCACATTTCCCAAATAGAAAAATCTGGACACAGTACATTTATTTAAACTTAGATGTAGTTTTCTCTATTTTTTTTTTTAGCAAGTTTCACCAAGCTTCATTTTTTTCCTTTTTTTCTTTAAGCGATTGAAAAGTGTTTCTATTCTTCTGTTGCTGCAATTAGATTTATAATAGCCTCTACTTCTCTTTTGAAATTGTGTTTATTACTATTATTGCAAAGCATGTGCATTAGGCATTTGCACATGTGGTAACAGGACAACTTTATAGCTTCTCCTCTCTACTTCTGCATAGAATCTGAGGACTGACCTCACGTCCTCCAGCTTGCTCAGCAAGCACCTTACCCACTGAGCCACCACACCTACCCTAACTTTTCTATCAAAGTCGGGAATTAAACAATCCATGATGCTTCTCTGAACACATTCAGCAATGTTTTATATTCACCATCTCCTGCATTCTATTACCCAAACTTTAAATATATGAAATTTTAGTTGTAAGTTAGCAATCCTTCTTTCATAAGGGAACCAAACACAAAAGTACAATACACAACGATAACAACAAAAGACAAAGAAAAATGAATGATATCAATCAACCTAACTTTTATGCTTCTCTTAGAATGGATAATGAGAGCTGTTATTTTATTACTATGTTTACACCTGACACCTACAGAGCTAAGAACTGAAACAAATATAAGAGACAGTAACTATGTTTTTCCATGTGATTTTGTTCATAAAAGTATGTAAAAATACAAAGAAAGCTATTGGCATATGATAAAATTGCAATAAGTATAATTTCAGTGACATTATCAATGTATTCAATGTATTATCACTAAAACAAAAAAATATTACAGAAAAATGTTTTATATTTTTATAGAATGCTTAGAAATTTTCTGAGTGTCTAAAGAGAGTTCCCTAAGAACTAGAGATATAACTTAGTTGATAGGGTTCCCACTGTTCATGGGCTCTGAGTTCAATCCCCACCACTGCATAAACCAGGCATGGCAATGCACACCTGAAACCATAGCATGCAGGAATTAAATGCAAAAGGAGCAGAAGTTCAAGGTTGTCCTCAGCTACACATTAAGTTTGAGGCCAACCTGGACTACTTGAGACTATGATTTAGAGAGGAAAAGAAAGAGAGCCTTGTAACTCCTCAAATTTTATTTCCTTACTTTTTGTTCAATTATTTCTTAAGATGTTTTTTTTTTAAAAAAAAATAGAGCTTTTTAATTCAATATGTGTTCCAAGGATGACACCAAGCCTCACCAGATCTGTTGGGTCCTGGGGCTCAGGCAGTTTCCCTGAACAAGACCCTCTCAGACCAGACCCTCCTGATACACATATCTTCCCGTCTGAAATTCACTGGAAAGATCATAAGTATTTAAGAATAATGTAATATGATCTACGAACGAGTATAAAGAATAAAATGATGTCATTTGAAGAAAATGGACAGAAGTCATCAAAAAAAAGTCTGGTGATCTGAATGAAAATGACCCCCATAGACTCATAGGAAGTGGCATCATTGGAGGTATGGCCTTGCTATAGTAGGTGTGGCCTTGTTGGAAGAAGTATGTCACTGAGGGGTGGGCTTTGAGGTTTCAGAAGCTCAAGCCAGGTCTAGTGGCCCATAGTCTCTTCCTGCTGCCTCCACAGACAGATGGAGAACTCTAAGCTACTTCTCCAGAACTATTTCTGCCTGCATGTCACCATGCTTCCTGCCACAACAAATGACAATAATGGACTGAACCTCTGAACTGTAAGCCAGCCCCCAATCAAATGTTTTCCTTTATAAAAGTTGCTGTGGTCATGGTTTTTCATGGTAATGAAACCCTAACTAACAAGGAGGCAAAGCAAAGCAGACAAGGTAGGACAAACACCAAAGCTTTTTCTCATCTGTGAACTCTAGATTTTAAAGAGCATGGAAGTAGGGTGAGAACTATGTTGGAGGAGCCACCACACAGAGAGGGAATGGTGGCAAAAAAGGTAACACTGAATATGATTGAAGCAATGTGATGATTTGTGTATGCTTGGCCCAGGAAGTGGCACTATTAGGAGGTGTGGCCCTGTTGGAGTAGGTGTGTCACTGTGGGTGTGGGTTTTAATACCCTAGTCCTAGCTGCCTGGAAGTCAGTATTCTGCTAGCAGACTTCAGATGAAGATGTAGAACTCTCAGCTCCTCCTGTACCATGCTTGCCTGGATACTGCCATGTTCCTGCCTTGATAATGGGCTGAACCTCTGAACCTGTAAACCAGCCCCAATTAAATGTTGTCCTTATAAGACTTGCCTTGGTCATGGTGTCTGTTCATAGCAGTAAAACCCTAACTAAGAAAAGCAGGTTACAGACATGTACAAAAATATCACAGTGAACCCATTTTTTAATTAAAATTTAAAAAATTTAAATTAGTACATCCTAAAAAGGTAAAAGCTAAACACAGGTTATACTGTTTATAAAATACATATAACTATATAACTAAATATAACATGTGTAAATGAAGAGAGTCAAGGAGTCATCAGCTCTGCTAGAGCTGTGTTTTATGCATGGGTTTAACAGGTAAAGGCACAGTCTCTGGTAAACTGTGAGTTAAAGGAAGACAACTAAGCTCCTGAGCCATACTTGTGAACCAAGGCCATTCCTATTTAATTTCTAACGTTTCTTCCAGCTCTGTGTCCGTTCAGTTCACACTGGCCTGATAGAATGTTGTACTTAAATACAAAACAGGGTTCACTCACTTTGCCATAATGTTTTCGTCTGGACAATTTGTTGTCCTCAGGCATACACCGTACATCACAGGATGCCTCTTATCATCTCTGTCCCTTTCTGACTAGAGGCCAAGAGCATCCCTTCTATCTTGCCAACAAAGCATGTCTGCTGATTCAGCCAATGGCCCAATGACCCCTGGGGAGGGCAAGGGATTGGATTGGTATGAAAATTACCACTTAGTTGAAGACCATGGAGCATAAACCAAGGAGGGTTTATAAAGTAGAAGACCCTGCAGTAGCTTCCAGTGTTTGATATTTAGTGTCTTAAGTAATTTCAAATGTGTGTTTTCCTTGGTCACATGCTTTCTTCTTCCTTAAAAAGATATTTGAGTACACAAAGTTCAAAGCTGTAATTGTGTGCGCTTCTGTTCACAATCTGTCTCATCTCACTTTACTCCTCATGTTGTGCCTTGCTTGCAGCTCTTCCACTCACATCTCACTAAGTTTTATGGGCACTTGTCTACTTGTAAATACCCTGTTTGGGCCATGGTGAATAACCAACAATTGACCTACTGGTTCTTACCAGTATTGCGTGGGCTTTAAGAGTTCTGAAAATAAGCAAAGTCCCCTCCCTATAAGTCAGACTGAAGGACCCAATTTAGGACAAACACTCCTTGAATATAAAAGATTATTTATATTTTAATATTTCTTTTCTGTATCTGGATAGCAAGTCCTTTAAGCAAATGAAACTTTGTTCTTTGCATAATCATTATAAAGCAGCAAAGAGCTGTTTCCCTTAGAGGATTCTGCAATCTCTCTTTATCTCATGTCTACTCAAGAGAACAGTAGAAACCACCAGTGGTTTAAACACTACTCCCTAGAGGATTCCGTCAGATGTTGGGGTCTAAGGTACATAATCGCATACCTATCTGGCTGAAGTTGGACACAGAAAGCCAGTTCTTGCTGTACTCTTCAGTGGTATTTGTTTCTCCTGGCTCTGAATTCAATTGGTCACTTTGATAACAGGCATTGACTGTTATTACCTGGAGAGAAAATCACTTGGTCAAACACAATGGCATTAATCTGACAATAGTTTACATTGATGTTAATATAATCACACAGTGGATGGCAGTGATTAACCTTGGCCATAATTTGAATTACCTTGGACATTTAAACAAAGCCCACCATTCAGGCTAGTAGGTCACACACATCTGTGTACATTCTCTTTGCAGTCATGATTAAGAACCAGAATTCGGAGTGGGACCTGAATGAGCATCAGAATCACTCAGGGTTCAGGAGCAGTCATTAGCCTATACCCTCAGGATTTCTATTCAGAAGGTCTAGGTGAGAGGTGGGACTCAGAGATCTAATGAGTTCCCAAGGGAAGTTCATACTGCTGATTAGAGATCATATTTCAAAAAACACAGATATAGAGAGCGGGAAATATTTAAATTCAAAGAACTTGCATTGGAATTCTGCCCCATCAGAACTTGTGTAAACTTGCAAAATAGTTTACTATTTCCATTCTTCACTGTCTCCAGTATTAAAGCAGTAGATAGCTGGTATATCATACCTGTTTACAACATTCCCAGGGAGAGACAGCAGGCCAATTGGTAAATTTCAAAGCACTAATTTTGCGTACTTAAGCTCAGATGCAATTTCTATTAGAACTCAGACCATTTGAAATATTCTAAATATCTCTAAGTGCTTTTCCCATAGGATTCCAACAGGTCATGCCATTGTCTGAGATGGTAGCTTTCTTTATCAAGCTAACTCTCTCCCCTAACAGATGACTTTACATTAATGTCTCCATTTTGTCTCTTTGTTTCTGCTTCCTTTTTTAAACTTCATTTGGGGAGGGGGTGAATTTTACCCGTGAGTATTATACTTATGTTATTTCCAACTTCCTAATTCTCCCATGCTCCCAATTCCCTCTCAAACTCATGACTTCTTCTTTAATTATTATTACATATATGCACAGATGTGTGTATGTATGTATACATACATGTATACATACATACAATATGCTAAGTCCATGTAGTTTTTCTCATATACACATGTATTTGTATCTGTATCTGTATCTGTATCTGTATCTGTATCTGTATCTGTATCTGTTAAGGGTTGACCAGTTAAATTACTTGATTGAGAAGACTGATTCTCCCCCTCTCTCTGTAGTCATCAAATGCCTGTAGCTCTCCATCTAGGGGTAAGCCCTTGTGAGATATCCTCCATCCATACTGGCCTATCAACTAATATTATGGTGAAGATCTTGTTTAGACAACAATATTTTTGAGATTTCATGAATGCGGTTTCCCTGGAATATATAGACAATACTACCTTAGAACAGACATCTTGGTCCTCTGGTTCTTACAAACTTTCTTTTTCCTCCTTCAAAATCTTCCCTGAGCCTTAAGCATCAGGTTGTGTTGTTAGTGATACATTGGCTGTGGCTGAGCAGCCCATGGTTAGCTGTTCTCAGCATTTTGACCACTTGTGGGTTTCTAGAATGGTTTCAGTCTACATCACAAAAAAATCTTCTTTGATGAGGAGTGAGGAGTAACATACTTCAAGTTGTAAAAGATCATAGAAACCAACAGAGAACACTGCACCAGCAAAACTATCTGCCATAGCTTGAGGGGAAAAAAATTTCCAAGGTACAAACATACTAAAAAAAATTTATGTCCATCAAATCAGCTTTATAGAGAATTCTGGAGGCCATAGTGCAGACTGAAGATAGGAATAAGCATCCACGAGATTATGTAAAAATAACAAAGCTATAATTACTGAAACACAAAGTAGGGCTAAAAATACAAATAACAATAACAACAACAATAACAAAATTACATCAGTCAATGGGTACCTTTCAGTAATAAAGAAAATATCAATAGCTTCAACTCCTTGTGTACCTAAGGTTAATGGGCTACATTAAGAAACAAAATCCATCTTTCTGTTTTCCACAGGGAACTCAGCTCATCTTCAAAGATAGGTATTGTCTTAAAGTGAACAGAAGAAAAGAAATATTCCAAGCAAAAGAGATCAGGAAGAAAACAACTGTCACTGTCCTAATATCTAATGAAATAAAAATCAAACTAAAACTAACCAGAGGAGACATCAAGGGAACAATTAACCAAAAAGACTTTGCAATGCTAAACACATGCACGAAACACTTGTGGATTCGATTCTGTAAAAGGCATAATATCAGATATAAAGTACAAATAAAGCCTAGCTCAATAATAGTGGGTGGTTTTGGTACCCCACTTTCACCAGTAGACAGGTCATCTGGACAAAACGTCAAAATTAAATGACAACAGACATCAAATGGACTTAACAGATATCTATAGAATTTTCCACCTGAAGACCAAAGAATAGACATTCTGCTGAGCAGCCCATTGAAGCTTCTCTAAAATGGACCACATCCTGGGACACAAAACAAATCTTAGCAAATTCAGAAAAATTGAAACAATTCCATGTGTTCTTCTACCACAATGCAATGAAGCTTAAGAGCAACACTAAATGAATCCCCAGTAATTATACCAATTCATGAAGATTAAACAGCACATTGCTAAATGATGACTAGGTCAAAGAGGAAATAAAAAATGAAATTAAAAGATTCTTGGTACTAAATGAAAATGAAAAATGAAAACAAAACAAACAAAACAAAACCTCTGGGACGTAATGGAAGCTGTCCTAACAAAAAAATTTATAGCTCTAAGAACTTACATTAAAAACTTTTTAAAGGCACAAATAAATCATACAACTTAAGAATTGGAAAAACAAGAACAAGCCAAACTCAGTAGTTGGGAAGAAAATAATAAAAATCAGAGCAAAAATTGATAAGCAAATAATAATAATAACAATAATAATAATAATAATAATAATAATAATAATAATAATAATAATAAAAAGAATCAATGAATCTAAGAACTGGTTCTTTGAGAAAGTAAGCAAGATCGACAGACCCTTGTGCCCAACTAACCAAAAGAAAGAAAGGGAGTCAAATTAACAGAAGCAAAAATAAACAGGGAAATAATACAAAAGACACCAAAGAAATTCAGAATATTACAAAAGAATGCTACAAAAACCTGTACTTTGTGAAGCAAATAATTGAAAAAAATAGACAAATTTCTAGATTCATGGAAACCACTAATGTTAAGCCAAGACTAAATGACCAGCAACTTAAACAAACCCGTAACAAATCAAGAGATTAAAACAGTAATAAGAAGCCTTTAACTGCTTCTTATTACAGTAATAAAGAGAGCTGCATATTTCAAAGCATCAGTTTATTTGGATAAATAAATAGCATGAAAAATATGAAAGGAGGGAATTCTCACAAAATTAGAGTCATTCTGACAATGTATTTATAAGATTCACTGGACTAACATGAAAGCAACATCAGAATTTGTGGGACCTAACTAATGTATGCTTAGAAGTAATTTTATAACATTGAATGTCTCCATTCAAAAACAAAAGATACAATATAAGTATGAGATTGTCAATGAATAAATTAAAATATCACTTTTTAAAAATGGAAAGAAGCTCCCAAATGATTAAACAATTTTTCTAAATTAAACTAGAAAGAGAAAATCAAGTAAACCCAAAGCAAACTGAACAAAGAAAATAGAATTGAATTCAGAGAAAAGTCAATAAAATTGAGTTAGTGTTTCAAAAATAAATAAATAACAGATTAAAAAAAAAAAAAAACCTAGAGCCAGGCTGATCTTGAAACAAAGAAAGAAAATACAAACTTCAAATATTCAGAATGCAAGAGACAGTGTCACTCTAGGTGCTACATGAAGCGGTAAAATACTAACCAGAGGATATTCCACTGAAGCTGGAGGCACAAGCTGTAATCACAGCTTCTGGGTCACAGAGGGGACAGTAGCATGAGTTCCAGGCCAGCCAGGGCTACACACTGACACCCTGTCTCAACGACAGATCTGGGGAGAGGGAAGAGGGCAGGAGGGATTTATAAATGATGCTAGGCCAACTCATAAGATCATAAGCACTTGCACCAACTAGCCAAAAGAAAGGAAGAGATGACCCAAATTACCAGGCCCAGACATGAACAGGAAACATTCAATGAAATGGATAAAGTTTTTAAACACAGAAACAAACAAAACCAACTTACGAATTTGATAATCTAAATAGCCCTATGACTATTGCAGATACTTAATGTATAGTTAAAAACTTTCCCACAAGGATGGTTTTATTGGCTAATATGACTGAATATATAATGTCAAAAGATTATCAACTTTTCACAAACTCACAAAGAATGCTGAAGATACATACCCGATGCAGCAAGTGGTCCTAGGATAATTCTCACACCCAAACCAAAGCTAGGAGAGTAAGGGGAAAAGACAATGTTCCAAGAACACAGGTGCTAAAAAGTCTAGTGAAATTAATATCATATATAAACATATAGGTGGACGAGCGCAGCTTATCCCAGTAAACTAGGATACGTCGGATTAATGCTCAAAATATTAACTGTGCCATTATAAAATTAATAAAGTAAAGAAGCAAACTATCTAAGTCGATGCCAACAAAATTAACAAATATCGTATTTAATGTGAAAGACAAAGCACACTCCACCAGGCGTAACCGAAGTAAAAGCAAAGGCCCTGGGTTCTGCCTCAACTACAGCACAAAAACAAATTAGAAAGATGCCAGCTCTCACCACTTGTGTTTAACATAATACTAAATGTTCCCGTCAGCGTAATCCGGCAAAAAAATAATATCAGATTGAAAAGGAAGAAGTAAAACTGCATTGTCAATATCACCAACTACATAAGACATTCTAAATAAATTATCAAAAACTCTCAAAAGCAAAAGTGAGTTTGGTAAAATTGTAAAATATAAGACCAAGGTACACACATACACGGATATACATAGTATAAATATAATCTGATTGTGAGATATATCTCACAATCACAGATTTGCTGTTTTAAAGTAACTACAATTATAAGAAAATTTGGAAATTTTAATACATATTTTCAATACTTAGATACACATGTAACAAGAGATATTCAAGACCTGAATGCTAAAATTTACAAAGAATTACTGAGAAAAGGTTTAAAAGACCTGCTAGTTAGACATATATTGCTTCCACAGATCAGACACCTAGTTTTGGTTAAGATGTCAATTTTCCCACAACTGGCATGCAGATTCAGAGCAATTCTGTTCCAAATCCCAGAAGGCTTCTGTGTAAAAACTGAAATCTGAGACTAAATTTATATATAAATGCAAAGAACATAAAATAGCCAAATCATTTCTTGAAAAACGAAGGATTTCTTTTATGCATGATTTCACAACTTATAAAGTTTCAGTAGTTGAGATAGATTTAGTATTGGCATGGAGATAGACAGAAATAGAGCCACACATACTGTGGGTCTGTATAGTCAATTAGTTTTTGACAAATGTTAAGGTAATTCAATAGAAAAAAGTCACATTTTTAAAAAAAAAAAAAAAGATAGAATCTTTGATATCCATATGGGAGAGAAAAATTCAATCCTTTCTTAGCCCCATATACAAAAATTACCCTAAAATGGACTGTGGAACTAATGTAGAAACTAAAAGTTTAAGCATCCTATCAGAAAACAAAGGACAGTGTCTTAGGTTTAAAGGATAAAAGCAAATCTTTAGCCACAGAAGAAAAAAAGTTGAATATTTAGTCAAATTTTAAAAGTCATTCTCTGCTTCTGACAGTAGTTATGACGATGAAGAGGAGAAAGAGTTTGCACAAACGTCCATGAAAGACTAGAACACACAGTAAGCAGACAGAGTGACTTCTGTATTCTACAAAGACCCAGAGATACATCCCAATGAACACATGGAAAGTCCCCTAAGAGCCGGGTCAATACTGACTTATCAGTCTTACAATGATTCACACTACAAGGACAACAGTATACCTGAGATTAAGACTGAGCATCATGCAGACAGATGTGGAAGCAAACCAGCTGATATACTCACAATCCGCAGGTGGGCACAGAAAGCCACGTGGTGGCATCTTTGACAGTTACATACCACAGAATATGGGCCTTCCTCAACCTCTCCCAAGTACTTGCCAAGGAGAAATAAAAGCAAATGTTCATCAAAAGACCTATAGACAAGTGCCCGCTCAGGCTTTCTTAGACTAACCCAACAAGGAAACAGCCCGGTGGCTTTCAGCTTGTAAACAGATAAACAAGTCAAAATGTCTGTCTTTACTCCTCCTGGTACAAGGTTATCATGTGTGCACAAAAGGAGCCAAGAGGTGGGGCCACTGACTCAGTTGGTCAAATCCTAAAGTACAGAAGGAGGAGGACTTACGGGCACCTGGAGTCCCTGGGTCTTCCTCTTTTTCTTTGATAGGCTTCTGTTCTTGGTTAGCAGTTTTGCTTTGAGCCATGTTGACCCAGTCTCTGAGGATTTTGAATGGCCTGGAAAGAAAGAGTGTACATGAGGATGCTGAAGGCAGTTGACAGTGATGATTTTGTCTTAAAGAGGGGGATAAGAGAACAAGAAGAATGATTCTACTCTTAATAATCACAGACATTTTCACAACTCGCGGGTTCCGTGATAGCATACACCAGGCCTGCACAAGTTCAACCTAGCATTTTAGTCTCCATGAACTTGTGCAGGCCTGGTGTATGCTATCACAGAACCTGGGAGTTCACCTGTCCGTCAGTCCTGTTATGTCTAGAAAACTGTTTCTTTGGACATTAAGTTCTGCCTCTAAGCCGGGCAGTGGTGGCACACGCCTTTAATCCCAGCACTTGGGAGGCAGAGGCAGGCGGATTTCTGAGTTCAAGGCCAGCCTGATCTACAGACTGAGTTCCAGGACAGCCAGGGCTACACAGAGAAAGGCTGTCTCAAAAAACAAACAAACAAAAAAAAGTTCCTCCTCTAACCAAGAAGCTGTTTGCAATTGATAGCTGCGGTGAACGTGGGGGAAATCACTTTTCCCCAAATGGAGTGACACTGGCTAACTTACATCCCAGGCAGGACAGGCCCACGCTCAGGAGAAGCTGACCAACACAAACCAAACTCCACGATTTTTTTAAATGATTTTTGGTTTGTCTGGAGCTTCATTTTGTTTTGTTGGTTGGTTTTTGGCTTTTCAACACAGGGTTTCTCTGCATAGTGTTGGCTGTTCTGGAACTCATTCTGTAGACCAGGCTGGCCTCGAACTCAGAAATGCAAGGAGTATACCGCCACTACCACCACAGTTTTTTTTTTTTTTTAAGAGTGAGAAAGAACATGAAGTTGTTTGGTTGGGGAAAGATCTGGGAGGAGTTGGGAAAGGTCAGAGATTATTATCAAAACATACTGTATAAAATTTTTAAAAAATAAGAAATCATATGATTAGAAAAAATAAAAAATAAATGTAAAACATTTGTTTCTTACTGTTGCTCTTCCAGATCTTCCTCAATCTCTCCTCCTTGTGGAATCTAAAACTATGACTCTTAATAAGAGCTTTATCTCTGCAGAGAGGATTGACCCAAAAGGATCTTCTTGCCTGGGTCCATGGTCCTGTTGGGCACTCACAACTCTGGGCCAGTCTTCTTGAGCTATCCAGTCTGGACCTGCCTCCAGTCTGCAGGGAGCCATCTCCACCTGGATTGGAGTCACTGTTGCAAGTGGAGGCTAAGCACGTTTTCCACTTTTGTTTAAAACTAAACACACCTGTTTCATCACTTTCTGAAAATGCCCAGTTCACATATCCACCTTCATCTTGCATGCTGATGACTCTCGAAGGAAGAGAAGTCACTGTCATGGGAGCAAGTGTGCCACTGAGTGTGAGTGAGTCTTGTTCTGCCTTGTCAGGTTTGTCTGACATCTGCGTAACTGCCTGATGTTGATCTTTGTGTTCAGCTACCAATGCCTGGTGGGAGACAGCAGGGGTCTGCCCAGGCAAGTGGATGGTGATATCATTTTGGTGTATATGTTCCAATGCCAGACCATCTATGCCTGCCTCCTCAGATGATCTGAAAAGATGTGGGGGGTTTTCAAAAGACAAAGGAACTTGCTTTCCAGAAGATGGGACCAGGAGAAACTGGCCATACTTAGAGTGTGCTTGTCTAACATGGGAAATTCCAGAAGCAAATGTCCTCTGATCCATTTCTTGTTCCTCCTGGTCTTCTCTTACATGTGAGGCCTCTCCCTTACTGTGTGTAACCTCTACAAGGGCACCCCTCTGCACTCTTGGGGGAAGCTGGCTTCTAGCAAGGCTCCTCAGCAAAGAAGGGGGCATGCTATAGTACTGAAATTTCTTCTTCCCACAGCTTTCCATGTCAGTTAGAACCTTTGCGCAGATGACATTGGTCCAGCTGTGGGGACGTTTTCTGCAAGTAGAATGTTTTCTGTTGGCCAGAAGAATCTCATCTTCTTGCAAGGTGTCAACAGCAGAAAGGACCTTTAAAGTGTCAACAGTCAGGGCAGAAAGATCCTGTAAGTGTCCCACCTGGCTGTCCAGGGATAGTAGAGAGTCCTTTATAAAAGATACTTTTTCAGTCATTTCTTTCAGTTGGAAGAACATCTCTGATACCCTAATGGTGAAGATAGGAACAACATCAATAAACACACTGATCTGGTGGGAATTGTTCTTACTCTCTTCTCATCTTGCTTCTTCTATAGGTGACAACTAAGGCACTGCTTCCAAAGCTAAGCCTGCTTCCCACATCCCTCTCTTTCTAATACAGTATGCAGTCTAATCCCAGGTGACCTTGACTTCCCCTATCTTCCCACTATGACATCAAGGGGAAGAATTATAATCTATACTTCCAGCCCTGATGTCTTTCTCAGACCTCAAAATCAGCTTTCCAGCTGCCTGCAAGTTAGTTACCACTGCAATGATCTAATGGATCAGCCCACTGTTATCCATTAATGTGTTCGTTCATTTTCATGAAAAACACTGGAATATCTTCTATTGGACAATCCTTTGTCTAAGGTTGAGGCGTCCTGAGCTTTTCCTCTTCCATGTTTTCATGTCTATTAAAGAAAAAGAGGCTGCAAGTTTGAAGGGGGGGGTAAATGGGAGTTCCTGGAGGGAAGAAGGGAAGGGGAAATTATGTAATTATTTTACAATCTCAAAAATGAAAAACATAAAAAATAATTTTAAAAAATATATTAAGGATATCCCATAAAGGTTCAAAAAGAAAAAAAAAAAAAACAGCCTAAACAAATACAGAAGGAAGAAGACGTGAAAACTCTAAGAGAAGTTGGACCAGAGTGGTGCAACAAAAAACAAAGAACCACTAGCCCCACACTAGCCCCCACAAGCCATCCGAAGCTAGCAGGGCAAGGATAGACTCGTTCCTAGAGACTGCAGACAGAGAACGGCCCTGTGACACCTTGCTTTGCGACACCTAGTTTCCAGAAACACGACACAACCAACTTTTGTTGACATAAAACATCAAGTTTGGGCTAGTTTTTCTATAGTAACCCTAAGAAACTAATGCAGCTACCTAAGCATAGATAGATGTGATTAAATTGTCACTGTCCCCTGGGAAAAGAGTTTCACTGAGAAATTATCTAGATCAGGGTGTCCTATGAGCACATCTGTGGAGGATAATCTTGATTGTGTTATTTGAGGTGTTGAGACCCATCCAGTGTGGGATCATGAATTGTGTAAGAGTAGAAAGAGCAAACTGAGTGCCAGCATGTATGCACGGGACTGCTGCTCTCCACTCTGGACTGTGCATGCGACTAATGACTGCAAGGCCCTTCTGCCTTGTCATCACTTGGCTGCACCCTAGAATACTGAGCCAAATGAGCCCATTCTCCTGTAAGTTGCTTTTGTGGAGATATTAAAATTAAAAAGGGTATTGGGTTTCATTACTTAATACAAAAAATAATCTCTCTCTCTCTCTCTCTCTCTCTCTCTCTCTCTCTCTCTCTCTCTGGCTAATGTTACATTTTAAGTTTAAATTACTATGCTTAAGCAATCTGTAAACAAAAATGCCTCTAACCTGTAAGTCCCACTGTCCGAGGACAGACAACGTCTTGGAATGTTAGAGGCTGTTGTTCAGGTAAGACAACATGCCACTGGGTTTGCTTCTGCAAACAAGCTTGTTCTGCAAACACGCTTGGTTGTCCCAACTGCACAGGATGTGCTTGATCACACATAGGTAGGAGTTAAGTAGACAGGAAGTACATCAGGGTGTAGGCTTTCCCCTAAGTGGATGAAGGTGGGAAACACATAGCTTTGTTGGTTTTACCTTTACAAGCCTCTGACTAATGGAATTCTGCACCAACCTCTAGTACTCCTGGTTATGGACCCTACCAGTATCCATTGTCCTGGGTTGTATTTAATAAAGCTTGCTTCAAATTTGGCTCAAAAACTGTGGTAGTGGTTTTACTCTCACCTGGTAGGATTGACTTTTGCTGGAGCCACCAGCGATATAAGACCAACCATCGAAATTCTAAAGCTGGACATTTACTCCAGGACTGAATGGCTGCCTCCTGCGGTGCTATTTGCATGTTCCAAGGCTCTTCTGATAAGTCAAAATAATTTTTCTGTGACATTTGATTCTGTTGAGATCTTGATATGGGAAGTGGAGGGGTTTAATGGGATCCAATACTTTCTCCTATTTGGGGCAAAAAGCAAGATATGCACTACCCTCCTGGTTCTGGTAGTTTGGATACTGGAAGACAGGATGTAAATCAGTCACGCCCAGTTTAATGCCAAGTTTTGTTTATCTGGTTTGTGTGTGAAGATGGGTCTGTGTTTTCTGGTGTGTCCATAAGTTTTGTTGCCAACATGGGATCCAAGACAAAATGGATTAGGCTCAGTTGAATGTATGAACGATGGTGGCCACCACATATTTTTCCTGACTGATCTCGTTTGAGTGTGGGAGCTTTCCATCTTCAGTGTTTGTTTGTTTTGTTTTTGCTGTCTCTGCTGCTGCCACCGACCACCACTAACACTGCTTGCCAGGGCTGCTTTGATGGCCAGAATTTAGAATTTCTTATCTCTCAGCTGTCTGGTCATTGGGCTCAGTTTAGCAGGGATTCAAATGTCTCTTGAGTATGGATATTAAAGTTGCTGTATGCTGTTCTGCTTTATTAACAGCTTACTTTGGAGTTCAGTTATGGCTATCCATTTCCTACACCCAGGCATGTTCATTTAAAATTCTCCTCTCCATCTTGTGTCAAGTGAGTCACAGGGACAAGTGACAGGGAAACAAGAGCACAGAAAATATAAAATAAAAGGGAGGGGAACCATTTAACAACCAAAACCTTTGCTGAGATATAAACCATATTTCTAGATTTGTAAGACCATTGTGTGAATTTGTTTGTACCTCAAGATTTGTAAGTCTACTGGTTATAGTTAATAATCTATAAAATCTATAACAAAGAAGTTAACTTAAAACTTGTAACATAACAAAGGGGAAGTGTGTGTGTGTGTATTGTATGTGTGTGTGTGTGTGTGTGTGTATGTATGTTCCTAAAAGAACCATGTGGTATGACACCATTTTAAGATTTAAGCAATATATGGTTTGCTGCCATCTTAGCTAATGCCCCATAGGGATGGAGGAAACCATGGCTCACAACTCTCTTTGCTAAGGTTAGAAAAGGCAGATGCCATATGACTTAGCCTCTATCTTGATTAAAGGTGGCCACATGATATAAATCAACCAAAGAAAGCAAAAACAGGTCTCCAAGATATTTTGGATTAGGATGGATTTTTGTATGGTAATTTTTGCGCTGAAAACAAAGTCATAAAAACAAAGTTTATGAAAAATAAAATTTAAAAACAATGTTGGTTTAATAAGGTATTAATGCTGCACCTCCATACATTTATATACAAGAATTTACTTCATGCTGACAGTTAGACTTTGTAAGCTAAGAATAATCCCAATGATACTGGTTTTAAAAACATTAAGGGGTCATGGAGAACAGCTGAGACTTGGCACTGTGTGTCAGGGCTAGAGTTTCTAAAGCAAGCCCAGGAGAGGGACCTCAGCAGTTTGGGAGAAGCCAGTGCCATATGATGGCCACCAGAACAACAGCTTCAATGAAATGGAGCCAGCTGTGGCCTAGAAGTCAGGTTGCATGTGCTGCCAAGAGCAAAGCTGGGGAAGCCTAGAGTTTTGCCAGTGAATCCCAGATATTGACATTGAATTGTTTGCTCTGTTGGAGTTTGTTTTTGCCTTGTCCAGATTGCGGTTGTGCCCCATTTCCTCCTTCTTAAAGTTAAAAAAAAAAGTACCTACATTATTTTTTGATACTGTATGAGCCCACAGTTTTGAGGTTTTAACGTTTTTGAAAATAAATTTTGAAGTTAAAAAATTAAATTAAAAAACTAGATATTTTTAAATATTTAAATATTTAAGGCTTTAGGACATTTTAAGTTAATAAATATGGTACATTATGATGTCTTTATTACCATGTAATCTTTAAAAATAAATAAATAAAAGGCAAAAGAGTTAGGACCACAACTATGAGCACCAAACACTAGACACCAGAAATGGTGATATCCCTATCTTATGATGCAGCAAGGAAATGACCTCAGCAGTCTTGCAAAAGCCTACAGAATGTCTCTCCTCACCAAGGACTATCCAGACTAACAGGCACTGCCTTAAGAATACATGTCTCCTTGTCTTTGCTAACTTTGTTAAGCGTTAGCTATATAACAAACTGTGATATTCTATAATGGTATATTATGTAAGGACCAGGAAAATAATGTTGCCAGTCTCCCTATAGACGGTGTTTATGATTTAAAGTTTTATTGATACTAAAGGGGTTTTAATTTTTAAAAATTAGTTGTTTTTTTTAAGGCTAAACTAAACAGGTATAAAAATGCAAATCCTAATCTTTTAAAGCCACTAACTTATTGTAAACTGTGAAAGATGATTAAGACAGACAAGTTAATAGTCACCTTATATGGGAAAACTGCTAATTAAGGTCTAAGTCCACCATGACCAATAGCCTCTAGACTTGGCACAATATGATAGATTCTCTTCATTAGTGGGGCTTCTCCTTTTCTGACCTGGTCTGGGGAATTCTAAGTCGATACATACATCTCTATCTGAGGACGGTTACATGGCCTTAATTAGATTACAGGATCAGTTTCTTTCCTCCTGATAAAACCTGTTCAGCCAGCACCTGAGATTCCTGAAATGCTTTCCTATGCTAATGAGGCATTCCAGGTTCCCTAAGGCTCCAGCCAATGATCTTCGCCAGTCCTGGATGTCCCTACCCTCAATCCCCCAAAACTTTATAAGCTTGACTCACATAAGTAAAGTTGATCTGCCTCCTGACAGCTAGTCCCAGTGTGGTTATTCACTCTACATACTCACAGGGCTTCCAAACCCCTTGTCCAACATTTCTCTTCCCACTGCCCACATGGACTGAATCTGCCAATGATCCACAAGAGCAGGAAGACTCACAATCTTATAAATGATCAAATTCTTTAATGTGTTCAGAACTATAATTGTCATGCTAAGTACTAGTGTAATTAATTACAGGATTAAGCTTTATTTAGCATCCTTATGTGTTTCCAAGGTTAAGCCTAAAGCAAGTAACAACAATAATAAAAGTAAATTTTGTTTGAAATCTGGTAGACTCAATAAATAGCCCTCAAAACATTTTAGAGATCTGCTTAATACACCACTTAAAATATTTAACAGGAAAAGCTTCCTGTGATAGACGAAAATGCCAGCTCCTAAAAGCCACCCAAAAATCTCCAAAGAAGACAGATAATGGGACACAGACTTGGACTGTGAAGATGCTAACCACTGGGGGAAACTGCCTCATGCCTCACCTGCTAACAGGGCTCTGCACAAACTGTGGACTCTGTGGGGTTGACTGAACTACTGTACTGCCTAAGTCATGGTAGACCAGTTTTCCAAAGTTCCTCATCCACAGGAAAATCTCTGAGACCTTCTAGGCCTGTCATCAGAAGACCTATGCTGTCCTGTGCAGTGGCTGAAAATGCAGTGCTAGCCTCTGTAACAGCTCAAGACCTAAGACCTCTGCCCACAATGAAGTCATTGAGATCACAGGAGCCTACTAGGGTAATCATCCAGGTACCTGGATGATTTTAATCACGACAGAGGCCATTTGGTTTATACTTCCTGCTATAATTTATCCTTCTCAGATCTCTGGTGGTGTTAAGGGCTAACTGTAGCTTTGTTAGTTTGGCAGCAGCAGGCACCCAGCTCCTTCACCAAAGCTACAGCTACCTTGGTTAATACATCATTAAAACTCAGCCCTTGCTTTTCCTAGAGCTACTAGGTCTCCTGCTGAGAAAGTCAGTTAGGTTTGCCTTGCTCACTGGCTTCCTATTAAAGGATAAACAGGTTTCAGATGTAACCTTTTACATTTCTTTATTTTAAAAATGTGCTTTGCAATGACTTCTGCCAGTAACCAACTTTTCCTGCCTCTAAATGGTTAGATGGAAATAAAGTGGTTTAAAGCCTAAGAAAGTGAGGATCTAAAATAGTGCTTTAAGATGTATAAAAGCAAATTATAAAGGACTAAGAATGTGATTTGTTTGTTTATTGGTTTGCTTGGTTTTGGTGTTTTCAAGACTGGGTTTCTCTGTGTAGCTCTGGTTTACCTGGACTCACTTTGAAGACCAGACTAGCCTCAAACTCACAGAGATCCACCTGCCTTTGCCTCCTGAGTGCTGGAATCAAAGGTGTGCATAGCTTTTGCTCTGACTTGAAGGTGTGAGTCTAATCCAGCTGTTTCCCTGTTAGCTGCTTTTTCTACAATGTAGATTTCAGTACAGATTACCAACAATGCTAACATATTTAAAACAGTTAGTTAGTTAACCAAAAAATGCATGTAAACTTCAGAGAGTCAGTGGAATCATAAGACTTGGATTCACCTCTCACAAAGTCTTGGGACTCCTTCTCTTTCCCAGCCACCAGGAGCATGTAAGATTCCCTTTACGTTTCTTAACTTCTATCCCTAGTCTGTATCTGTCCCAGCAGATTTCCACTTGGCTCACAGACACCTTCCAGGAATCAGCTAGACTACACACTGCTCCAAAAGTGACCTACCCCATACCAATCCCAGGTAGTCAGAGAGCTCTGAACTTGCTGAAATCTGATGTGAACCAGTCCTGCCAATGTGACCGTTCCCTGTGTCTTCAGCTGAGTCATATGGGCTTTTGAGAAATGCCCATTGCCTGAATCCCCTTCCTGTCCTTCAACTAGCATTCTGGACCTCCAGGGCCCTGACAATGACGTCCTAATTTCAGCAGTAAGTAGTTGTAGAAGAGAGTACATTGCCCCTTATTCTCAACAAAAGGCTAGACTGTTGGGTCCAAAGGAAATTCCCTGGCAAAGGGGATAAAATGGCTGCCTATAGTACCTATTGGCAAACCAGGATTCATGCTCGCCTCCAAGCTCTTTATTAAAAAGGGACCTGTTAAAACAAAGTAGAGCCAGTTCTATCAACAAGTAGCTATCATTAGCTGACAACCTGCTTTATGCAGAACAAAGAGATTATTGTATGACTTTTAAAAAGATGTTGTTTCTGTGAAAATTATCATTAAAGATAATCTGGCTATATTAAAAAAATATTGCAGAAAAAAAAAAGACCCAGGATAAGATAAATGACTAGTTCCCATTCTCATTTTCAGGCACCTCCTAGATAGTAATTCTGATGTCAGCCATCAGAGGGTCTTTGGCCTTTCGGTTTCTGCTAATTACTGTTGGCCCTTGCCATTAAAGGTGATGGTTATTAGATCCCACAGGTACCCACCACACAGACAAGGATTTGACCCAGGAGACAATTCAAGAGGGGACTATGAGTTTTAAGTGTAAATTACTGTGCTTAAGAGATCTATAAAACAAAACTGCATCTACTCTGTAAACCACGCGTGTCCAAGGACAGACAACTTCTTGGAATTTTGGGGACTGTTGTTTATGTAAAATAACAAGCTTGGTTGCCCTAACTGCACAGAGTGCACTTGATCATCATAGGTTGTAGGTATATAAGCAGGAAGTACAGCAGGATGTAACTTGCCCCTGCTTGTATGGATGAGGGAAATATTTAGCTTTATGGAGTTTACCTTTATAGGTCTCTAACTAATGTAATTCAGTGCCAGACTCTGGGAATCCCAGGTATGCATCCTCCTGACCGGCACCATGTCTGCTTGCTACCGTGCTCCCTACCATGACAGTAAGCCCACAGTAAATTCTTTCTTCTGTAAGTTACTTTCGTCATTATGTCTTATAACAAAAATACAAAAGCAACTAAGAAGTTGGTACCAGAGAATGGGATATTGCTGTGACTGACCTGACCATGTTGAGTTTTAGAGGAATGTGGAAGTTTCCATGATTTTGGACTAGAAAAGCAGTTGAAAGCTATAAGCAGGGCTTAAGATATCATCCCAGCAGGAGCTTGGAAGGCTGTAATGCTAAGAGCACTGTGAATTATAGAGGCCCAGCTCAAGATGCAGACAGTAACAATATTAGCAACTTAAACCAGAGATCATCTGGGGGATGCTTTGGCAAAGATTGTGGTTACTTTTTGTCCTTGTCCTAAAAATGTGCCAGCGACTAAATCGAAGAGTTGTGCATTGATTTCTTTGGCAGAGATTTCAAGACAGCCTAATATTTACTCTGCCATGTAGTCATTAGTAATCCACTTTTATGCAGCTCTACAATGAAAAAGAGAAATTGAGGCAAAAATAAAATATAAAATGTACTTTTTGAGGAGAAACAAAACACTGGGAAATTCAAAATTGGAGCCAAGGGTTGTGTTGAGAGATGAGAGACCTGGCATGGAAGGGAGGGAACGGAAGGGCATCCTCAAGGCAAAACCCCACCAAACTAAGCTTTCAACATGCAGAAAGGAGAGTTTGTGCAACAAAGGAAAGCATAAACAAATCAAAGTTTATGTCAATATAATTCAAGTAGGGAGACAGGTTCCATCCCCAGCAGGCAACATATCTTGTCAGCATTGGTCACATGGTCATGGCTTTCATGGCCATGAAGAACACATGAGTAAAGAGATTGTAGCCACTCATGTACAAGAGAGTTCCTGGATGGAGGTCCAGAGAGGTCACTGCGAAACTATAAAAGTGAAGCCTGGATTGGATTGGGAGTCCCCTAGGCACCGGAGGAGCCACAGCTATGGGATATCCAACAAGGAGAGCTGTAGCCAGGGAATGGATCCAGCCCAAGAGAGAAAAGTGTGTTGTAGTCAGCAAAGTTGGAAGAGGAGACCCCTCTAAGTTCTGACACAAGATATGGAATTACAGGATTAGGAGTTTGCCCCACTGAATTTTGATATTGCTTCAGTCCAGCATTTCCTCACTATGCCCCCCTTCCTCTCTTTTGGATGGTAATGCATCTTCTGTGTCATATGTTGGAGGCATATAATTTGCTCTTTGACTTTACAGGTAAACAGTTAAGAGAATGCCTTGAGTCTTCGAAAAAAAACTTAGGACTTTTAAATTGGGTTGAGACTCTGAAAACCTTTGGAGACTTTGGAAGTTGCACTCGATACATTTTGCATTATAATATGGCTACAAGCCTGTGGGGGCCAAGGAGTACAGGAGTTCAGGTGGTGGCTGAGTTAAAATGGTTCTCGGTAGGCTCATGTATTTTGACACTTGGTCCCTCATTGGTGGAATTGTTTGGGACCGATTAGGAGGTGTGGCCTTGGAGATTTCAAAAGCCCATGCCACCATATTAGTTTGTTCTCTCTTCTCTCTCTCTCTCTCTCTCTCTCTCTCTCTCTCTCTGTACACCTCTGTCTCTGCCTCTGAGTCTGTCTCCTACTTGTGAATAAAGATGCAAACTCTCAGCTATTGTTCTAGAACAATACCTGACTGCCTGCTGCTATGCTCCCTACCATGATGAATGTGACCTTTCCTTCTGAAACTGTAAGCCCTGGATAAAGTCTTCTATCAATAAAAACAGGAAAATTAGTATTCTCATATTTATATCACTTAATAAACCACAAAGCTTCCTAAATCTTTAAAGCACTAGTCAAATTAAATGTTAAAGCTAAAAACTTCCTGACACAAAACATCCAGGAAATTTGGGATACCATGAAAAGACCTAACCTAAGAATAATACCAATAGAAGAAGGTGAAGAGTCCCAGCTCCAAGACCCAGTAAACATTCTCAACAAAATCGTGAAGAAAACTCCCAACTTAAAGAGATGCCCATAAACACACAAGAAGCTTATAGAACACCAAGCAGACAGCACCAGAAAAGAAAATCCTCCCAGCACATAATAATCAAAACACAAAATTTACAGAAGAAAGAGTATTAAAAGTGGTAAGGAAAACATGCCAGGTAACATACAAAGGCAGACCTATCAGAATTATATAGACCTATCAGAGTATCTCAATAGATACTCTGAAAGCTAGAAAGGCCTGGGCAGCTATCCTGCAAACTCAAAACAAAACAAAAGCAAAATATTTTAAGACAAATCCAAATTCAAACAATAACTATCCACAAATCCAGTCCTACAGAAAATACTAGAAGGTTAACTCCAACCCAAGAAGGATAACTACATCTAGAAAACACAGGAAATAGGTAATTCCATACCAGCAAAAAACAAGGAAACCACACACAATCTCTCTCTCTCTCTCTCTCTCTCTCTCTCACGCACACGCACACGCACTCGCGCGCGCGCACACTAACACCACCACCATCAAAGTAACAGAAACTAACAATAACTGGTCATTAACATCCCTCAACAACAATGGACTCAATTCCCCAATAAAAGACACAGGCTAACAGAAAGGACGCAAAAACAGGATCCATCACTCTGCTGCAAACAAAAATATTACAAATGACATAAGAAGATAATTCCCCAAATACAAAATATGAAAGGTAAGGAAAACTAGTAAAATAGAGATGCTCATTAGATAATCAGAAATGAAAGTAAGATGATAAGGATTCCCTTCATATCAAAACATTTTAAAACTATTTACAACATGTGAGGAAGCTGCAGCTTCACTGGGTTAAGATGACAAATACCCCTCACAAGAGAAGATAGATTTAGGTAGTATACAATATAATATACAGTATTTCCTGTTCATCTATCTCTCCAGTTGTTGAAATATTCTTTTTAAAAGGTGTTTATTTTGAGTGTGTATGTGTGTGTGTGTGTGTGTGTGTGTGTGTGTGTAATAGAAATACAATGATAATAACATTGTTTGAAGTTATTTTCTTTGGCTATTTCTGCTGGTAGAGACAAGGCTGTGGATGTCTTATATTCTGACTTATATGTTTTAAAATTTGGCATATGACTTTCTCAGTAAAGAAATAAAAACTAAAATAATAAATAAGTAATAATCTGGGAGAAACTAGAGAGACAGCTCAGTGCTTAAGAGAACTGGCTGCTCTTCCAGAGAGGACTCAGGTTCAATTCTCATCATTCGCATGGCAGCTCACATATGTAAATTCAGTTCCCAACATCCACATGGCAGCTCACAACTCTCTGTAACACTGGTTCCAGGTGATCCATTGCCCTCTTATGATCTCTATGGACACCAGGCACATATGGCTGTACATATGTACATCCAGACAAAGCAGTTATGCACATAAAATGAATCTTTGATAACTAGATTACACTGAAAAATAGCAAGGGAGGATATCTGAGCAGTGATTTCACAGCTAATATGGTCATCTGCAGTCATGAAAATAATCCCATTCTTATTAGTGGCTGGGAGAAGGAGGATCACTCAACTGGGAGAAGAGCACTCAGTTTTAGCAAGACTTTGCCACCACAATGCTAAATTTCCTGCCTCTAGAACACTCCTAAAGCATGGGACACGCCTGACATCCCACCCTGCTTTCAGAGATCGTTGCAGATAGGAACTTAACAAATAAAGCAGGTGCTGTTTTTCATTTTCATTGTATTCTATACGAGCAGAACGCTTTCTGGCTAATTTTGTATAAAATCCAACTTCTATAACCCACCAGTGGCTTAAACATGCTTGCTGACCTTCTGAAACCCGCAAAGTTCGAACTGGCAAGGGCGATGAGGGAAAGAGCACAAAGTATATGTATATTTCCTTCCAGATCTGCCTAATTGGAACGACTCCATCCAGTGCCCTGTTTCATCTAATTCAAAAACAGTACGGTCTGAGCAGCGGTAATGGAGACTCATTAAGTCCCATTAACTGCAGACACATCGAATGGATACAATAGAACCCAGCCACTATTCACAGCAACAGGTGGCATGCTACAATAGAAACCTGTTAGACAAATAACCTGGCCGTCTGAAATGGGCCCTCTTGCTTTTTACAGAAACTCATTTTTGAAAATGCAGTGTCCTTTGAAGCATATTTTAATTATATTCCTAGACCACCGGCTGCATTAATTCAATGTAGCTTTTCAGTCATTCTGACACATAAAACAAATTCTTACTATTACAGTTTCCTCTGTGCGAGGTCTGAGTGGAGGGAAGACGGGCCTCATGACTGTTTTACCTGTGGACCATTAGCCAAGATTCTTAAAAATTAGATAATAAGAAACATAATTATAATCAGCCTGACAGACCCATCCATGGAGTGTTCTCTATGAGCAAAGCATTTCAGGATGGGTCTACTTCCCCTGTTTCTTTCACCAGATGGCAGCTCTGTGAGGAAGGCATGACTACTATTCTCTTCACAGGAAAAGGGTCAGGTCACATATCCAATGTCATGCAGCTGGGCATCAAGCCAGATGGTCTACATCCAAGCCAGCACTGCAGCCAGCCAGACCCCTCAGCAACTCATCTGGGATCAAAGCAAGTTTGCCTGGGGAAGCCTGCTGGAAGGACAAGCCCCTAAGAGCTGCTCACAGATGTTGTTCAGTGAAGCCTCAGCCAGACATGAATTTGCCAAAGTTAAAGCCGCAAAGTGGAATCATGGTACACATTGTGCTTGAGTTTCTGCAAATCAAAGAAACTGTGGCATTTCCCAAATGCAGTACAGCCAAGGTCCCAAAACAGAAAAGATACCACAGGCATCTTACTGCACAGACCAGAGAGAAAGGACAACTGGCAAGCACTGCTCAGAGGACAGCTGAAGCAGATGTTCCTGCTCAGTCCTTCCCAGGCTTTAGCTAGCACTTGCCCTCTGTCCAAACCCAAAGTCATTTCATTCTAGAAGGTAGATAATGCCTTCTTTGGAGGCAGGCAGGCATGCAATGGCTTCTACAATCTCCTTACATTGCCTCTTAAAAATCATTGCTCAGTTACTTCCCTAGCACCCCTCATTTTTGAGCTCCCTCCAAATGACCTCAACAATGATGACAATATAAAATCATTCTGGTAAGAAAATATATCATAACTGGAGGAAATTCTATTAGAAATTCAGAGCCAAGTTCAAAATCCCTTAGAATTAGCCATATTTTTCAGAAGACATATAATTCCTTAACAACTTTCCTTCCTTCAGGTCTAAGAGAAATGAAGTCACACGAAGTTCACAGGACTGAACATATTATGAGCATCTCCACTGATGTACTTATTTCTAAGTCTCTGGCCCACAGGTTCTCAAGTCCAAGAGAAAGATGATACATGAGACCAAGAGGACCAAAGATCTTGGGGCCATCACCACTGAAGTGCTTGCTATGATCCCTGGCACCCGGGTTCTTCCTCAGTACCGCCTTGGCTTCTGATTATTATGCTCTGTGCAACCCCACAGGCACACCCCAAAAAGGGCCTCACCTTTCCAGTCTTCTCCATAAGTCACTCCTTTTCTGTCTAACATGTTACAGATGTTGACACCACAACTGTCCAGCACTAGCTGCCTTCACTTTGCTTCTCTCCTGGAATTGGCAGCTGATTCCCACAGACCCTCTTGATCAGAAGGCATCTTCTGCTCCAGTTCTAAGTTGCCACAGGATTTCAGATTCATTTGTCCTAAGCCTCATGAACATGTGTGGCTGTGTCACATGAATCTCATGGTCAACAAATATGAGCCTGGTAGCTTTCTCCACACCTCTATACACTGTCTCCCAGTGGTGCCATTTCTCCCTGATGGCTTCACCTATGTTATGTATCCGAGAGGTAACCTGGGTTCCATCCTTCCCTTCAACCCCATCCAATCCCTACCGTACATCATGAATTGTCCTTTTGTCCCATCCCACTGCCACAGCCAGGCTACACTCCTTCTCTCACCTGGCATTCCTGGTCTCCAACTGATCCCTTAAATTCAGACTTATATCTACCCAGGCAGATAAGCCTATCCATAGCACAGAGTGCACAGACTCCTTCCTTAGCATAGGTAGAGTGAGCAGCTGTCTGCAACCTTGCCTTAATTCATATCAGTGAGAGATGCTCTGACCTTGTTTTATCTCCTTCCAAGTCTTAAAGGGAATTTGTACTTATGATGATCAATGTTCATCATCAATTTGACAGGGTTTTGAGTTACCTTGGAAACATATCTTTTGGTTTACCTGTGAGAATGTTTCCAAGGAGTTTTAACCATAGAACATCCATCAGGAATGTTGGTGGCACCATACATAGGTGGAGGTCCCAGACCAGACTAAAAAGGAGAAATCAAGTTTAACACCAGCATTGTCTCTCTCTGCTTCCTGACTGTGGATTCCATGTGACTGGCTTTCCTCTCCTCTTGCCATGTTTTCTCTTCTGGGATGGATTAGACCCTCAAACTACGAACCAAAATAAATCCTTCATCCCTTAAGTTGCTCCTTCTTCAGCATTTTGCCACTCCAGTGAGAAGTATTAACAAATATGGTATTTCAAAAGAAATTCTACTCCTAATATCTGGGACCTATTTGTCCAACTAGGTTTCATTGATCTTTCTACTCTTAGCTCTATTATACACATTGATCCACACAGCTCCAAAAGATTGACTTGTGTTCACACCTATGCCATAAATTAAAAAAAAAAAAAACAAAAAAAACCCTAAGGTTCAAAGCAGTTCAATAACATTTCCCAAGAGCATATAGTTAAGGGAATAGATGCAGAGCAGTGCTATGGTTCTACCAGCTCCTAAGAGGAGCACGCACATCATACAGAGGCCAGAGCCCAGAAGGCCCACAGCATTGTATAAGCATAGCTGTCAAGAAACAGAATATGCAAGAGAGAGAACAATGTAGAAATGGCAATGGACTAAAGAGATTATTGAGATCAATTCCAATTTTATGGGTCTACAATCATTATTAGATATTCATCATTTTTCTCAATATTAAATTTGATCTAAAATTCAACCAGTCATCTAAACACATATGGGCAGAGATATATTATCAACAGAAAAATACTGAATTGCATAAAGATGACATGTCTACTGTAAGAAAGTTCTTATTGTAAGTCTATTTTAAGTGAAGTTGTGTTTAAGAACTCACATCTATCTATCTGATTTGGGGGCATCAGAAAAAAACAACATATAATTAAACATTCTATAGTCAGTCTCATGTATATTCAAAAGTGAAGAGATATATTTAACTTGTATCAATTTGCTTCTACTTGCAAGAACAATTCTGTTCCTAAGAGTCCATAAAGCCATGTGCACATTTTCCCACTGTAACGCAATGCTGAGCATGTGAAATCATTACATTAACCCACCCACCGCGTCCCCTAAAACATGCTCTTTCTCCAACACATCTGTCTTCTTCCCCAAACCTCTGAATGGCTTTCCTACACTGCCCCCTTTCAGAGAGTCCAGGAACCACAAGCACCCTCGCCACAGCTATACCTCAATCTCCTGTGTGCTCATGGCTCTACACTCATTAGCTTGTCCAAACCCAGGCAGAACATTTCCAGAACCACACAAATTTATGTTGTCATCTCTATACACAACAACAACAACTCTTTGTGCCCCCACGCCCCATCTTTTTTCCCTTCACAGTCAACCCACTCACCTAAGCAGTCTACTGCTGCTGACTCTAGCTCTCCTGTTCTCTCTCCTTAGCAGAGAAGTTGTCTCCAACCCCACCACCAGAAAATGTTGACCATAGCCTGCTAGAGAAGTCTACAGCTGCTATACTGGCACACAAACTGCAAGTGACTATGGGTGTAATTCATCTGAGAACATCACTCCATGTGCCCTCAGGGCTGTCCTAGAACCTGCTCTGTAGATCAGGCTGGGTCACAGAGAGACCTGCCAGCTTCTGCCTCTGCCTCTGCCTCTGCCTCTGCCTCTGCCTCTGCCTCTGCCTCTGCC
>JADRCH010000229.1:5246633-5277287 GCA_019843965.1 Rhynchomys soricoides | reverse complement strand
GTTTCCTGCCCTTGCTTTAAAGCCACAGCAATAAAACATGGGACACACGCAAGAACAAAGGGTCGCATACCAACACGCACGGAGTATACTCAATATAGCTGCTCCCCCGTTTTTATAAATAATATAATTGCATTTCATTAAAGTTACCTACTTGAAACAGGCAATCAGAAGGTTCACCATGATGATGTATTGCACAAAGAGGTAGACTGCTTGCAGGAATGGAGTCAGGAAAGACCCCGGAGGGCAAGACGTCTCATTTGAACAAACTACAAAGAAAGAATTTAAGAATGAGAGAAGATAAGCCAAGACCCTGGAGCCCTCTGCAAATATTTGACCCCTTAATGTCACAGAATACCACCAACTTTACACATTGAAAGGATTTGCTTTTATTCTGGGTATCTCCATGGGTTCTGATTCTGCGTGAGGGCAAAACCCCGCATGTACCATCTATTTCTGAAGCATAGACTTCTCCATACATCATCCAATATGGCTCGAATACTATATCACGGGCCAGGCGCCATGAAGGAGGCTCCTTTGGAGAGAGGATGGCTTTGCGTGCCACGCCAAAGCTCAGCAGAACAATGGCCATGATAATCACAATGTAGAACATGTTTGCTGCCTGCAAAAACAGCACAGCACAATGAGAACTTACCACAAATCAAGGTCTAGCAGACATTACCACACTTACAGATAACCAGTCTAGTCAGTGGCTCAAATGCCTCTATCCAAGACAGCTGAGTTCTCTCTGGCTGTTAGTTTCTTTCCTGTAAACAGTTTTTGTGCTTTGGGCCAGTGACTTCTATGGAGTCATATGATGCTCAGAAAGTATAAATAGAGAATATTTCTGTAAGCATCAATCAAATGTTATCTGCTTTCGACTGACTAGCACCCAGTATTGACCAATGAAATCAAAGGTTTGATTAGAAAAACTTTAAAAGGATAGGGTATATTCAAATAATTGCTCCCAGGATTCCCTCACAGAGTCACATGGTATCTTGGGAATTGACTATACCAATTTCCTCCTATCTTTTAAAATAAAGCAACTCAACCCACTTGTTGACCATGGCAGACTCAGAAGTCACCAACATTTCTACTCTCTGCACATTTCTTATCTTATTAAGTGGTGACTACAGGATCCAAATAGCCAGTGGCCTAAAGAATGACAACAGTGACCTTGCCCAAGCTGTTAAACACTGCTGGACTTTATCACTCTTCTTGCTGCTAAAGGAGACCCAGGAAGGGGCTAAGTTGCATGGATATGCCACACAAAGGGGAAATTCTGCATCCTGGAGTCAGCACTTAGAAAACCCATCAATCCTAGCCTTCGGGAGAAGAGGCCTTGTGCCTAACCACTGAGGTGTACTTGGTGTATCATCTCTAGTAAATGTGACATTTCCAAAATCAAAGGATGCGTGTACTGCCTAAGAGAAAAATGGTAAGAAAGAAGAAAACCTGAGGGCTGGCCTGGGGTTCAGCAGTAGAGTGCTTGCCTGTCATGCATGAGGCCCTGGGTTCAGTTCCCAGTCGTGCTAGAAGGAGAAGAGAAAGCAGAAGCAGCAGAAGAATGGTGGGAGAGGGGAGAGCTGGAAGCAGTAACAGCAATAGCCTTCCTGAGATCCTTTTGGGCCCTCTCCCTCTGTCGTCTTCTTCTGCTTCTGCTTCTGCTTCTGCTTCTGCTTCTGCTTCTGCTTCTGCTTCTGCTGCTTCTGCTTCTGCTGCTTCTGCTTCTGCTTCTGCTGCTTCTGCTTCTGCTTCTGCTTCTTGTGCTTCTGCTTCTTGTGCTTCTGCTTCTTCTGCTGCTTCTGCTTCTGCTTCTTCTGCTTCTGCTTCTTCTGCTTCTGCTTCTTCTGCTTCTGCTTCTTCTGCTTCTGCTTCTGCTTCTTCTGCTTCTTCTGCTTCTGCTTCTTCTGCTTCTGCTTCTTCTGCTTCTTCTGCTTCTGCTTCTTCTGCTTCTTCTGCTTCTGCTTCTTCTGCTTCTGCTTCTTCTGCTTCTTCTGCTTCTGCTTCTTCTGCTTCTGCTTCTTCTGCTTCTGCTTCTTCTGCTTCTTCTGCTTCTGCTTCTTCTGCTTCTTCTGCTTCTTCTGCTTCTGCTGCTTCTGCTGCTTCTGCTGCTTCTGCTTCTTCTGCTTCTGCTTCTTCTGCTGCTGCTGCTGCTGCTTCTTCTGCTTCTGCTGCTTCTGCTGCTTCTGCTGCTTCTGCTGCTTCTGCTTCTTCTGCTTCTGCTTCTTCTTCTGCTGCTGCTGCTTCTTCTTCTCCTTCTTCTCCTTCTTCTCCTTCTTCTTCTCCTCCTCCTCCTCCTCCTCCTCCTCCTCCTCCTCCTCCTCCTCCTCCTCCTTCTTCTTCTTCTTCTTCTTCTTCTTCTCTGTACTACTCCTGATCCTCTAGAACGTTACCTTTCTTTGTATTCTAGATACATGTCAAGTTAATCTTGATGTTGGACTTCTAGACAGTAGATCTTTGCATAGTTTCAAAATTCCAGATGGCAAAAGCTGGCACAATGTTCAGCAAGCTCAGAGGATAGACTAGAGCCAGGCCACCCACTGTGGGAGCCTGGATCCCCAACATATGCTCATGAGTGAATTTCCTTAACTTCTGTTTCCTCGTATGTAAAAATTAGATGCTATTTAATTCATAAAGTTGCTACAAATATTATATGAGTTAATACATCCAAAATATCTTGTATAGTATGTGGTACATAGTTACTGCTACTTAAGAGTAAGAGGAAGGGTTTTAAAATAAACCACTTTCAGAGAATAATATATTCTTGTGGTAGCCTATACAAATAGAAAACAGAGTGGCACAATCCCATATGGCTAGCCCTCACAAAACGCTAAACTAAGTGTTCCTATTAACCACCCAAGCCCATGTTTATATACAGGCTTATGGTTAGTCAGAAATGAGTCCCAGTGATTCTAGAAACAATTACAAATTTTAACTAGTGGACTGGGTAGATTGCTCAGTGTTAACAGGCTTACTGCACCCAACATTAGATTCCCAGCATGTAAAAGGCAGGCAAGGAATGGGGAAACAGATGGTTCCTGGGAGCTCACTAGCCAGCCAGTCTAGATAAAAGAGAGTTTTAAGTTCAATAAGAGTCATCTGTTTCACAACAGAAGGTAGAGAGCTATGGTGATCTGAATGATAATAGCCCTGATAGGCTCAATGTTAGCCCCCAGTTGATGGAATTGTTTTGGAAGGACTGGGCAGTGTGGCTTTGTTGGAGGAGGTGTGTCACTTAGGGTGGGCTTTAAAGTTTCAAAAGCCCATACTATTCGCAGTTAGCTCTCGGTCTGCCTAGTGCTCCCAGCTACTGCTCCAGAGCCATCCCTGCCTACCTGCTGCCATGCTCCCCACCAAGATGGTTATGAACTCTAACCCTCTGGAGCCATAAACCCCAAATTAAATTCTTCTTTTCATGCCTTGGTCATGGTGTCTCTTCACAGCAATAGAAAAATAAACCAAGACAAGAAGAATAGTGGAAGATACCCAGAGTCGATTTCTGCCCTCTACAGAGGCAAACACAGGTGAGAGCACCCACAAACAGATATGAGCACATGTTCATATATCACAAGAGAGAAGGTTAAACAATGAGATATGCACCATGACAGTGGAACCATTGAAAAGGGACACTTATGTATAAAGTGAGGCTGCACTCACCATTTTTGCAATCATGGTCACATATGGACCTGCATGTTGATTCACAGCAAAGAAGTCCATGAGCCGAGAAAACCAAAATATGATGTCTATGCAGTAGATGAGTCTCCCCGCAGTGTGCAAAGGTGGATGCCCCCACCGTAGGCCAAAGCCAATGGCAAACAAGCCAATAGCCACAGTTTCCATGAGGTTCCAGTACTCACTGAGCCACATCTTCACCTTCTGGGTAAACTTGCTTGGCTCTGAAATGCAGATCTAATCAGACAGAGAGAGAAAGATTCAAAGAAGGGGAAATGGCTGAGAATGCAGTAGTGACAGAGCACTTGCCTCCAACACACAAGGCCCTGGGTTCGGTCCCCAAAACCACAGCCAGAGGGGAATGCAATCAATAGCTTTTAAAAAATTCATTAACCTGTCATTTAAATAGTAAGCCAACTCCTGCCAAATTTTACATACCAAGAGGATCTGAGAATCATCTATCTCTTACTAATGAGTAATTTAAACAATCATATATATATATATATATATATCCTATTAATTAAAATGAATGAAGAATTAACCTTAATATCTGGCATTACTACTGTTAACCCTAGCCACCACTTGAGGGACACTAGAAATGACAGAAAAGAAGAATTTTGCTCTAGCTTTCATGGATTCTATGTAAGGACAGAGCAACGGCAGGGCATCTCAGAACTCAGCAGTGGCTCTGCCTAACTATGATTCTGCTTCACGAGCTGAGGGCAGAGGATACTGACAAGAAACCAAGCAATGCTGTAATCTAGTCCTACAGATGCTGCCCAGTAAGCTTTTGGCAGACCACTAAGAATGGGATGCTGGAACCCGCTAGTGTGAGAGACTTCCCTTGCAATACTGTAGCAGGCACAGAGCTATGCAAACGGTACGCTTGTTTTCTCCAAAGCATAAACACCATGGTAGATTTCAGATTGTATTTCTCTTCTATAAAATTCAGTAGCAGACAAAGCAATATAATCTCTAAGACAACACTTACCATAGAATGTTGGTCAAATTACCACTGAACAAGACAAGTGTGGAGACATACAGAGACATGTACATGTAGCTAGGGCAGTTGAAGTCATAACTACTTGCCATTATGTTTACAATTACATTAAGTGACCAATGGCAAAGTAGAAATGAAAATGCTTGGTTTTGTCTCTTAGACTCCTTCTCCCAGAAGGATATTCTGCATCTATTTTCAGGGGTGTTTCCCAGAAACCTTCACCGGCTGTGAGTGTATTCCTTATGTATTATGCTCCTTTAGCCATTCATGTGTCACTTATGGGGTAAAACTGAAAACAGATAGGTGAGGCCAGGTGATTAAAACTCCACACCACAAGGAAAACTACGTGGGAAGCAAATATTGGGAGAGTTCAATAACAAATAGATGACATTACCTATTGCTCCCCCAGTACTAAAGATTGTGTTTCAAAATGACTGCTTTCAAAGTTCAGCACAAAGTCTTTGGTAAGGACAAGGAATGAAATCAGACACTTCCCCCCAAGCAATCTCCTTGTAGCCAATCGGAATCAGTGTGTTCTCTCTCCTCTCACACACTTGACATGAGCCCACTTTCATCCCCAGAGCTAAGAACACCTCTTCCGGGTTGTGCAGAAGACACAGCTCAAAGGACCACTCACCTCCCTGACCTTCTCAATAGCATTGGTGAAGATGTAGATGATGACGAGCCACTCTTGCACGCTGGGTTGGGGCTGCATCTCCACCAACACTGTGTAAGTGAACAGCATGAGGAATGCCAAATAAGCCATCTGTGAGGGACACACATTCCCTGGACGTGAGCTCAAGTGACCATGAAGGATGCCAAGCAGGGGCAATCATAGCCCAGAAGAAGCACAGGCATGAACTTCTAAATGGCAACATAAAAAGATCACAGGGACTACTTCTGATAATTGATTTTTTTTTTTTTTTTTTTTGGTTTTTCAGACAGGATTTCTCTGTGTAGCCCTGGCTGTCCTGGAACTCACTCTGTAGACCAGGCTGGCCTTGAACTCAGAAATCTGCCTGTCTCTGCCTCCCAAGTGCTGCGATTAAAGGCGTGCGCCACCACTGCCCGGCTGATAGTTGATCACTTAATGTCAAGGAATGCATAAGCATCTACAGTGTAGGAACAAAAATCTGGCACAAGAAGGAGATGTTATCCTATTAGCACTAACCATTGCAGCACCTAAACTAGCGAGCTAGCAGCAGACCAGAAAAAGAGTCTCGTGCCTTCCCTCTAGTTCCAGCTTGGAAAAGATGTGTGCCACGAAGAGTAGTATCCCTGGATGCCCATCTTCATGGTCAGCTGACATTCCCCACCACAGGGAAGTTATTGTATAGTGATTAAAATGTTACTTGGCTAGAGAGATGGAGAGATGGCTCAGCAGTTAGGAGCACATACTGATCTTACTGGAGTAACTGAATTCGGTTCCCAGCACCCATTCATGTTGGCCAGCTCTGACTCAAGTTCCAGAGTATCTAGAACTAACTGGATATTTTAGGGGTACCTACACATGCATGTGTGTGTGTGTGTGTGTGTGTGTGTGTGTGTGTGTATGTATATATGTATATATACACACAATAAATAGATAGAAAATAATAAGGTGAAAAGCAATCAAAGATGGCACTCAATTTTGACATCTGGCGTTCACATTCATACATGCACACCCATATGAATATGTACACATAAAGAGATTAGTCATCTAGGTATAGTATACAATAGCTGACAGAGTCTCCTGGGTATCAGGCAGAGTGTTACGTGCACGCTGCAGTCCACACAGACCATAGCACAGGTGTATAAATCAAAGAATAGCTGGCGGGAGTCAATCCTCTCCTTCCACCTTGTAGGCTCTGAGGCCAAACTCACGTTTGTCAAGCTTGGCAGTAAGCACTCTCACCTAGGAGCCATCTTGTTGAATCATTTCTTTGTTTTGAGTCATGGATGTTCACTGAACCTGGAACTCACTAATATAACTGGTCAGTAAGCTCAAGGAATCTGTTTCCATCTCCCCAGTGTTGGAATCAAAAATGCTGCACCATGGCTACTTTTTCACTTGGGTGCTGGGATTCCGAACCTGGGTCAACATGCTGTGCTATAAGCTACAGGCCCTTTACCTACAAAGCCTCTCGCCAGTCCTAGGATTGGCATTTAGAAAGAGATAATTGTGATTCCAAACTATATATTAATTATGTGCAATAAGTATATGGCTGCCAAGTCAATAATCTGAGGTCATATATTATGTGAGTTTAAATAGATATCCTGTTATATTCAAACTTCAAATGTCTTTGGAATACAAAACATTGACTGTGAGGAATCTAAGTATAGACAACCATTAGAAAAATATATGCTACTAAATAAACGTGACCTATGTATGCTTTCTCTGAATGGCCACTCTCCACAGAAGATTGCAGTTTGATACAACAACTCATGTTCTCAACTTTAACTAGTCCTCTTCCAGTCAAAGCACAAGCTATTGGAAACAACCAAACCAAAAGACACCATTCCTACAAAACAATTGATTCGATTGATGATTTCTATTGATTACTGATTTATTTTGCCTGAGAAAGGTAAAAAAAAACCCACCATTCAAGTCAACACTCAGGACTGTTCATTAGACTTAAACACTCCAAATGCTCAGTCTAGCCTGTACTGAGTCTAAGCACTCCAAGAGAAAAACACAATCTGAGAATGGCCTCACGCCTGCAATTCCAGCATCAGCAGGCAGTCACAGGAATGTTACTACAAGTTCCGTGGGCCAGCCTAATCTACATCTACCTAGTGATTTCCAGGCTCGAAAGGAAGTAGAATGAGAGTCTATGCCAAATTAAAAACAAGAGGAAGAAAAGTAGAAGGAGGGCAAGGTTGGTAAGAAAGGGACCCGTGCAGGAAATAAAAGTGCAGCCAGTTTCCCCACACACTTCACACTTGCCTTCCTCCAACTCTCCCACCTGCCTACTTTGTCATCTCTCTCTCTTTTTCTAAGTGACTTTCCTAAAATGTTATTAAAGTTTTATCTCAGGTGAGTAAATGAAACCTAGCATTAGTAACAATATCACGAGATACTAATTATCGTTAACACTGATACACACTGATACGATAATACAGTAATGCGGTAATACAATAATACAGTAATACTGGTACTGAGACCAACCGTGTAGAACCAAAACTTGACAAATGGAGCGCTGTAGAACTCGTAGACTCTTCTCGTCCATGGGAGGTTCTGGGGCACATTTCTTAATTCTAAATGCAGAGTTTCATCCAGTTTCTCATCAGGGCCTCTTTCCAAATCATAGTCTTTCTGAAAAATAAGCCAAAATGATGTAGACTAGAGGGTGTAACTCAGTGGTAGACTGGTCCTTGGTTCAATTCCCTGATCCTCTGCCACCAATAAAATAATAAACAACATTAACTATATCTATACAAATGTGCACGCGCATGAACTCATGCATGCATGGTCCAAAAAGAATTCTGACTTGGCATGGATGTGGGCCCATGCAGGCCTAGGTACTCAGAAAATTGAGGCAGGAGAATCACTTGAGTCCAGAAATTCAAAGCCATTCTGGGAAACATAGCAAGACAGTGCAACACACACACACACACACACACACACACACACACACACACACACGGGAATGGGGGTAATAAAATCTCACGGAGGAAGTGCAGTATCTGATAATACAGCTTCAGCTCCGCATGGGAACAAAAAGACCCTTCGATGCTATAAACTTAGTATCCCAAAGACTAAACCGCGTCTGTTTCTAGTGCTGCCTCCAGCTTTCTCCCAGTATATACATTGATAAACCGTGAACCTCAGTTAATCAATTACATTTGCATAATTAGTACTTTGAAATCTTCTATAGGCCACCAAATCTGCCAGGTGAGAGTTAATAATGATTACGGGAGAAGTGGGGATGGCTACACAAGTGTAGTCAATAATTTCTGCTTAAAATGAATGCAGAGTAAAAAACAGTCCGTCTTTATGATCAGAAGTCATTCCTAATAGAATGTCCTTGAGTAACTCCTTCACTGAGTGTTTCAGCCTAAATTGTGCAGGTTTTGTGGGTAGTTTCCTGAAAATGATCCCATCATGGCTGAGGCTACTTCTGCCTTAGCTTCAATATTCACTGAATTAATCAATTGATACGACCACATTTAAACCACCTGGGGGAGCAACTGCTCTTGAAGGACTTTTTTTTTTTTTCTTCTTCTTCTTGCTCTTATCCCACTTGTTCAGGCCCTCCAGCCCAAGGATTGATTTATTTATTTTTTATGTAAGTACACTGTAGCTGTCTTCAGATATACCAGAAGAGGGCATCAGATCTCATTATGGATGGTTATGAGCCACCATGTGGTTGCTGGGATTTGAACTCACGACCTCTGGAAGAGCAGTCGGCACTCTTAACCATTGAGTCATCTCTCCAGTCCCCGAGGGACATTTTTTAATGCTAAGAGCACACATGTAATTTCTGTTCTGTGAAGAAACTCGGAGGCTTCTTTGAGAACTGCTCTGAGAGGAAAGCACCAGCTCTCTACAGCACCTTCAGTGATGATGAGTCCATCATTCTACAGAATCTGCCAGAGTCGAAAGTGGAACTGTATTCACTGGCAAACCATCATCTACATCCTGGGAGATCTGCGTGTACATTTTGAGGAGATGGGTAGTGAACAGCTTTTTGTCTTCATTTATTTTCAAGCAGCAGACTAAACCTGGCATGTACAAACAAACCAGCACATTCCCAAGCAGAGTACCTCTGCACCAGGCTTCATGTTATCTCCAGGGGTGGGGTCACCACTGCGTTCCTTCTCTTTGGTGGGTTTGGACCTAGGACTGAGAACTGTAACCACATGACTAGCTCAGGCTTTTCAGTGATTCCTCCTGTTTTCTACAGTCAGTGGAATAAGCATAACTTCCTGGATTCCAAGGATTCAAGGTGGAACTAAAAAGACGGGAAGGAGGGAGAAAGGGGGATGGACACACACACCTAAACAGGAGTAATAACTAATGTCCTTAGCAACTCAAGAGAGACAGCTCTTCAGGGCATCAGAATGCACAGATGCTCAGTCACCAACACGTGTCATCCACAAACCACTTATCACAGTCAGTCTTCATTCAGTATTTTGAGAATAAATAATATTGAAATAGGCAATTAAATAGATACATCATACATGCCAAAGCACCTCAGATAAGATGTTAAAGGCACCTCATTAGGTCTAAGTACCAGAGAAGATGTTTACTACACCTTGGGGCAAAGGGCAGCCTTATGAGCCATGGTCAGAGTGGGACCAGAGAGCAGAGAGAGCATTCATAGCATCCTGAACTACTGGCTGTGACAGTTGGCTGCTGGGGAAGTGGCTACATCCCAGGGGAGAGCACACACAAGAACCCTAGCAAAACTGCCCACAGGCACTGGATGGTGACAGATGACACGTGTAGGGTGCAGTGGAGAGAATCAAGGAAAATCTGTTACATTTTGGGGGGTATACATGTGTTGCAGAATGTGCGTGAAGGTCAGAGGACAGTCTGTTTGAATCAGTTCTCTTCCTCCTTTATGTGGGATCTAGGATTGAACTCAGGTTACCAAGCTTGGCTGCAGGTACCTTCATCCACTGAACCACCCCTCTGGCCCATCAACACAAATTCTAAATGTGTGTCCTCTATAGATGAGAAGCTTAAGGGTGTGCAGCAGAGATAACGGAGGCTTCAAGTCATAAGCCAATTCATTCTGGCACTTTCCAAAGCAATGCTGAAACAGTTGTTGGACATGATGACTTTGTCATTGAAGCAGAAATGAAATGCTTTGCTTACATGCTCTACCTGACTAGTATATAGCAAGATGGAGATGACACAGAGAGAACTAAATGCCTGATTAATAAATCAACCCTGGGTTTTTAGAATAATGTGTAACCCCAGGGCAATTTGTAACTCCACCGGACTGAAACATTGGCCAGCAATTCAAAGCCATTCTGGGAAACTCAGCAAGATGGCAACACAGAGAGAGAGAAGTGTACAGGGGAGGGGGTGTCTGTGGGTTAATAAATACCCTGCTAATGTTAAAAGGGCAGACACACTGTTTAACAGACGCCTGAAATAGATAAGCTCCATGCTTGTGCATCTCTGCAGTTATGCCATGGAAACTCAGTTTACTATGGTAGGGTACTCACCGCACAAGCACTTTCTTTGGTGTTACTCAGGCCCTGGTCACTGTAATTCCATGTAAACTGGAAATCCTGGGACTGTGGGACATGTGACATCTCCGCTTTGCTTTTAAATTCCAATGTCAAGATCATGGGTGGTAAGAGAATACTGATGATTATCTGCAAAGAGAACCAGATAATGGATGAGCAGAGGACAAAGGACACATGTACTGTTGTAGCCACAGACGCCCAACAGTGGGGAGAGGGAACTTGTAGAGCCCACCTCCAGTAGAAAGACAGGGCATCAAGTGGAGGACTGCGGTTGCCACCTCACAGTTAAAAACTCTGACCCTCAATTGTTCTTGTCTAAAAGAACTGCAGGGACATAAAGGGAGAAGAGACTGAGGGAAAGGAGGTCCAGTGACCCGCCCAAAGTGGGATCCATCTCAAGGGGCGGCTCCAAGGCCTGACACTATTTCTGATGCTATGGTGTGCTTACAGACAGGGCTGCCCTCCGAGAGAGGCCCAACGAGCAGCTGACTGAGACAGAAGCAGATACTTACACCCAATCAATGGACTGAAGTCAGGAACCCCTGTGGTTGAATTGGGGAAAGGCTAGAAGAAGTTGAGAAGGGCGACCCCATAGGAAGACCAGCAGTCTCAAATAACCTGGATCCCGGAGATCTCTCAGACACTGAGCCACTAACCAGGCAGCATATGCCAGCTGATACGATGCCCCTGACACATATACAGCAGAAGACTGCATGGTCTGGTCTCAGTGAGAGAAGATGTACCTAACCCTTGAGATATTTGAGGCCCCAGGGAGTAGGGAGGCCTGGTGGGTGGGGTGAGGGGGGGGGACATCCTCTTGGAGACAAGAGGGAGGAGGAATGGGATGAGGAACTATTGAAGGGTGGACTGGGAGGGGGATAACGAATGTACTGTAAAAAATGATTAAAGATAATTTAAAAAGGGTAAGTGGGAGTGTATTAGACAGGTAGACCCACTCCCAGCTCAATTTCTACCCTGAGTCTATAGAGATTTTTAATGCAACTATTTCTGTTCTACAAATGTGTTCCTCAGCTCTGGGCAAAGGTGGGAAGAGAGATGTCCATATACAGTTATTTGGGAAGGCAAAAAACTAGTAACAATCTAAATATCCAGCCATACAGGGACAGATCATATGGAACAACCTTACAGTGTGCTATGATGTTAACATTAAAGAGGCAAATGTAAGGGCAGGAAAGACATCTCAGTGACTCAAAGCACTGGCTGCTCTTGCATAGGACCTAGGTTCAGTTCCCACCACCTACACGGCTGCTCACAACTGTCTATAATTCCAGTCCTAGAAGATCTGGTTCCTTATTGTAGCGTCTGCTGGCACCAGGCATGCATGTGGCACATATACTTACATGCATGCAAACAATGTGTGTATAAAGATAAATAAATCCATTTTCAAAATGTAAATATACGTACTTAAAAGTTTTTTCAAATTTTTTATGTAAATATGTGTTTCCCTGCATGTTTGTGCACTGTAGGGCTAGGAGTACATGAAGTGCCCACAGAGGCCAGAAGAGGGCGGTAGATCCTGTGCAACTGGAGGTACCGACAGCCATGAGCAGCCATATCAGTGCTGAAAATCGAATTGGAGTCTTTAGCAAGGGCTGCCAGGGCTTGTAACCACTGTACAATCTTCCCAGCCCCTACTTAAAAGTTCAAAAGTACATATAGCACACTTATTTCCCCTGGGAAAAACTGTCTCTGGGTAGGCATTTAGGAGCATTATTTTGTAAGGACTACACGATTTTATTAATTTTAAGTCATTAAATAAATATTACCATATAAAACATATTCAAATTCATATGATCATCTTTAGGATATAAAAGATCCACCTCTCATCTTGTACAAACCCGTTGTTTGCCAGGAAGACGTAAGTGGAGGATAGCCACCATTAGGCCACCACATGTTACACACTAATAGTCTTTTAAACAGAATTTTAGATTCAATTTTTATGCCTTTTCAAGATAAACAGCTTAAAATATTTACTACATTTGTGAAAGCCAGCTTGGCGGGTGCTCTGTCTTTCTTCCAACTAACGTTCTGTCTCAGCATCCCAGAATTCACTGACCTCATGATTTCATAGACCAAAGCAAAGACTTGCGAAACTCATCTTTTTCCCCTCATGCTGAAATGACCTGCTAAGTTTTATTTCAAGCTGTGAAGGCTCTGTGGGCTTTAGTTCTCACAAAATTGTCTTTTCTGATCCAAATATATTAGTATTAGTCCCCCAAGTATAAAAACACCAGTCAGGTGCACACTGACAGCATCATGTTAGTTCTACTTCCCTGAAGGCCTCCGATCCCTTCTCCTGGGAGAAACAGTATTCCACCACAGCAGGATGTAAATAACGTACTTCCGAGGAGAAGGTAGAGCCTGTCACACCACATGATCTCAATCAGTTTTCCCATCCAAATGGCTCTCCATGATGCTCCTACATTCTCATCCACTTGGGACCCTTCTGACAAGGATACCCCACACTTATTTGCAAATCTGCTTCATAGACCAACATGGATAACTGGACTGTTGGCACCTGAGAAAACTTTAGAGTTTGGGGACTTCATACAGCAAACTGCCTTGTAATGAACACATGTTTGGGGGGAAACATTTGGACTTACCTTTCAATCACTTCCCCCACCTCACCCCTAAACACACAAATGCACACACACATTATGACATATATATAAAAGACAAAACTCGATTAAGCTCTCAGAGACAGTGTTTCTGGAAGGTATTGGGGGGGGGGGACGCTACCTTGGACTCTCAGCCGCAGCTTTCTCACGACCAGGCATTTGCAGGCAGCTACTTCAGAGCTGGGAAAGTAGAGGCAGACCCATCCCACCTCTGTTTTGTCACTTCCAGATCTGACCTCAGAGGGGATCAAAGGAGAACTTTGGGAAATGATGGCCTTTTCTCTGGTATTTTGTGCAACTTTATGAGGTAATTTTTGATTGACATTTTTCATCTCTCATCTCACTGATAGAAATTAAAATACAAAGAACCTTTCCTATCTTACGTAAGATTTATTTTTGAGTTAGTTAGTATATCTACCAAAAAATGCATATTTTTTATAATAGCCACTCTGTTTAACATATACTAGGTTTTAAGCATTGTACAAAGAAAAATTAAAATGCAAAGTACAGTCTCATGTAGGTCTTAACAATCGGGCTTTGTTTCATAGATATAAGCACTTTGAGGCTTATCAGATGGAAAGCTTTACCCATAGGGTCCACGGTACACTTTATGAATCTTAGATGCCAAATGAAGGTGTTCTTGATTACATAACTGAAGAGGCAGAGAATTTAGATGTGATGAATGGTATGAACAGTCACTGGAGGAGAGCCTTATGAAACAGCCATGGAGTCCCAGAAGTAATACAAATTGCTAATTTTATTTATTTCTTGTCTATTAATATTTATTTACTTTGTGGTGTGGAAGACCAAACCCAAGTCTTTGTGTATGTTGTTCAAGCATTCTAAGGTATGCCTCGTTTCCATTCGAATTCTCAGAGGCACTATCCTTTGGCACAGTGAAGCTTGTATTTGCTTTTAACTCACTGTGCCCTCGCATGGGAACGACTCTGTGGTGGTAGGGCAGGTTCAGCCATCCAGTTTTGAAAAGTCACTCTGGTAGAGTGGTTCCCAGAGATTCCTAAGAATGAGTGATCTGCGCACCTGGAGGAAGCTACTGTTTGCCAGAGGCACCCACCTGGAACTCAAAAGCACCACAATGACAATCTGACATAGGGCAAGAGAATGTACCTTCAGCCAGGAGTTTTTCCTCATTTTCAGACGCCCCATCCACATGTCTGTCAGCAGCATTTGGGTACAAGAATGTGACACAAAAGGGCGCAGGCCTCCAGACACTGCCAGTTTCAAGCAGGTGGAATTGCTCCAATTCTTGAGTTCGTAGGTCAACAACTTCATGGCCATCGGCTCGTTCTGCTTGAAGGCTTTCTCTAATACATCTAGGGCAAGCTTGCCAAACTGCCTGGTGACACGGAGGTAACAAGAGAACACAGGTCGGTCAGAGCCCCAAACATGTCTTCAAAGATTGACTATGGCACACAGAAAACACCAGTTAACTGGGCCTGTGATCAAACAAGACTGGGCTGGCTAATAAACAGCAGGGTCATTGCCACCACCAGAAACTAAGGCAGCTGCTCGGAAATGGATCTGTCTCTCGTACACAGAAGGAAGACAACTTGTTGTGTTTTTCTGGTGGCTCAGAATAGAATTCAGTGTTTGTTAGAAGCTGTCCCAGTGTTTGTGATGTGCTATATTCAGCCTGGTGTAGGCAGGTCTACATGATGAGACCTAATAGAGAAATTCTGACAAAACAAACAAACAAACAAACAAACAAAATACCCACAGTGTCCAAGAAACATCGTGGAAACATGTTTTTTTATTATTATTATTATTATTATTATTATTATTATTATTACAAAATATTTAGATAATTAAGAAGCTAGATGCAGAAACTCTCAGGAAATTTTCTAGGAAGCTTTCTTCTCTGAAAATGCTCTGGTTTGATAAATCAAGCTATAGATTAGCTCCATCATTCACTGAGGGTCTCTCTGTTCTCTGTTCACAGGTCTATCGCACAGGAGTAATCAGGTTAGTGGAAACAGCTCTCCACTCCTTTTCATTCCCACCAGTTACTTTCTAGCTCTTTACTATAATGTGTGCATTTGCTTCCCCAGCCTGAAAGACACCTAAGGTGAGCAGCAATCTTAGCAACATCGAAGACTTCAGATTCCAAGAGCTTCCAACATCATTCATTTCAAAATTAATAACTGCCTTAAGGAAGTAAAGGTCGACCTGCACAATTCAAAAATAGTTAAGCACGGGACTCAGCTCTCCTGTATTCCATAGAGTTCTTTCAAACCTTTGTGGACCCTTTACTACAAGAGTAGATGAAGGACGTGGTGTGGTGGTTAACACTGGCTGCTAGATGAACAGGCTTAAGGAATACCTAAAACTCGACATTATGTGATGGTCTGTGATGGTGTTCCCAGGGCTTGGCATAAGAGACTAAGTGAATTATGTGAGAAAGATGCCTTTTCAAATTGGATGGGCACTATCTGGTCTCTCTGGGGGCTCAGAAAGGATAAGTACAGAAAATGAATTGGCCTCTGCCCCTGAGAGATAAGACATCTGTCACCTGCCCTGCACACCAGCAGTCCAGGCTCTGATGCCTGGATTCCACCACATACAGTGGCAGCATGCTCCCCAGTTCACAGGCCTTCAGTAAAGATCCCACCATGGATGCTGCGGTTCTGGAGCTTCTGGACATGGACTCAGCCATGTTTCTGATATCCCTGGATCACCAGGCTCCACAGAGTTGTGTTGGGAGTTCTCAGCTACCATAATCACTTAAAACACCCTCCCATAAAACCATCTATACAGCCTACTGCTTCTGTTCCTATAAAGGGGGCGGGGAGATGCTTGAATAAAAAACACAATTCTAAGTGAGTCTATTTATCCTCTGTAAAAAGAGAGAAAAAAGTATGTCTCCACATTCTCAAAACTGTTGTTTAGTGTGAAGAGAGAAGACCTACTCTGAGTAACTTTTCAATTCTTCTGAAGTATCATCCACCATGTTGCTCTCCTTGGCTTCCCGGGCCATGGCTCTGTAGAGGATACTAGCAATGACCGCCTTGACTGTGGCCTCCTCTCCATGCTGCCAGAAGAACATGGCCATCTTCTGCCTCTTCATGAGCACCGCCCACACCAGCAGGTCATTGTACGGGTAGATAAAGCCAGCAGCCCCAGGGTCCTCTGACAGGCTGTGTCTTTCCTTGGACTTCTTCTTTGATTTATGAGAGTCTTCAGGCTTGTCCTATTGCAAAGGAAAACAAAGTCCTAAGTACTCAGATGTGAGACGTCCAGCTAATTACTACCTATGTTATATCCCAGCACTGAAGCAAAAAGAAAGCCAAAGGAACCAAGAGAGATCCCAGATATCCACCATAGTGGAACTGTTGGTAGAAACTCTCCAGTAAACCTGACCCAGTGTGGTCACTGTCTAAGAGCATACAAAAGCAATCAGGTGGGGAGGTAGCTCTGTGGTATGTGACCAATTGATATGAACAAAGCCCTGGGCTCAATTCTCAGAAATAAAACAAAACAAACAAGGAAACAAACAAACAAATCCACATACTTTACTGAACTACAATACAGAACTTAGAAGACCAGGCGAACAGAGTTCAAACATCGTCCTGACTCTGTAGTGAAAACTGTTTTCAAAAACATGTGGAACATCATAGATAAATCAGCAAGTACAATGTGCACTTTGATGGTAATCTACTTGGGTAAGTAGTAATTCTATTTTAAAAGTTCTCTACTTCTGCCATGGAACATCTGGGTTGTTTCCAGCTTCTGTCTATCACAAATAAGGCCTCTATGACCATAGTGGAACATGTGCCCCTGCAGCATGGTGGGGCATCTTTTGGGTATAATCTCAAGAGTGGTATTGCTGTGTCTTCAGGTAGATCTATTTCCAATGGAAACAAAAAATGTGGTTCATTTACACAATGGAATACTACTCAGCTATTAAGAACAATGACATCCTGAGTTTTGCAGGCAAATGGATGGAACTAGAAAATATCATCCTGAGTGAGGTAACCCAGACCCAAAAGGACATGCATGGTATATACTAATAAGTGGATATTAGCCAAAAAAAAAAAAAAAAAGTACAAAATACCCAAGATATAGTCCACAGAAGTCAAAAATGTCAACAAGCTGAAGAGCCCAAATGAGGATGCCTCAGTCCCACTTGGGAGGGAAAAGAAAGCAATCACAAGTAGGGAGGGAGGGAGGGACCTGGGAGGGAAAGTGGATGGGGGTTAGGGAGGAAGAGGGGAGCCTGATCTGGTATTGGGTATGGGAAAAGGACTGAAGCTCTGAGGGCCAACAGAAAGAATGGAAACAGGCAGCCTCTGGAGGTAGGAGGTAGGGGGTACCCTCCAGAATGAACCAGAGACCTGGGAGGTGAGAGACTCTCAGGACTCAAAGAGAGGGATCTTAGATGAAATGCCAGACAGTGGGGAGAGGGAACTCATAAAACCCACCACAGGCAGAAAGACAGGGCATCAAATAAGGGAGGGGGTGCCATCCCACCGTCAAAACTCTGACCTGTTTGAAAGAACTGCAGGGATGGAAATGGAAAGGAGCCTGAGTAAAAGAAGGTCCAGCAACAGGCCCAAAGTGGGATCCAGCTCAACGGGAGGTCCCAAGACCTGACACTGTTACTGAGGCTATGGAGTGCTCACAAAAAAGGACCTAGCATGACCGCACTCCGGAAGACCCAAGAAGCAGCTAAAAGAGTCAGATGCAGATATTTACACCCAACCAGTGGACAGAAGCTGCTGAACCCTGTGGTTGAATTAGGGAAAAGCTGAAGGAAGCTGAAGAGGAGGGCGACCCTGTAGGAGGACCATTAGTCTCAATTAACCTGGACCCCCGAGATCTCTCAGACACTGGACCACCAATCAGGCAGCATATACCAGCTGGTATGAGGCCCCCAACACATGTACAGCAGAGGAGTGCCCTGTGTTCAATCAGAGATGATGCACCTAACCTCAAGAGACTGGAGGCCCCAGGGAGTTTAAAGGTCAGGTGGGGTCGGGGGTGAGGGGTGGGAACATCCTCGTGGAGACAGCGGGTGGGGAGGAGGTACGGGATGTGGAACAGTCAGAGGGTGGATGGGGGGAAATAAAATCTGGAGTGTAAGAAGATAAATTAATTTAAAAAAAAAAAAAAAGTTCTCTACTTCCTTATTAACAAGGTGATTTGTCATTGTTCCTTTGAAGAATGTCACTGGTGCTGCCAGCCACCTATTCAAGTGCATACATTGGCTTTATTTTATTCTGAAGCATTGTCCCCTTGGCAAGCTCACCCTTTCCAGCTGACCCAACAGGCCACTCAAATACCCTGTGTGCCTTTGTATAGCTTCCTATCTCTGACTCAGTGCCCTGTATAAGGTTTACCACCTTGAGAAATGCAGAACTATTTCTCAGTCACCATGTCATCCACCTTTACCTGCTCACCTTCCCAAGTCAACCAACTACTCAGCATAATGCTTCAAAAATAACAGAGGTTTTTAAATGATTATTTGTCATTGGAGACATCATATCAAAAATATTAGAGTGTTTCTTCTACCTTTCTATAGATTAAAAAAAAAATCTGTTCATTAATGGTAACTAAGGGCCATGCCAACAGCTGTGGGAAGGAAGCATCTTCCAGCCAACAGCTAATGATTTCTATGGAAATAAGCAAAAAGCACTCTGCCACAAAGAAGAGTAGGCTAAAGACACATACTGATTATCTTTGTTATACTGAAAAATTAAGATAAACACCTCCAAAAAGACTTAGTTGGAGAAAAGAAGATATAAAAGGACCACCTCCCAAGAACAGAGAGCCACAAAGGGAGTGGTCCTCATAGCAATGAGACTTGAGTAGGGAGGTCAAGAGTGTCATGTTAGGATAATGATTATGAATAGTTAATACCATGGCATGCACAGCCTGCCTCAGCCACCAACTGCACAGGGCAGAGGTGGAAACAAGGAAGAGAACCTGAGGGGCAAGCACAGACAATTGCTGGGTTGTCAGGGCCCTGCCCTGCTGAAGAACAGAAGGGCGAGCAGTGATCCCTGTGAATCACATCATGTGTTTATTTATGATACTGGGGAATGGTTCTTCACTGGCATCTCCCTTTCTCTGGTGCCAATGAAGAAGTCATCTCAGTCTGCAAAACCAGCTTCGTTTTCAACTCTACAAACAAAGGAGTGTACCTTGAATTTGTAGGGCTGGGCCGTCCTGAAGAACTGGGAGTGCAGTGTGCTTTCAGAAGACTCCTTTCTATTTCCCAACGAATGTCTCTGATGAAAAGGGTGCTGAGAAAGGCCCTGAGCAAAGCTGGTCACACCCTGGTATATGTTGTTATTTTGTTTATTAAAGAAAACAAAAGAGAGATTTAAAAAGATTATAGTAGTGACATTATTTTCTTTCTAGACAACAATGAAAGATAAATAAATGTCTTCTCAAATACTCAACACTTCTGTCTCTTGTCCATGAATAATAATTAATGTCTCTAGAGATTACTCAATAGTACCTCCCAGATGCCTTCTAATAAACTCTACTATTTCCTGACATCTTAGAAAGCACACTCTTTTGTTCCATATTACAAATCTGAATTATGCATATGTGGAAATTCCTTTAAACTCAATAGATGTTCTAACCTCAAGTCTAGTTTAAAACAGGTAATAAAATTTTATAGTTTTGATAAGAAAATGTTTCCATTCACAAGGTTAAAGCAAAGTTAGAAAGTTCTGGAATTTTTCCAGGTAGTTTTTCAAGACAGTGACAACACCCAAGTTATTTTCATCATTATTGTAATAGAGAATTAATCTTATCAACATAGTAATAACCACAATGAATATTGTTGCTAAGTCACTCAAAGCTTGCTCTGTAAAAAGGATTGGTTGGAGGGTTGTTGGTATTCTCACAACTCTATCAACAGGACATTAATATGTCCAGTTCTTGGACAGGAAAGTGGGAACACAGACAGGTTATATTTTATATCCCAAGTAAGGTGACAAATAGGATTCAATGTCAGATCACTCTAGCTCCACACCATGTAGGTGTTAGCACTGTGGTCTGCTTGCAATCTACTCTGAAACACCACCTTCTACCCTCAGGGAAAAGCAGCTAGTGAAATGGGACATATCATACTGATGAGCCATTTCCAGAAAGAACAGGAATAGAGCCTCTTAGTAAGCATCAAAATGGCTTCACCAAGGCCGCATGGTGACCTTGTCCCCACTTCTGCACAGCACTGTCACTCTTCTCAAAGGCAGTGACTGATACTGGGTATCTTTGGGCCTCAGAAAACTTAGCAGAGGTTATTTCCTCCATGAGATGATGGTTTCCGTGTGCTTTTCATCTGTTGGGGGGTTGTTCTGTTCACTTCCTAAACTTAAGTAGGGTTATCACTTCCTCCAGTTCTTTATAAAAGTCCAAAGTACTGGATATCCCAAGTTCTTCATGGAAGCTCCTCCCAAGCCACATTCCAGTCTCATTCCTGTCCATCCACAACAAAGGTCTCAGTGTCACTGCACAACCCTGCCCTGAGATCTGAGCACTGCATCCTCTGCTCCCACCCTTCTCTCGACATCCATGTCCAGTGTTCCTTTTCTGGTGTCTGTATCTCTAAAAAGAATGAGGTCTGTGTTGGCCATTCTCCCTTTATAATCCTGGTTTCCCAAAACTATGACAGGAAACATATTCTCATCTGTAAAAGCATTTCCCTTTTTTAAGCTCACTCCCTTTTCATCTTCCAAGATAATCTTCACATGCTGAGCCCAATATGTAGTCTCCGGACCATAGTTTGGCCCTTGTTAGTTAGGTGTTTGACCTTTGACTGCTTTGTTTAAAGAGGAAGAAAAGAAGCAGCTGTTCTCTCACCAGATTCATCACACAGCTTCTATGTCAACGCAGCACATACGACATCCTGCTTTGTATTGTGGGTAATTTATTCATCAATCTGTTTCTTGGGAGAAGTTTTTTAATTCACGGAAATCATTAGCACAGTACCCTTTGTACAGCAGGTGACATATGCCCTCACATAGAAGGCCCATTACAGAAGCTACTGTCCCTGGGACTCTATCAGCCATTTCCCTAAAACCGTGATTCACCATTCCCTGCCCTCTCACTGAAGTACTTTCCAATGATGATACCTTGTGCTTTCTGTAGAGGTTGTTGTAGAGAACTCTGAAACTTTTCCTAGTGTAGCTGCTCCGATACGCTCCACCAATGAGGTACTCTATTACCAGCCCAATGTCAATGAGTGTTATCTTATAGCTCGAGAGAAGGGTATGCTGTAACAAAGAACAAGAAGTGACACCTTCCAGTTTTCTTCTTTGTCTCTTTCGCCACACTCTCAGAAGACAACACAGTTAACTTATCCATTCCTTTCTCTTCAGCATCTTGAGATACAGTCTTAGGAAATAATTTAGGCAAGCCATTTTGCTATAGCTTAAATCAATGTAACTTATATTTATGTAACTTATATTTATATCAGCATAGGCAATTTTGCTTACTGTAAATTTGTCAAGTAAATATGTTCCTTTCATCTGACTCTCCAACTAAGTCAACAGAAGCACAGAGTCCACAATCTATTCAATGAGATACCAAGCTTCAAAAAATGACAGAACTCTTAAACTGACTATGGATGGCTTTTTACCACAGTGACAAATGAAAGACACTAAGTTTTCAAGACTTCTTTGATTCAACATTCAGTAAGAACAGTCTGACCAAATTACACATAAGGATATTGAGCCATCCCAACAACCTGCAATAGAGCTTACATGTACTAAACCATTGCTTGCACCCCTAAGCTACCACTTATGCTCAAAACAATGACAACAGAAAACATCTGAAATCATACACTTGGCATCACCTATGCTGCTGATATTCTAAGTGGTCATGTGATAAATTTAATCCCTTGGGTAGATGGTCCACTGATTATGTTTCTTTGCTTATTTTGATTCCTTCTTTCAGGACGGGGTCAAATATGTAGCCCAGCCTGTCCTTAAAACCTAGACCCTCATGCCTCAGCCTCCTGAGAGCTAGAATCCTGAGAGCTTTTGTATGGCCCACAAAATCTGGCCTGTTTGTTTTTCTTTGTGAAGTGGTGACAATTGAACTCAGGGTCTTCCATGAGCAGTGTGTCACTGAACTACATTCCTCTGAGCTATATTCACCATGGCTAATGTCACTTATTTGATAGGGCAAACTTTAAAACCATAAACAAAGTGGGGAAACCAAGAAGAGTAAAATTTATAGATTAAGGTATTTAGAATCCTACATACAAGGAATAAATAGGGCTGGAGAGATGGCTCAGTGGTTAAGAGGTTAACCACTCTTCCAGAAGTCTTGAGTTCAATTCCCAGTAACCACATGGTGGCTAACAACCATCTGTAATGGGATCCAATGCCCTCTTCTGGTGTGTCTGAAGACAGTGACAGTGTACTCACATACATGAAATAAGTAAATAAATCTTTTTTAAATAAAGGAGTAAATAATTCACAATAAAATCCAAACCTACAGTTTACAAATTGTCATTGCACCATCTCAAAGCTAAGGTAATATGCAAAGAGTATTTTCAACTTTCTTAGTTAGGTTACCTGCTTTACATCTTGGACAAGATGACGCAAAAACTTATTTGTTGGTCCTTGTTTCTGTGATAAAAAAGAAGAAAAAAAAGAATCATTTCCTTTAATGATTGTATGCTGGAGGCATTTTATTTCAGAACATAGGTAACCCAGAATATCAAAAATCTTCAACATCTTTAGTAATGAAGCTTAGACTAATTAATCCTAAGAGAGGGAATTTCCTAAGAGAAGCTATGATCATTCAAAAATAGGTTTCAAAGCAGATATACAGAGAGAGACAATTAAGACGTTAGGATGTTGGGTGGTAAAAACAACAAATTTTGATCATTTTAAAAGTATCTTTTAATATATAAAAATTCTATCAAATAATCACATCTCTTTGCACACAGGTACATTCTATCTGTTGCTATTTGGTTGAGTCCTTATGATGTTCAGCTCTCTAAATGGTTCAAAGAAGTGTTCACAGCAATAGAAAATGGGGATTAACACATATCCTAAAATTAGCCAGCAGTGTGAAGTTGTGTGTGTTGAGAAGCTACATGTATTTAAAATTCTATAAAGAGATCACTGTTAGTTAACTGGAACAATGAGAAAGTCAGATATGAATGTTTTTTGAGGAGAAGACATTATTAAAGGGGACAGGAAGGACAGTTCAGGAAGGTACTTGACATGAGCAATGGCCATTTTCACAATGGAGAAGCCAGATCAGTTTCAACAAAGAGTTTTGGACAGAGAAGTTTTACGTTTTTAATAAGAAAATCTTCTATTTTTATATTTGTTTAGTGTGTGTGTGTGTGTGTGTGTGTGTGTGTGCACAAATGTGCACTCATGAAGGGAAAAGAATAACTTGCTGAAGTGAGCTTTCTCCTTCCACTATTCAGGTCTCAAGGATTGAACTTGTTTGTCAGCTTTGGTCACAAGTGCCTTTACCCAGTGATCCATCTCACTGGACTAAGAGCAGCATGTAAATGGTAGCTGTAGGTCAAGATACTCTACATAAATTTGTTCTTACTCATACTGATGTCTCTATGTCTTAAAATAATTTGGAATTGGTAAGTTTGTGAATTAAGTTGGAAAGTAAATCTGCATTTCTGAAAACAATGTTGGTACATGACCACTGGGAAAGATAGGCAAGCACTAAGCTACCTAGCAAACAAATCCTGAGCAAGATGGCATAAAGTATCCTGTACTCACTGTGTTATAGAGATCTTCTAGCCGGGGAATGGTGAGAAAGCGGTGGAGGTTCACCCCATTCTCTATCAAGAGTTTCACAAAATCCACTCGATCCATCACTAAGGCATCTAACATTGCTTGTTCTAGAGCACCAGGCTTCAGGAGGTATAAAGAAACAAGAGGTATGAAGACAATTAACATAAGAAAAAATAAGAATAAATCTACATAGATGTCATCATTATAAAATACAATCTTCCTAAGAAATGTTCAGGGCCTAACTGAAGACATAGTCAAGAATGATTCGTGTTCTTGTATGAGAAAAAAGCAAACAATGTAACACCCTCAAAGTCACTCAATCTGATGGTGAGTCTTAAAGATAATTGTAATGAAAATCTCAGCTTTTCTGGGTTTGTTTTTAGTTTGGAAATGGAAGTAAATGTTTACTAATTCATTTGACTACTAGATTTTTTTAAAATTTGGGGGTTTTAATTTTGTTGTTTATTTGCTTGTTTGTTTTGGGTATCATCATTCTTCCATTTAAACTTTATCTATGACAGGGGTATAAATGATATATTGGACATTTTTATTTAATATTCCCCTATCAAAAATTCTTCTAAAACTATAGCAGATGAATTTACTTGAACAAATTTATTCATAAGTACTGGTGGGGGGTTGGAAATGAGAACAGCAGTGTGGAATGTGGAAAGAAGTTGGTCAATGGGGGAATAGTCTACCCAAAGCCAAACAGTTGAAGTGAGAAGCTCCAAAAACCACACATATCTATGCCATATAAGTGCCACACTACAGTGACGTCCATGTACACATGCTCAGTCTAATGTTGGTGCCACAGTTGAACTGTTAGTAGAAACTATCCAAAAATACTAATATGGTGTGCCCACTGTTTAAGACACACAGAAGCAATCAGCTGGGGATGTAACTCTCTGTGAACAACTGATGTGGACAAAGCCCTAGGTTCAATTCTCAGAAAGAAAACAACAACAACACACATGCTTTATGGAAGTACAATGCAGAACTTAGAAGGCCATGAAGACAGAGTTAAACTTTAGCCTTAGACAGTCTAAGAACCTTTTTCAAATTCTAATGGAGTACATGGTACACAGGACTCAGTAAGTATGATGAGTTAATGAAAAGGCTCACCCTTTACCACGAGCAGAGAGGCTTGTACCTTCTAGCTGGTTCAGACATTTCTTTTCTAGCATCATCACCAATGAAAGAGAAGACATGAATGTGCTCACATTGAGGGGAGTACCCCAGAAAACAGCATTAGCTTACCTTTTGCTGAAGTTTAAACTCACAGGGCACAAAACATGTCTGTCTTCACCCTTGAGTAGAATGTTCAATTCAATGGATCAAAAAGCTAGGAGGAACCACGTGATTCAGGAGGAACGGCTCCAAAGGACTATTAGGAATAGTTTCAGACAGAAAGAAAAGATCTATTCCTGGTATCATTGAACAGAGAAGGGAGAATGTCCACTCAGCAATTAAATGTGCTCTTAGGAATTCATAGACTAACCCTATGCTACCAGAAAAGTAAGCCTTCACTAAGTCTGAGAAGTTGAGAAATATAGCCAACACAAACACAAGAAGTACAATGAGCAGCAATTGGTGAAATACTCAGAAAACAGGAATCTAAGAAAAGCAGAGAGAAACACAGGAACAGAACCATGAATGCAAGTTCAAAATAATGTGCATAACGAATCTGTAGATGTTCTGAATGGAAATGCCCCCCACAGGCTCATTTGGCTGAATGGTTGACCTCTAGTTGGTGGAACTGTTTGGGAAGGACTAAGAGGCATGGCCTTGGTGGAGGCTTATATCACTGAGGACAGGCTTTGAGGTCCAAAAGACTTGCACTATTCTGGTGTGGCCCTCTGCCTCCTGCTTGTGATTTTGATGTGTGAGCTCTCAGCTGTTCCTGCTACCATGCTTTTACTCCACCATAATGAACTCTGACCCTCTGAAACCGTAAGTACAATTAAATGCTTTCTTTTATAAATTGTCTTGCTCATAATGTTTCATCACAGCAATAGAAAAGCAACTAAGACAAGACCTAACATACAGCATTGTGAAAGTTCAGAACGTTGGAAAAAGAAAATCTTTTAAAACTTCCAGGGAAGAAAAAAAAAATGGCCACAAAGGGTCTAAAGACAGACTTATGCTCATTTGTTAACTCCAGGGCTAAGCATTCAAAATCCTACAGGGAAAAAAAAGTAGTTCTAGAACAAGCAAAAGCTTTTACCCTGAAAGCATGGCTCCCTGAGATGAACCCTTAGAATCTATGTTAAGGTGTAAGGAGGGAATTGACTCCACAAACTGTCCTCTCATCTCCACTTGAGTGTCATGGCATGTGTCACACATATGTGCCCAGACCCACACCACCACCACCACTACCACTATCATCATCCCAACCTCCACCACCAACAAAAAAATATAATAATAACAAAAGTTTTTTTAAATTATATCTAATCATGAGTTAAAATATATCCATATGGTAGGTCCTATGAAGACTTATCTCACATGCTCTTTCTCAGGAAGTTGCTAATACATGCCATCATTACTGAAGAGTAAAGCTAGAAAAGGAAACTTGAGGAATAGTAAACATAGCAGAGGGGAAAGAAGGTCCCATGCTGGTGAGGAAAATCCCAGAATAACACAACCAAGCACCCAAACCAGAAGAAAGCCTTGAACATGAAAGGATGAGCCTCACAAGACAAAAAGGCCAAGTGGTTTCTAAGACTGATAAATCAGAAGGTATTATGTGATAAAATTTAGAATTTAGAAAGTTACAAGTATCAGAACAGTTAAAATGTCAAGTGTAAAGGCTCATTGTAGCAGAAAATTATAATTTTCATAGTTTTCTAACCTTATTTGGTATTTTAATCCATGTACATGTGTTAGTTTGAATGAAACACAATTGAAGTATAGTCACAACTTAAATTTTTAGTAAACTATTAATTGCTATTATCACTAATATTAAACACATTTTTTCTGCTTTTCACCGATTTCTATTATCAATAGCAGAGGGTAGCAACATGCAGCATGGTAACAGTAGAAATGAGCTCAAGCCAGAGGAGATCAGATGCTCACTTCAGCAAAAGGCTCCTGGCTTTGTTCATTCTAAAATTTGGTGATTGTCAATTAGTCATAATCACAGTTTCAAACAATATTCCTCTTATGCACAAGTATCCTGGTCTTGTACTTGATGGACTAAGAAATGTTCAGCTCCATTCAAGAGTTTTATCTGTCCTTTTTTGCACAAACTTCTTGACCTTGTTGCAGGGATTAGGGACTGTTGGCGTTTGAGTTGAGAACAGATAAGTAGAAGGAACACAGATCTACTCCAGCTAGCATTGGGCAAGTTAGCCCTTCATAATACTCTTGAACAAAACATTTTTCACATGACCAGCTTACTACATGCAGAGCAGAGTCTGACTTAAAACTGAGCAGCAAAGGGGCAGACAATATGAAGACAAAGATGCCAAGTCCTGACTCCCACTCTAGTCATCAGGTAACTGTAGACTCTCAAGAAGAGCCAGTACTTTTAGCTAAAGCGTCTACAACATATCCTGGACAACTGTTTCATAGCCCACGTGTCAGCAGTGTGATATGAAGCAGAATGGCCCTCACTCTCGTGGGATGCTGACTTTGATGTGACCCACAAGTCTTTCCAAGAACAACCTGTAGAATAAGGTTTTCCGTTGGCAATAATCCGAAGGCAAAAATGGCCTTCACCTTTGTTTGCCACTTGTATAGTCAATTCAGACCACACTAATTTTTATCTTGATTTAGTTACAAGGGATTCCTATAGACATTCTAGCCTTGTGATCTAGTCTGACCCTTTACAACAACACTAACAACAGAATGTCAAGAAGGGCCAAGTACAGAGACAGAATACGCACATGATGTTTTCAGTGAGTTAAGAGGCTAAGGGCTGAAAATGTATTTGCATTTAGTATTCTTGCGGTAGCCTCTGTGGGTTTCACTATAAATACTACATTTTTATGTAAAAAAAAAATCACCAAGATAATATTTAAGTTCTAAGTAATGAAAGCAAAATTGCACTCATTAAAAAACAAATTTAAAATCTTTCCCGACTTTTGATCTTTGAAGTTCCTATTTCAGCCTTCATGAAGCCAGGGACATTTTGTTTTCAGGAAACAAACCACAGAAGAGGCATGCCTTTGCTTCCCTGGGTGCCTGGACATCAGAATGATAACTGATTCTCCTCCAATTTTGTCTTTATTCCCCCTAACAAATCAATATCCAAAAGACTTTTTTCAAGTAACGTCAGTCATTTTCTATACCTTCCAGTGTTGTCCATAAATTAGGATGTGTTTCTTGGCAATGTCCATTCTACCCCAAGCCATTGCCAGATTTAATTGTTCTGATATTGATAAGCTTGTACCTAAGGGGAAAGAAAGGAATAATAATATATTCTATTCAAAAATATCTAGGTGAAAAGCATGGAAACTTCTAGAACATGAGACCAGGAAATGAAGTAGAACTGTAGATCTGCTAGGCCACTTACCCTTCAGCAAAGCTGTGAGGATGGCCGAATCAAGGTCTTGGTGCTCCTCAGAATCAGCATCAAATATGGTAATCTGTGATGGATAAAAATCAGAAAGCCACACAGTTTAGACTCTACCTAAGAAATGCCTTCAGATGGTACCATAAGATCAGCATTTAAGCCACAGGAGAAAACAGTCCTTGCTTTGCCATTTCAAAACACCAGGTTCTATTATAGTTATACAAAAAAAAACTGTTTCAACTAAGGTGACAAAAATTAGAGGCATTTTGGGGAAAAAATAAACTTTAAAAATCCCATGGAGCTTACTACTCACATGCCTCAGGAAGGGAGCCTTGGTGTTAACTCCCGGTACAAATCAATTCATTCCTCCTGCAGAATGGCAAACATGCAGAGCCCTGTGCTCACTTAAACTTAGAGACTAAGACCTTTATTTCATGGTGACCAGTGAATCCTCCAATATTTGCCCTAAACTCAGTATGATGATCATGGACCCCAGGGATGGTACAATAAACTGCAATCTTCCCAGTGTCCAAGTGCCCAGGACATCCTAGTGTGTGAACAACTTTTAAAATAAATCAGTGTGTGAGTTGGGAGACTTTTGGCAAAGTAGGATGCTTTGTGGTTCTTGTCTCTCTAATTTCCCCCACTCCCTGCTCCTCTTTCACCCCTTTCACCCTCCCTACAGATTGTTTTCCTCTTTATGTGCCATGTGTCTTTTTGTCTGTGCACACATGCCTTGCAGCATTACCCTTTTTTGGTCTCCTTTCTAGACTTCACCTACATTTCTATGTCTTTATATACATGAAAATATTTTTTCATGTAATACAGTAAGCTACATTAACAAAAAAAAAAAAAACAGGAATGGCAAGTTATGGTCCCAAGTAGGACTAGATCTAACTAACCCACCTTGGGGATGTACCTTAAAGCCACTAAATCTAAGTTACATGTCTACAAAAATGACAAAGATTCTGGGGATAAAAAGATACAACTAAAAAAACCTACTCAAGTGCTTATTTTTAAACTATGTGTATATATATATATACACACATGCACATGGTGGATCCTTTTACCTAGCATGCTACTGTCTTCATAAGCAAAATTGACTTCAACCACCAACTCCACAGAGCTCAGCTGCTGTGATGTGAGCAGCCCAGTTTTCTTCCTTTGCCTCTCTTGATCTTTCTGCTCACTGCTCAGTAATGACATTACACGGTGACAGGAAGAAGCACTATAGGAATCTCTTTCACATGGCCTTTTCTTCGAACTATGCAAAGCATGGCAGAGTGTCACCTCTGAGTCCAGATCAGGCCTTCCATTTCTTAACTGGATGACTGGACAAATCACATAAATTATCTAGCCTTCAGCTGCATAATTTCAAAAATGGAATCGAGCAACCATTGCCATGTTGAACTCAGTCCTGGGCTATTTCAGATGAAAGAGCAGATTTAAAAGCATGTAGCTACTTATACACAGGGCTGTGGTCACTAACGATGCCAAAGGGTTTCTCGTGTACATTCTTGCAAGGCTTGTTCTTATTCCATTGGTTTTGTAAGGTTAGAAGCTTCAGCACCACCACAATCCCTTTATGATTTTGCTGAGCCTCCACTTTTGGATAAATTGCTACAGATGACAATATATCTGCATTTTTATTCCAATTTTCTGTTTCCTATCATCCTAGTAGTCATCAATACAAATTTTGGAATCACTTCCATGAACATAAGGCAATTCTCCTGAGTTCTCCTGAGTCTTCATTACAGTCATAGCCCTTTTTTGCTTTGCTTTGCTTTGCTTTGCGAGGCAGGGTCTCACTATGTGGCTCTGCCTAGCCTGGAACCCACCATGTAAATCTGGCTGGTCTTGAATTCACAAAGATCAACAGTCTGTTCCACTGCCTCC
>JADRCH010000229.1:5215572-5246233 GCA_019843965.1 Rhynchomys soricoides | reverse complement strand
ATTGCATGCTTTATTCTCAAATATGCCCATGTCCAATGCACAAAGGACACCCTGCTCCAAGTCTTACTCAAGATGCCATAATGTGGTCATCTCACACAGCAGATGAGTTCACTAAATACCTGGGGTTGCTCTTTCAGCCCTTGCAAATGTTTCTGTTTGGTAGCTCTTCTGTAATACTGTTTATCTAAGTGCTTTGTCCTAGATAAACTCTGACGTTTAAAGCATGAAGGGCAGGAGTGAAGGTGGAGCAATAGGAAGTCAAGTTTACAAAATTCAAGGGTCAAATTCTGCAGAATTATATCCATCAAAGTTCAAAATGGGTATTCCATGTACTTTTTTTAATGTGAAAATAAATATTTGGTTTCAGGAGGTGGCCTTTTTTAAAGTCATCAACTCATCATACTTACAGACTCCCTGTGTACCATGCACTCCATTAGAATTTGGAAAAGGTGCTTAGACTGTCTGAGGTTAAAGTTGAACATATTCTGAATCAAACCAAAGATCTCTTCTTTCACCTGAGGGCGTAGAATCCTGGCAGAGAAACAAATGGGCATAATTTGATGCAACCCAAAGAAGAGCCCAAGCCAGTAGTACTAGTGCAAGAAACTCCCTCTGGCCACGCTACTGAGAAGGCTGACCTCAAGACAGGCCATGAACAAGAAGCAAATGCATGGCAGGGGCAGAGGGGTGCAGAAAAGAACAAATTTTAATGTGAGAAGTATGCGTCCCCCAGTCTCCCTGAAGCAATACACTCTAAAGTAGTATTCTCAAACTGATGGGATTTTTAAAAGCAGGGAGGTTTCATAGCTCGGGCATAATATTCTCAAACAGTCTGAACCTCTAAAATGGTAGTCCATTGTTCAGCTAAGTAGACTGCAACTATCCTGGTTACAGGTAGGAGTCTGATGCACAAGTCCAGCCATTGAAAGAGGAATGACTGCCTCTGCTTGTGCTGTGACAGTATCTAGCCCAGGAAAATACACAACTTGAAAGTCCAAAAGGGAAGAATGAATAGTCACAATGTTCTCAAAACGGAAAGCTCAACAACTCACCCTCCGTCCTCCAAATGTTTGTAGGTGAAGGCCAAGAGATCAGCAGCTCTGCCCGTACCCTCGCACACCACCACAGGCTCCTTGTTCTTGACAGTCTCCCATACCCAGAGGATGACATTGGGGCCTCCTTCCATCACCAGCCCCACCACAGGCACACATTGTCTTGAGCCTGTTTCAGGTGGCAAATAGTACCGCACTGTTACAAAGCAGTTCTGTCTCTGTCAGTCAGCCACCTTGAATTCTACACTTAAATCCTTCAACTGCTACTGTTATCTTTCTGCTGGATCAGATCAACACCAAATCAGAAACTTGGACTTCAGATAAAATGTAGCCAATATGCTGAGGGCATCTTTAAACTTCTTCTGGGTAAAAGATCAATAAAAGCTTTCAATAACTTTTTCAAAAGGCCTTAAAACTTTTTAATGTTTCATTGTTACAAATTCTAAAGAATTTCAAAGTATACAGAATTATATAACAGATACCAGAGTCCCTGCCACTCATGAAATCAGCCAGGCTTTGTCAGCTCAGTAGCTTTTAATGGTGGCAAGGGCAACCTTCAGTGTCTTTTCTGTTTCAGCATGGCATATCTTTCAGTGTTTGAATTTCTTATCATGATTAGATATTACCTTATCAAAGCAAGAAGACAAAAAATCTGCAGCAACTGCAGAGGATTCTTTTATAAAAGCTACTAAATGAAAAACTTATAAAATGACATTTATAATACATCCTATTTGAATTTTCAAAGCCCCATATACAAATATGTATTTTCTATGTATGTATGCTCATACCAATAACAATAGCATGCTCTATAAGTGGACAGAACTCTCTGAAAGAATATATAATAAACCATTAACAGTGCAGAAGGTGACAATTTAGGGAAATGTTAAAAATGTTTTTGGTATTTTGAAACAAGTTTTAACTACATAGCTGAGGTGGACCTTAAACAAATAATCCATTAACCTCTTAAGTACCACGGTACAAGCATGAACTGCCATGCTCAGTTTGACTTTAATCATCTTACTCATTTAAATTTTAACATTATTCATTAATGAATATGTTACTTTTAAATGTATATACTTGATTTTAGATTTCAACAGAGAAAAATTGATGGGAAATGTTTTATATTCATCCTGAGCAACAAAGAACTTCACTTAGTCTTCAGGGCCATGCTGTAGTCTTTCTCTTGCCATCCCCTACCCTCAGAGATAGGGACTGTGCTAGCTTGAATGAAAATGTCCCCATAGGCTCATAGGCACTATTAGGAAGTATGACCTTGTTGGAGTAAGTGTGTCACTAGGGGTGGGCGTTGAGGTATCATGCTCAAGTTAGGTCTAGTGTCTCACTCTCTCTTCCTGAAGTCTGCTGATCTAGATATAGAACTCTTAACGACTTCTCCAGCACCATATCTACATGTTGCTGCCATGTTTCCTTCCATGATAATAATGAGCTAAACCTCAGAAACTATAAGCCAGCCCCAATTAAATGTTTTCTTTTATAAGAGTTGCTGTGGTCATAGTGTCTCTTCAGAGCAACAAAAATCCCTAACTGAGACAGGGGCCTAAACAGACTGACTTCCAGGAGAAGTCTGTCCTCACAACCCACTCCCTGAGGTTCATAATACCCCCAAGATCTTGGCTTCCAGGGGCTGCTTGGGCCTCTGACACAAGTACATCCTCTGCGAAACAAGAGGAAGATTTGAAAAATAAAGAGGTAGTAGAAAGATATTTGATCCCAACTTGGGTAACCAGAGGATGTCACAGTGTAGCCCATCTAGAATTGCAGATGGAGCCAGAGACAGACAGAAACAGAATGAATAGGTTGAGGAGCCCACTTCTTCCTCACTGTGATGCTCTGAGCCAGAAAACCTAAGAACTCTTAACATAAACTAGCCTAGCTTACACATATCAAAGTCAATAAGTAGAACATACTAGTGTGCTGATTTGATTTCAAGTTTTTAAATATGACATAACAGCACATGATCATTGTGTATCCTTGTCCCACACTCGACAAATATTATGATGGGCTGTTGCAGGTACTCAAATATTGTATGCAGCCTAATTAACTGGTCTAACAATCTGTCATTCCTTCTGCATTCAATCCTACTTCATCATTATCTCCATTTTTAAAATGCTATTGAGCATACAGTGAGTATAGCAACACGTAGATTTAGGGCTCCTCCAGCAGAATCTTACAAAAGCTCAGTGAAATGGGTAAAGTGATACATTATGGTACCAAAATAGTGAAAATTTAAAGAATGATATTAATCTTGAGATAATATAAATATGTAAGTGTTTTGAGGGCTACTGAAGATCAATTTCAGGGCTTTTCCACATGCTAGATTTAAGCATTAAACTACACCTCTAGCCCCAGGGGAAAAAATTAAAGAGAATTTCTTATATCCTGTATAAAAGCATAGTAATTAGATATGAGTTAACTGTGTCTATTGCCAGGAAAATATGTTATGCTTAGTAAAAAGGGAAAGACTATCAAAAGAAGCATTGATATCATTTTTATGCCTAAGAATAGTATGTATATGTGTATGTATGTGTGTGTATGTTTGTGTGTACTCTCTGTCTGTCTTTGACTCGTGGTGTGTGTGTGTGTGTATGTGTTTATGTGCAGAAAACTTCTAAAAGTTTATATGTGAAAATGTCAATGGTTATTTTTATAACAACATTGTAAAAACTCTATCTTTTATCTTTTAAAGCAGGCTCTGTGAATGTTAAAGAATGCAAAATCTTATCACCAAGGGGGGTAATCAATAAACGCTTTTTGGGGAAGAGAAGAAAAGAGAATTTTATTCCTACTAGGAATAATTTGAGTCAATAGCTAATTCTTTCAAAAATAACTATATTTATGATTGCTTTCTCAAAAACTATCTTAGTATAAAATGTAAGCAGAAGTCAGTGCAGGAAAAGGTTGACCAGTAGGCACTAAGCTACAATTAGACAATAACTGAAGAAATTCCATTGGGTATTATGCAGCATGATGAGTACTGATAACAATGATATGGGGTACACGTCACAAAGCTCCATGGGGATTTTGAATGTGTCCATCATAAAGACACAGGAGAGATGTTTAACCTGCTTGTGAGTAATATACAATTCATTCATGGCACCCTAATAATATATACAACTTTATTTCTGTGTATCAGCTATTAAAAGATAATTTTAATAATGATTTTCTGTTAAAAGTTAAAATGCCTAGTGCTAGGAGGCCTCATTAGAGAGCTGTTGGCAGCTGCTTGCCAATGAGAATGAAGAAGACCTCCAAGTCCTACAACCCCTCCCTCTCCCCCAGTGACTTCTGACAGGGGTGCATTCCTAAGTAATCAACAAAAATACTATGCTTAAAAAAATAAAGGACTAGAAATTCGAATAAAAGAAGCCTGAGCCTTTCTCATGGAACTAGTTCATGGAGGGAGGAATGCAAAAGGGGGAAAAAAAAGCATAGCAGGGGACAGACAGACAGACAGTCAAATTCTGTAAGCAGTGTAACCACATATATGTGTGTCTTAGTTCTTTGTATGCTTGGAGAAAAGATGGTAAACAAACGCAGTAGAGAACTGACAAAAAACAATAATAATCAAGAAGACCATGGTTCTCTAAGTTAACAGCTTTTAAACAGCCATCCTGGGAAACAATACTTTCCTCTGAAGAAACCACAGTAAAATTATCAGAAGGAGCAGGGGCCCTGAACCTATGCTTCCTATCTTGACATGACGAGGACTGACAAACAACTACTGTTTGTTGGTCCCGTTCCATGACCAATGTCCAGAGGCCAGGGATTCCTACAGCAACTCTAACGTGAGCCATTGTATTTTGTTTATTATTTTATTTCATTCTATTTTATTTTTATAAGTACTTTTTGCTCATAAGAAAGGCTAGCAATTTCAAAGATACTTTGATTTTTTTTTTTTTTTTAGAATTAAATAATCAGTAGTTACATATCTTCATTCTGTTAAACTACATGAATAGTAAATACAAATATGCAATCCCCCATGGACACACCAGGTATGAAGATCAGGCATCAATACACAAGAATTTCCATACAACTGTACCAGCAGAGAGGAGGAAGGATGAAAGAAAAAGACATTGATTAAAGATATACTGTGCACTCAACACTTCTAACCACATCTATCATGGTCAGTGTGAGTTGACAACTAGAAAGAATCTAGAATCATCTGGAAGATGGCCCTCTAGGCATGCCTGTGGGAGATTATCTTGATTACATGTGTTGATGTGGGAAGACCCTTCATGAGTGTTAGCAGGACTATTCTCTGGGAAGAGCATCCTGGACTGTATAAAGAGGAGAAAGCAAGCTGAGCGCTAGCATGCACTCACTTCTCTCTGCTTCCTGATTGTGGATGTGATGTAACCAGTTGCTTCAAGCAGCTGTTGCCTTGACGACCCCACCATGATAGACCATCTCCTTGAACTGAGAATGAGATCAAGCTCTATCCTTCTGAAGTTGCTGCTCTCAGAGTATTTGATGACAGCAACAGAGGAGGAAACTAAGACAATATTGAACAAATTTCTCTCAGTTTTTGCAACAATAGTTAGAGGTAGACAAATCTTTACACTTAAAAAGTTTAAAAGCTTAGCAGGTATTAACTCTATTGCCCAAGGTCAAGACAGTAAAGACAGAGTTGTCTCTGTCTCACACATTCCACTGCCTCAAAGGAACAAGAACAAAAACTAAAGGAACTTATTGTTCCAGCCAATATTCAAAGGATGCAAAGAACTTAAGCCCCGTGAAAGATACAGATATCTTATGGAAGATGTAGGTCACTACAACACAGGGCCCTCTTTTCTTTTTCCATTTCTGGAAAAATGGAAAAAGATCTCCATTTTTCCAGAAACCCTTATAAAAGGTCTCTGTTTTTCCAGAAACCCTTATCTGCCTGCATAGTACTCCTGCTCCATAAATAACACCAAAAGGTCATTTGTTGTTGTTGCTCCAGCAGCTGCTGCTGTTGCTGCTTTGGGGAGATGAGGTTGACTCTTGGCAGTGCTGGGTTTGAACAGTGCCTCATCCATGCTAGACAAGCACCTTACCATGTGACTATTATGCACCTTGCCAAAGGGATTACCTACAGTCTGCTACTCTCCAGCCCTAAATGACTTTCTTTTTTTATTTTATTTTTTCCCTTTTGTTTTTTAATATACTTTATTTACATTTCAAATGTTTCCCCCTTTCCAGGTCTCCCCTTTGGAAACTCCCTATCCCCTCCCCCTCCCCTGCCTTTTTGAGGGTATTCACCCACCCACCCACTCCCATCTTCCCTCCTTGGCATTCCCCTATACTGGGGCATCTAACACCCTCAGGCCCAAGGGCCTCTCCTCTCCCTGATGGCCAAAAAGACCCTCCTCTGCCACATATGTGGCCCAAACCATGAGTCTGTCCATGTGTATTCTTGGGTTGGTGGTCCAGTCTCCGGGAGCAAGGGGGGGGGGCGGCCAGTTGACACTGTTGCTCCCTCCATGGGGCTGCAAACTCCCTCAGTTCCTTCAGTCCCTTCTCCAACTCCTCCATCTGGGACCTCACTCTCAGGCCAACAGTTGCTGTGAAGTGACTCTTGGGTATTCCGAACTTTTGGGCTAATATCCACTTATCAGTGAGTACATACAGTGTTTGTTCTTTTGTGACTGAGTTATCTTACTCAGGATGATACCTAAATGACTTTCTTAAGGCAGTTGTGAGAGCACAGCACAAGGCATTAGCCTTCTACTCCCTTATTTCTAAAGCCTTATCTGCTTTTAACATCTATCCTTAGTTCTGATTTTTAATCTCTTCCCTACCTAAAGTCACCAGGCCCATGCATGAAATTTCAGTCGTCCTTGACAACCAAAGCTTAGATGCATATTCCCCTCATGCTCATCTCTTTATTGCCCTTTAATTATTCCCATTTACACATCAAGACTCCCCCAACCCCTCTTTCTCTCTCTGGCCCCACATTCTCTTGGAGGCTTTGCTAAAGTTTCATTCCTAATGAAACCACTGACTACCCTGTCTCCTAAAGATTACTTCCTCTGTCCTATAGTCACCAACAATTCTGTGTCAACATATATCCTGCTTTCTTCTAACTTTTGGCTAGCCTGTGTTAACTGGATGTTCTGGACGATTTAAGACCCTGAGCAAATGCTAAGGAGGCACTTTGTTCAGTAGCAAGCTCCCAGTCAGATGCTGAGCTCTGATGGAACTTACAGGTGTGTATCTTCTGCATTGAGAGATGCTTCTCCAGGTTCCTCCTGAGCTTCTCTTCATTTCCATACTTGCCTACAGTCCCATCATCACACAGGATGAAGTGAGAGTGCATACAGTTGAGTGTGGTGAGCTTGCTGAGCGGGTTACTCAGTGTCTGGTACATACACACCACCTGAGAGCAAGGACAAGAGGACCTCAGAGCTCAAAGTCTCTACCCAGAACTCACTGGCTCTAAACCCCATCCCTGAACACTCATGGAGGACTTTTCTAGATTAAAAGTATTACTTGCAATTTAGGACAGTATTTCTCAACAAGCTTATCTGTTCTAAAAAAGATCCCATTTCTTACAGATCAAATGAGGTCCTACATCAATATTTACCTCACAATGCATGAAAAAGACAAATTCAACAATACCCACACATACCCTGCCCTGTTCAGCAGGATAAGCACATAACCATGGGCTTTGATGTCTGGGTAGTCATATTCCTAAAACGGTTCTAAATACTTCCCTTGTTTCTGACCACTACAATGAAGTTCAACGATGGGTACCGGTCCATAGACTACACTATCTAAAACTTATTCTAGTGTACTTTTGAATAGCATTTAGCAGGATTTTCATTTCACAAATTCCAAACAAAACAAAGAATAAAAGACAGCAATGTGGCATGAAGGTCTTTTTGACATTTATGGACTGTGTGTGTTGTGTGCGAGTGTGTGCGTATTAGTAGTAGTAGAAATATATTTATCCATAGTACTGAGATTACATATTAACTACCTGTTTTCTGCATGTGGTCATACTATATTTGGACAGAGTTTGGACTAAAAAAAAAAACACAACAAAAGCAAATAAAAAACCCTCTATTTTAAGACATACTGGCAGGAACTGTGAGGAGCAGAGTGAGGGAAAGTCTGCTCAGGATGCATTATATGAAAGAAGAATAAAAGAAGATAGACATTGTCATCTATGTAGTACAGTACCATGAATATTATATTCCATACTACTGAAAGCAGAAAATCTGATAAATATATGCACAGGTCATGTTAGCAAATATATTCATTTTAAGGGTAGTAATAGAAGGTATGAAATAAAAGATGTCCAACTTTGGCTTTCCTTTATGTAGAGCTTCAGTTTTTAGACATCTTTGTTTAAGCTGGGGTGAACATCTGTAGAGGCAAAAGACCAAGAAAAGAGGCAGGAGCTGGGCAAGGCATGGGTGGCAGGAGAGTGATCTAGAACACATGTGATATCCAAGTAGAGGGAGGAGATACTGGGGTGGAAAGGGTTAAGCTTGGGGAAGAAGACTAGAAAGAAGAGAAGGGAGAGTCAACAAAATGAAGGATGTGTGGGAAAGTCCTGTGGAAAAGTCCTACTAATTCATGAGTTGATTAAAAAGGAGAATTTTAAGAATACTTATTTTTCAGATACAAATATTTGGTGTCTGGAATTTCCTTCAAAATAATGAACACTGTTATTTGGAAATGGATAAAAGGATACATGAAACAAACTGGACAACAAATTAACAGCTGTTTAAACTGGGGAAAGGCACACAAGAACTCACAGTTCTAACCTCACTACTGTCTGATACGTGTGATTTTCCAAAATAAAATTAAAAATAAACCATGGCCATGCCTACTTTAACTGATACAAGAAAATAACTGTTAAATAATCACACCACAAATATCAGAATCATGGTGTAAGATCTTGTCATTACATTTTAGAAATGGATAGGGACTCTGGCAATGGCTCAGTAGGTTCTGTCCAGTCTCTTCCTACAGACACAGACATAGGGGTCTGGGAAGATGGGTCATATGTCAAAGAGCTTACTAGGACCTGAATTCAATCCCTGGAGGTGAAGGGGAGAAGCAAGCAAGCGGGGCAGGGGAGGTGGGGAAAAAGCTAAGCATGGTAGTATATGTTTGTATTGACAACACTGGGAAGACAAAATTGGCAGATTCATGGGATTCTCTGGCTGGCCTGCCTAGTCTGCTCAGTAAGAGACCCACATGAGATGCTATCTCAAAAGAAAAAATTGGGGCGGGAGAAGTAGGGCACCTGAGAAATACCAATGTGGTGTTCTGGCTCCACACAAGTCTACATATATATGTGTGTGTACATGCACACACATATGCACACACACAATCAAAACACAGGTATGAATAAAGCAGAGCAGAGTATAAGCTGGAACAAGAGAACTAGAAAGGGCCAACTTAACAGTGTACTGTAGTCGGTGCAAAACACTGCAAGGCTCTATACATTGGCTGGGATGGACCCACTGAAGAACTGACAAGGAAAAGAGTACGGTCCGATTTATATTTTATAGGAATTATTCAGCTGTTGTGCTGAGGCTAGATTACAACAGAAGACAGGAGTGAGAGAAAGAAATAGTCTTACAAGCATTTGGGTGTCAAAACATGGCCACTTGCATCTTCCTCAACAACGTTGGAGGGGAATAAAGTCAGAGTCTGGCAGTATTCTGAAAGAGGAGCTAAAAGTTGATTGACAGGTCAGGTTCAGGACATAACATAAAGGGGTCCATCTAGGCTTAGTCCAAGCTTTTGGCATCAGCAGTTGTGAGATAGAACTGGCATTTTGTGAGATAGGGTGACAGATGTAGTGGGAAGACAGATGACAGTTTAGGATTTACTACATTTGAGGTACACTGGACACTTGGGTATATTGTAAAGCGGGCAATTGAGAGAGATATTCATTTCCCTCTGATGGAAAGGATTGTCTACTCACATCTTTTCCAGCCAGCTCTCTCTGGTTCTCAATGACACCCCAAGGAGGGATTCCAACTGTCCAGATTTTCCTCAAAGACATAGAGGAATGGGCTTTTAGGGCATCCCCAACATGCTTGGACACTCCTATGAAACCAGAGGAGAATTGAATTTGAGCTCACAGATCATGCTAAACAATGACTCTGACAGACACAAATACACAATCATATGTAAAATGTCATTTTTAAGGTAGGCTCCAAGCACAATAGAATTGGATGGGGCTTCTTGGTTGTCTTTCTCTTCTCTTAACCTTTCTACTTCTTACTACTGAACAAGGAGCTGAATAGTTCTCCTCTTCTTTGACCAATTCTAACACTAAACACTACTCTTGCCTTGCTAGAAGGTTCCATGCACTGCTTGACATCATACGCATTCTAGTGTTCTCCAGTACCAGTAAAATAGCCTGCAGGTTACCTCTGATGTAAAAGCATGAGGTTCAGAGACCACTATGTTGGTGTGGGTATTTTGGTTTGCTTTTGTTTGTCGTTCTCCCTAACATCACCATACCTCCTGTGAGTGCTGCAGGGCAGCAATTTGATATCAAGCTACCTGACTCACAGTTAGAAATGGGAAGGAGAGAAGGAGGGAGTCAGGCATGAGCTTTACCTGAGTTTATGCCTTCTGTAATTATCCATGCTCCTGTGGTCTCTGCAGCTTTGACCAGACCATGGCTGAAGGTTTCTTTGAACTTGGAGGACATCTTGAAGTTCTGAAGACCCCCATGGACGGAAATCACAAGCTTCGGCAGCTCCATATTCCACTCTTTCAACATTAAGTGCAACAGATGATCCGATTTTGTATCCCAAGAAGTTCTAATGTACTGGAAGAGCAGCACAGGCCCATGAACAGAACACAGGTAAACACGCTAGTCAGTAGAGACAATGAACACACAGGAGGTCCACTAAGGTAGCCACAGCTTGGCCAGATGTATACAGGACCTCTCTAAAAGTTTTTCACCTAATGGAAATATTTGCTTTTAAAGGTTCCACACTCCCTCCAACTTCCTTCTGGGAGTTATAAATCACTACAGAAAGCTTCCTCCAGTTGGAGATTCGGTTTCCACAGGTTTTCTGAAGACTAGAAGTGGGGGGAAAAATACTTCATCGGTCCATCAGCAAAGCCATTTGGAGGGAGCTTTACAAAGCAGATGAAATGTGACTCTTTAAAAATGCACTGATTTGAATTTCTTTGGTCCTTTTCATACATATGAAATTTTTTAAAAATTTAGGAGCATGAACATATATATTGTCCTTTTAGTATACCCACCAATCATTTCTTTGCATATGTTTATTCCTCTGAGAAATTTTTCTTTTCAAAATAACTGCACTCAATAGGAGCCTAGCATGAGTGTCCTCTGAGAGGCTCCACTCAGCAGCTGACAGACAGATACAGACACCCACAGCCAAACAGAGAATGGAGCTTGGGAACACTTGTGGAAGAGTAAGAGGAAGGATTGCAGGCCCTGAAAGAGATAGGAACTCCACAGGAAACCAAAAGACCAACCTGGACACCCGGGGCTCTCAGAAACTGAATCACCAACCAAAGAGCATACACGGGCTGGACCTAGACCTCCCTGCACATAAGTAGCAGATGTGCAGCTTGGTCTTCATGTGGGTTCTGAACAAATGGAGCAGGGGCTAGCCCAAAAGCTGCTCACTGTCAGTGGGATATATTCTTCTAACTGAGCTGCCTTGTCTGGCCTCAGTGGGAGAGAATGTGCCTAGCCTCACGGAGACTTGATGAGCCAGGGTGAGGGAATACCCAGAGAGCCCTTACCTTCTCAGAGGAGAAGGAGGCAGAGTGGAAAGGATTACGGAGAAGATGACCAGGAGGGAGACTGTGAGCAGGATATAAAGTGAATAAATAAAATATAAAAATAAAAACATAACATGCAAATGAAAAATACAAAATAACTGCACTCAGCTTTGAGAGTACAAGTGGAAGAAAAGATCAATAAAGTTGATGTGTTGATAGAAAGACAGAAACAGAATATGTTCTATGGGGGTGTGGTGAGGTGTGGAGGAAGGGGGTGTCTCAGCAGGCCCATGCCAAGGCATCCCTTCCCCCTGAGAGGCCAGCCACATGATGTTATAATAGAAAATAGAGTTTATTCAGGGCATGGGGAGGAGAGTTAAGAGGGTAGTCAAGGCAGAGAAAGGCAGAGAGAGGGAGAGAGAAGTAGAAGAGTAGAGGAGTCGAGGCAGCCATGAGCACGTGGAGAAAGAGGGGGAAAGAAAGCGGGGAGAGAGGGCGGAAGGGGACAGAGCGGAAGCAAGAAGGGAAGATCAAGAGACCAAGAGAAGGAGGAGGGGGCAAGCAGCCCCTTTTATGGTGGGTCAGGCCTACCTGGCAACTGTGGGGTGGAGTTTAGACAGAATGCTAACAAAAGTCACCTGGGAGAGTCATTTACACACTGCAGCTGGCCAGACCTTACAGGGCATGACTGGCTACAAGCCACTTAAGTTCTGCACAGTGAGGCAAATTTGCCTTCAGCAAACAGAATGCCAACCAATGAGTAAGAATAAGCCAGTGTTATCAACAGAAAGGCAGGCATTAGGAAACCATGAATTCCAGGTCGATGCCAAAAAAAACCATGGGCGGAACTTTCTATACACGCCAAGTATGAATTACCACAATTGTCTCTAAAATGATAACAACCTAAAGTAGTTGACTATTTGTCTTTGAAGTTGCTATTATAGGACAACTTCATTTCATAATTAAAGTTCTAGAATTCCTGACCAACAGCTATCATAACACATATGTAATAGGAAGAATAGAAAGTTGATCAGGATCCCATGTATGAGAGATGCCACTGAACTGCACACTGCAGCATTAGGACCAACGGGGGCAGACCCTTACTAGATGGTTTTTTTGCTGAGACCAGTGGGTGAGGGCAAAGGAGCAGCCCAGGTTCCTGTGGCCCAGCTCCTCTTTCAGGTAAGCCTGTCTTCACCTCTAAGTCTTCCCCATACTAGAAGATGCTACTCTTTGGATAAACATCACTGAAGAACTAAGCCAGTATCACTGGCCTCTTCCAACAGAACTCTTCTCCTAGTCCTTTCATAAGAATCTCATTCGCCTAGGCAGAACCTAATAGGTAGGTTCTCTCAAATTCTCTGTAGAATAAGGTGAGAGGGATTCTGGGAAGGGAACTACAACAAAGGAAAACAAAAGATAGTCTCTCATGCTTTAGTGCTGCTCCAGATGAACCTGAAGGATAACAGAAGCCTGGGCCACAGTACCTTGCTGAGACATGTAGTAAAATGCACTCCGGTAAACAACACAAGGACAGCCAAAAGCTGAGTCTAAAACAAGCTAATTATAGGAGCTGAAGAAATGACTCAAGGGTTAAGGGCATTGCCTACTCTTCCAGAGGATGCAAGTTCTCAATTCCTAGAGTTACAACCATCTGCAACTCCATTTCTGGGATATCTGATGCTCTCTTCTGACCTCCATGGGCACCAGGCACACATGAGATGCAAACATACACGCAGGCAAAACATCCTTATACATAAAATAAAAACAAATTTTAAGAAAAGCTAATCTTCAGGAGATATGTCTAGTTATATTTTCAATTTTCCTGAATGTTCTTTACCCTTTGTACAAGCCAACCAGCTGCTTCTTTGGGGCCATCCACCTTGTTTACCTTCAGATCTTAAGCTAAACACGTGAGTCGGTTTTCTCTACTTTTGAATGTCTTTCTCATTGCATGCTTTGTCCTTTCATAGAAGAGGCTTTCACATTCTCTCAAAGAACCTGTGCTCCATTCTCATAGTCCTTCTACCTCTGTGAGGCCTGTATATTTACTTCCTACTCCCACCCCATACCTAATACCAAACAATGTTAATACAGGAAACACATTTTCTTTGGACTATAGGGAGTATACAGGCACACAGTAATAAATTACATAAGTAATAAATGCTCAGAAAAAGGAGTTGATGAGGGTGGTTAAGAATAAACAATATCTGGGTTGTGGTACAATAATAGAGCCATTGGCTTGCACATTAGATGTCTTGGTTCTATCCCCAGTACAGCAACAAACAATAACAATGAGAGAAAGGCAAATAGACATATAGACAGAGAGAGGACAAAGAAAGAGAGAAATGGCTCTGAGGTAAAGTATGCTCACTGTTCTTCCACAGGACTCAAGTTCAGTTCTTAGCACCCACAGTAGGGTTACAACAGGCTTAAAACAACCTGAAACTCCAGCCCCAGAGGACCCAATGCCCTCTTCTGGTCTCCACCAGTACCCCCACAGATGTGTCATACACTTCATAGACACACAGACACATAATAAATAAATAAATATCTTAGAAATAAACAATGAAAGGGAGGAGAATCAAACTTGAAGGAAAAACTGCACTAAAGGGATTGGAAAATGAGGGGGATTTTTCTGCCCTAAAACAGAAATAAGCACTCATAGTTAAACACAAGAGGATGAAGAGCTCTACGTGTAGATTTCTCTAGAACTGCACTGGGACTTTATGAAGAGGAGCCTCTGCTTAAGTGCAGCCTTCTGATAGTTGCCTGCAGAACATGACTGGCACTCAGCTTTCCTGAGGTTGCTCCACTTGGGCAATGAGCTACTAAGAAAACGGTAGGTAATTAGTGTTCACAGAAGAGAATGCCCAAGGGAAAATGGAACTGTTAGCACTGTGTGCTACAATTTGGATCTGCAGGATCCCCATCCCCAAAAGCACATTGTTAAAGGCCTACTCACCAGCCTGCGTCATTAATGGGAGATAGTAGAAGCTGTGGAAGGTGGAGTCTAGTGGGAAGACGGAAGGTCATTGGGGGTGCACCCTGCAAGGATATTGTTATCCTTTTCCCCATGCCCTACTTCTTCCAAGCTGCTGTTAAAATCAGGCTGTGCCCTGCCCAAGGTCACTGCATGCCATGTAAAACTATAATGTTATATGCTACACCTTGGCCTGAGAGATTCCATTTTACAAGCACTATTTGACTCCATTTTGCCTGTAAACGCATAGGTAGAATGACTCTTCACCTTGCTGGCCACATAAACAGCACAAGGAACAGGCTGATAAACTTACCCTAAAATTTAAAAAGGTGCCAGCTATAAATTTATAAAGGTAACTGAGACAATAAACACATAGCTGTGTTAGTCATATCAAGAAAATTAATGTTGAGAACTTATTAGACACACCAAGCTGAAGAAGGGGTATAACAGCCTCATCTGGGCGCCATAGTTCAGAAGCCACCTACCAGTAAAATAGTGATGAGCTCTACTAACGTGTCATGTGACTACCCTCAGTGGGCATCAAAAGATTAGCAAGCAGAAAACTCGTAACTGTCCCAGGAGCTTCAGCTCATCTCAGTCCCCACTGCTGCTATAACGTACTAAAATTATCTTGACCTAGTCCTGTACCTGGGATACAGACAATGCTTCTAGTATCTAAGAGAAGAGAAGGCCAGGGTAGATTTGACAATGGACCAATGACATGGATCCCTTTTCAATAAAACCACAACGCGTGACTCTTTGTCCTTAGGAGTACACGTGCAAGATCTCTTTTGTTCAAAACAAGTGAAATGGTTTGGGTTAGCAGCAAACCTTGGAGTGGTACATATGTTCGCCATCTTGGAAATTAATGGTGCCAAAGGTATCTGTAGGGCTTTTTACTGTGTGCTTCTCCACAGACCACTGCTCATCTCCATTGCCTTCAGTGGCTGAGAGGTTCCAGGCATGATCTAGCCCATGGTGTTCTTGAATCAGTCGTCCACAGTAACACCTAAACTCCAGAAAACAAGTCACTCAGAATAGAAAATTGGTGCGATATTTCCAATCCTCAGATTGGTGTGTAGAAGTCACATATTAATAACACTTTTTTTTTCATGCTCAACTCACTGAGCTCAGCTCACTGAGCTTGGCAGCAAGCAAGTTCAATCATCAATCTCTCCAGTCCCTGCTTCTCCTTCCTAACACTCTGTTAGCCATGAAATGAAAAATTATCAGAAATCTGTATAATTAGACTTTATTTCTTCTGTCCCTGTTTTCTTTTGTTTTGTTTGTTTGCTTGGCTTTTTTAAAGATGGATCCTCACCACAATGTTGAGGCTAACCTTGATACACATACACACACACACACACACACACCTACACACACATATGGATTTATATCCTAAAATGTTCACTGGTATGGTATACAGTAAAACTTGTGAGGTCTATTCTATCAAAGGCAGAAATCTTTACCATGGTCTCATATATGTATATTCCATTTATAAATAATATTAAATGCTCATACCAGTCTACATAGAAATATTAGCCAAGATAGAAGTGGGACTATAAATGCATTGAAGGTTTCATTGTTTTCCCACTCATAATTATAAAATATTAAAGTGACTATGTAACATAAGCATTCACCAATAAGAATGCAAATATTGGGCCTGACACATACTGGTAAGACTGAGACCAAAGAATTAGAAATTGGAGGCTACCCTAGGCAAGTTAACAAGACTTCAAACTGACTCAAAATTTAAAAATATAAAAAAATCATATAATTTAAAAGTTAAAGTTAAAGTTAACATTGGGTGATATTTAAAAGTTAAAGTTAACATTAGGATATATTCAGAATTAAGGAAGGTTTGTTTTGCTCTATTGACAAAAAGGACCCACTACTACTTTAAAATGCACATCACTAATAAAATTTGTATAGTACTCCAGTCTATTGTGCAGTATGGCTGTTTTGCCTGCTTTTATGAGAATTCAGAATGTGTAACTCATATATCAAATACCTCACTGCATGCCCAACCCAGAGCTACATTTTATCAAAATATGATGTGATAGCAAAATAAAATGTAATGTTTCATATACATTTTAAGTAGTAAGAGTTCTTGTCAAATATCTTAAGATGCTTGCATGTCTCAATATCTCAAGACTTCTATTAATTTTAAGTACCATGCTCAAGAGAGTCAAAAAAGAATGAACACACACACGCACACACACACACACACACGCACACGCACACACACATACACACGCACACGCACGCACACGCATACGCACGCACACACACGCACATGCACACACACACGCACACACATGCACACACACACGCACACGCACGCACACACGCACACGCACACACACGCACACACACGCACGCGCATGCACACACACGCACACACACACACACATACACACCTTTTGTACTTCTATTCTTTGTAGAGGAAACTAGCAGATGCCTTACTCTGAGTTCCTTTCCTGAGTGTCCCTACCAAAGCTGTGTGCGCTATTGAAGAGGACAACATTCTCTGATAAAGAAGACTAAGATTTATGAGGAGCTGAGCTCCCTGGCTAGAACCTCCAAAAAAAAAAAAACAAAAACAAAAACAAAAACTCTTGAGATCTGAAGAAACTCCTCCAAGTACTTTTCAACACACACTACCTCAAAATGAAAAGGAATCTGATTTTTCAGAAAGCCTCACCTGACTAAATTGTGGCAGATTTGGCAGCCTGCAGTGCATCTGAGTCAAAGAAATAAAATTATTGTTAGTTTACTAATATATGCAATAGTAACTTAATGCTTACTAGTAAGTATTTATCATGTTCCATGGTCTGAAAATTGGGATTTGCTAAATATCCATGCATCATTTACTTTCCATGTCATTCCCTGTGTATAATTATACTGTAGAAACAATGATAAAATTAATAAAACATGAACTATGGTACCAAAATACCTAGATTTGAATACCATTTATTCGATGATTCCCCTAAGCTGCAGCTCTCACATTTGAAAATAATTTTAAACACTTTATCACTCCCATAAGGTGATAAAAAAGATTATCTTTGCTAATATATCTGAGTTAGCTCATGCTACCTGATGTACTGCAGTGTATGTAATGAAGGTAGTACAATAGTTACTTTGCTCACTGCTGTGAGAAAATACCTAATAAAAGCAACTTAGCGAAGGAAGGAAGGAAGGAAGGCTTTACTTTGGCTCACAGTTTGAGCGGATACAGTCCATCATGGTGGCCAGTCATGAAGGTGGGAGTGTGAGGCAGCTGCTCACACTGTGTCAGTAGTCAGGCAAGAGGAACAAAGATGCTCAACCTTTCTCCTTTTATTCATTCAGAGACCAATCTCTGGGAAGCGAGCCAACCACATTCTGGGTGGGTCTTCCATTCTCAGTTAAATGCCTCTGGAAACACTCTCATAAACACACTCAGGGGTGTGCCTCATTAATTCAGTAGGTGATTCTTAATTCAATCAAACTGAAGCTGATGAGGGAGGGTAACCATAATAGGTAGGTATCATTATTGTTGTTGTTGTTGTTGTTATCATTGCTATTATAATTACTAAACAATGAAGATAACAGAGCTCTAGGAAATCAAGTAATAAAACATAATTTTAAAATATTTAAAAGTCATAAAACAGGACCAGTGATGTAAGTCAGTCGACAGTGTGCTTGCCTAGCACACCCAAAGCCTTGGGTTCTATCACTAGTACCTTATAAACTTGGCATGATGACACACATGTATAATTCCTACACTCTAGAGGTGGAATGAGGAAGATCAGAAGTTCAATGCCATGCTCTGTGACATACTGAGTACAAGACCATCCAGGGCTACAAGAGACACTGTCTCAGTGTGTGTATGTATGTGTGTGTGTGTGTGTGTGTGTGTGTATAACAATAGCAAATCAAATACTGCTGTTGATAAACCTTTATGCCTGTCTATGCCAGTCTGTTTGATTAACACTGTTTTGTTGTAGTATTTTTTGTTTGGTTTTGTTTAGTTGGTTTGGTTGGTTTGATTTAGTTGTTTTGGTTTAGCTGGCTTGGTCAGTTTGTTTTGGTTTACTTGCTTTGGTTAGTTTAATTTGATTTGCTTTGGTTTTGCTTGGTTTAGTTAGCTTACTTTGGTTTAGTTTAGTTTGTTTTGGATAATTTTGTTTGCTTAGCTTAATTTGGTTTGGTTTGGTTTGGTTTGACTTATTTCTTTAGCACGGTGCTAAGAATGGACTCCAAGTCCTTACACATGCTAGGCTCTGCCACAGAGCTCCAGGCCCAATTCTCCTCACTATGCATCATGACATTTCAAAGGCAAGGCCTCTGTGTTTCAGTCTTCTTTCATATTCTATTCTACTTTTCTTGGCTGGGGAGTCTGTAAAATCCTAGGATCCATCTCTAATATCAAAATAAATCAATAAATAAGTAGATAGATAGATAGATAGATAGATAGATAGATAGATAGGAGAAAAAGAAGGGTTAAAATTGCTTTTCTTTTCTGGACACATATATTCATGTAAATTTCAAATCTCTTGAAAAATCTTTCAAGATTTTGATGAGTATTTTATTGGATTTGTAAAATGTATCAGGACTTAATAGATGTATAAGTACTTATAATATATTAATAATATATAAATACATAATACGTAACTAATAATAATAAAGTTTTTCTCTTTAGGATTCAGAAAAACTTTCAGGATTGAGTCATCAATGATCATATTTTCAATGTAAAGTAATTAAAAAAACTATAGTTTTTCAAGAGGGAAAAAAGATCCTGCTTACAAAATCAGGAGAAGCGTGCGCTGCTTAGAACCTGACATGCTAGCCTTTACTTCTCCTGTACTAGCCATAATGTCTTTTCTTTAAAATAAAGAGAAAAAAGAGTTAGAATCAAGCCTGTTAGATTTGCTGTCTTACTAGGAAAAAATATTAACAAAAGAGAGAAAATTTTGTTCATGCTAACTAGTGAACTACTAGTTTTATTGTGCGAATATGATCCCAACCCCAGCTAATGTTTTGAATATTTGTATTTCAGCCCCACAGCCAAAGGCTTGTGGTGCTGTCTGAAGGCTTGCAGCCTTTCAGAGGTGGGGCCTGGCTGGCAGAAATATTTCACTTAATGGCAGTTCCTTGTAGGTAATGACTGACCACTCATTCCAACCACAGTTTCTGTTTTCTTGTGTGAACAATGTAAACAGAATCTTGCCACACACCCGAGATAGAGTGGACTACTCTACCTGTTGTACTGAGACCTTCTGAAGTTGACAATCAAAATCAAGCCTTCCTCCCTAAATGCTTCCTTCCCTAACTGCTTCAATCTGTTTTGTCACATGGAGGAGAAGTATGAAACACACCACCATTTTCTACCCATTATACTGACAAAAACACATAAAGCTATGCTTCTTGAGACTCTTACTAGGGCTCAAGAAAATGGTCTGTGTAAGAGGAATGGCCATATTACATTTTTGGTAATCACACGAACATAAAGACATGGTTTTTTTCTTCTGTAAAATGTAAGAAGTCTTGTATCTTTCATAGACTTATGGAAAATGGAACCTTAGCTTCCTGGGTGCATGTGTCTGTAGTTCTAGCACATAGGAAGCTAAGACAGGAGAATGGTAAATTTAAGGCCAGCTGGTGCTGCATACCGAGACCCTATCTTAAAATAAATATGTATCTTTTCTCTGAAACTGGAGGTTGATGGAAGAGCCCCATGCACACTAAGTGAACGTTCCAACACTGAGCTCTCTTCTCTCCTTTCATCTAAGGATATGAGGTTGCACACTTTATATTTTGTCACTTTTACTGAGGTCCAAGGAGATTATGAAGGTGATTTTGCCCTTGTTGTGATTGGAGTGATTTGGACCTCAGTCCACTTTACACTATGCCTATCATCTCATCACATGACACTATAAAAGATGAATGGAAAGAAGAAAAAAAACCAGTGTTACCTTGGCATCCTATAAACAGTTTTTAAACAGGTGAAATGAGAATTTCCAATCACAGGGTTAACAAACCATAGGTAATTCAGTGAGGGTGGGACTAGTCAATGTTTAACAAAGGCAAAGAACACCATTTTAATCCTTGCCAAAAAACCTTACCATGTACCTCATGAACCTATGACTTCTAAACTTTAACCACACAAAAGGCCAACAGCACAAGGGAATCTAAAATAGGCGAGCTACTCTAACTAAAATATTTCTCTTCTATTTCCCTATCAATTTTCCACCAGGTCAATGACATCCAGTCCTACCCTCATGAACCTGATTACCCTGAGGAATTTTCCATAGACCTTTCTTTCCCTATTTCTCACCAGCTACCTGGCTAACCTTTGTCCTACAAGGAGAGTTTCCATAGGGTTGTCCAGAACTCAGAGTTCACTAACTCAGCCCTGCTGCCTACAATCTACATATACATAAAGCCCCCAGAGGAAAACATAACTAAGGCTGGTGACTCCTTGGATCTCTGCAGTGTCCCTAATGTGTCCTCAAAAGTCATCATTTCCCATGGATACTTGAGATAAAGAAAAGTCACAACATTTTGAATATTCAATATGGATATAGTTATAATTATTTGCCCAAACTTGGGTTCCAGCCTTGTATTCCTATGACACCTGTCCTGCCTCCAAGAGGAACTGCTGTACCACATGAAATGGAATCCACCACAGTCTAGTGCTGTTAGAATATGGAATTTTCCCTCTTTTGAGTTGATTGCTTCTTTAAATAGACTTTTGACAGGAACGTATTGGTGATAGGCACCAGAGCTGTCGTGAGGTAAGGTAACTGACAAAGTCCCTTCTACAATATCCATGGCATGTTTTTACGGAGTAAAGGAAGAAATGCAATGAAATGACTAAGCACCCTCACATCATAAATATCATCAAAACCTCTACATAAATGATATTTCTAGATTTCTTCAAAAAGAACTCAATGTAATGTTGCTTTAAAAAAAAAAAAAAGAATGTAATTAAAAAAACTATACCTGTGAGGGTCTTTTGAGCTGGGTATGAATTTGTTACATTCTCTCTTGTAGAATACCCCTTCAATCCAGGATTTCTGAAACAGAGCAAAACATAAGCTGTGATCTGTTTGAATGAAATGAGAGTGTGGTGTAGCTATGATAATATAGGTAGGCAAGATATGCACAAATATCATGAAATTCATTAAAATCTGAAGATGAAGGGCTGAAGACACTGCTCAGTCAGTTAAGTGCTTGTTGTCTAAGCACGAAGCCCTGAGTCTAGATCCCTAACACTCAGCAGAACAGCTAGGTGTGGTAGCATGCATCTGTAATCCATGCTCTGAGAGGCAAGAAAAGAAGATTCCCTGGAGCTTACTGAAAGCTAATCTAGCTGACTTAGCAATAAAGGAAGACACCATGTCAGTTTTTATCTACTGCATGCATGACCACTCATGGGTGCATACACACACACACACACACACACACACACACACACTCTGCCAAGACTGAACAAACCAAACTAGGCTAAGCACTCAGCAGCATCTATTATCAAATGGTCACACAAAATGCGAAGTTCATTCACACAGAATCTCATCTTGAGTAACAAGATCTTAGTAAAGATGAAACTCATGTTCCCTTAAACCTGCTAAGACTCACTTCCAAATCTTGTGCTATAATCCTACCACATGATGCTCTTAATACTTTACACTTATCACTTATTAAATCCCAGTGTGACTAAAGTGTCAAAAGACCGGAAAGCATATGAAGGAACAGTTGTGATTTTGAGAATTTCTTTAAATAGTCTGTGAGCACAGCTTCCCTTTGGTAGCATCACTTTGTGGTACAAAACCTACAAGGGGGATTGGGATTCACTCTTCCTTCTTTTTTTTTTTTTTTCCAGGTTTTATTTATTTATTTATTTATTTTTACACTCCAGATTTTATTCCCCCTCCCCAAACCCACACCCCCTCTACACTCCCGCTGTTCCATATCCCATACCTCCTCCCCACACTCTGTCTCCATGAGGATGTCCCCACCCTCCAGCCCCCACCCCACCTGACTACTAAACTCCCTGGGGCCTCCAGTCTCTTGAGGGTAATTGTTCTTGTCTGAAAGAACTACAGGGATGGAAAAGGAGAGGAGCCTGAGGAAAAGAAGGTTCAGTGACAGGCCTAAAATGGGATCCAGCTCAAGGGGATGTCCCAAGGCCTGACACTATTACTGAAGCTATGGAGTGCTCACAAAAAGGGACCTATCATGACCGCACTCCGGAAGACCCAACAAGCATCTGAAAGACTCAGATACAGATATTTGCACCCAACCAGTGGACAGAAGCTGCTGACCCCTGCAGTTGAATTTAGGAAAGGCTGAAAGAAGCTGAGGAGGAGGGTGACCCTGCAGGAGAGCAGCAGTTTCAATTAACCTGAACCCCCGAGATCTCTCAGACACTGGACCACCAAACAGGAGTCATTCCCTCTTCCTTTTAACAAAGCACCTTCTATTCTACAAAGTTCAAGTCATATCCAACCTCCTCTATAAACTGCATTCCAAGTCTGGAAACAGAAGACTATGGGACTACCATTGAGCCCAACTAACATACATGCTTGACTTTGCTGAAGTATGAAATTATCTTTTATTTTATTTATTTGTTTTAAGATTTTATTGTATTGTGTAAAAGTGTTTTGCTTGAAGATATGTATATGCACTACATGTATTCTTAGCTACTGCAGGAAGCCAAAAGATGGTATCAGATTCGCTGGAACGGGAGTGGTGAACCACCACATAGGTTCTGAGAACCGAAACCAAATCCTCTGAAAGACCATCAAATGCTGTTACCTTTGAGCCAACTCTCCAGCCCCCTCATAAGAAATACTTTGATTCCATATGGCCTAAGATAAGAAGTATGGCTCTCACTTTAGACATGCATACAAACTGTAACAGAATGGGAGAGATGTAGTCTTATTCTAAGTGCACTTATTCTATGTCTGAGAGTTTATGACTGAATCCAACAAAGATGACAGAGTCTAGATGTTAATCAGAAGAGAGATGAGGGCAGTGGGTGTTATGCATTTAACATTTATACCCATTTAAGCAAAACTTCCCAAATGAAGGTCAGGGTCACCTTATGGCTGTCTATTCTTCCATCCCTTCTGCACAGCCTACAACTATTTTTATGTATTAAGTAGCACTCAACAAATTGGGAAAAAAAAACACTGAAAATATAAATCTGGAAAAATCCAAAGTCACAGAATTTAAAATGAACTAAATGGAAATAAGTTCATTGTGTTTATTATGACAATCATTTAGAATCCTTAAGCCCCACCCCTATTAGAAGCATTAACTAGCTACTTTACAAACATATTAAAGATCTAATTTTTCTGAAGTGTCAACAAAAGTGCTACAAAGGCATTAATGTCCTCAAAGAATTCCTCCTCACTCTGAATTTTGAAATGTATGAATCTATTAAATAATTGATAACGCCTTTGGACAGACCTCCACCGGGACTTCTGTAGATTCCTGATATTAAGAAAAGTAGAAAGAAAAGGGGAAGTAAAGCCTGATATAACACCTCATATCTACAACTGACAAGTGAAGAGCGTTGTAAACCAGCTACAGGAACATTCAATTAGTGCTCCCGCTACTTCAGAAGCTGAGGTAGGAGGATCAACTGGTCCCAAGAGTTTGACACCAGACTGGGCAGCACAGCAAGATGCTCTCTCCGAACCCAGGTACATAAATAAATAAACAAACAACTGGCCGCAAAAATGGGCCCCAGTTAAGGAGTTTCTATAAGCACATTAAGCAAGTTGAGCTCAGCCTATTTCTTTATAAAATACTTATTTCTATTTTTCACGCATATGAGTGTTTTGCCTGCATGCATGTAAGCGCACTGCATGTGTGTCCAGTGCCTCCAGAGGCCAGAAGAGGGTCCTGGAACTAGAGTCATGGACAGTTGTGAGTAACCATGTATGTGCTGAGATTCAAACCCAGGTTCTCCGAGAGCAGCCAGTGCTCTTAACTGCTAAGCCACCCCTCTACCCCCTCAGCCTGTTCTTTTCAAGGACTAGATAACAGCTCTATGATCAGACTTTCTGACCAAAGCACTCAGTTTTTTTCATATCTGTTTGCTCATGTGCAAAAATAAAAATGATAGCCAAGGCTAGCTCATCTGCGTACATAGCTCAATGGTACAGTGTGTGCTTAGCACCAGGGTTCAATCCTAGCATACAAATCTATTGTTGGAATAACACTACATCACAGAGCTGTTGGAAGTTTTTTCCTTGAAAGCTAAGATTTCTTCCAAGGCCTTATTAGGACTCTAGAAACCTTAGCTGTCATCATTAGACATACCGCAGAATAATGTGGGACCCTTTAACTCTCTCTCACAGGACTACTCATAATATGACATAATGGCCTTATAGGTCCACTTTCTCCTTAAACTCCAGGAGATGTAGACCTCGTGCCAGTCATTTATGTTACTCTAGACCCCAATGCAAGGATTGTTGAATGAACAACAACAAAATGGGTGTATTCAAAATAGATCTGCAGGTACCATTGTATAGAATTTTCCTTTCAACGGTATAAGCAGGAAGTCTGTGATATAACAAAAACATAGGAACTTTCTTCCTGCAGTTCTTGTAGCTCAAAAGTACAGCAAAGGCTTCTAATCCCAGTGTTCAGAAAGCTGAGGCAAAAGGAAGGATTGTTCAAAGTCTGCCTGTGCCACATAGTAAGCACAAGGTGCTATAGCTGCCTCCTTAGATTGGGGACGTGTTCTCTCTCTCTCTCTCTCTCTCTCTCTCTCTCTCTCTCTCTCTCTCTCTCATTCATTTTAATTTGACCTTGAAGGAAGAAAAGGCAGAGCAGAAACAGTGTTGACCTCAGTTTCCTTCACCCTAAGGTAAATTTAACTTTAACATTCAATCTCAGACCTGAGGTAAAAGTGGGGAAATACAAAGAATCATCCAGAGACTAGCCATGAAACAGCCACCATCCATGAACGGGGCTCATGGCATTGGTTTTTTTCCTTTGTTGTACTGGTAAATGAAATACATACTGTCACATGCCCAGCAAGGGCTCTACCACTGAGCCACACTCCCAGATGCTAGGGCTTGGACTATTTTCAGAACACAGATTCTCTCTGGAAAATCTCTGAAAAAACCGTCTTAGAGGAATCCCTTAGTTTTTAAACCGAGCTCATTTGTTTTAACATCCATGGGGCTAAGTGACTTCAGTAACAAAGGAAGGGATATTCTTCATAAAAATTTCTATATCTTCATAAAGCTCCCGAAACCTCTCCAGTGAAGATGACGTACTCCCACTTTGATCTCGCCTCTTCTACACACAGCACAGCAACGACACAGTCTAGCTGCACACCTTCTGCTACCTTTCTTTGCTAACTTAGTTATGACCTACTTTAAAGGAAGACGCTATGCACCACAGATACATGGCAGGGGCAGTGGGTTTGTCTAGCATGTGCTAGACCCTGCATTCCAAACCCAGAATCTCCAAAAGAGAAGAGAAAAGAGCATCATCTAGGCTAGAGTGCTGAATCAGTAGAAAAAGCATACCATGCAACAATGAGGTCTGAGGTTCAAATCCCCAGTACCCACATGGTGTGTGTGGTGGCCCACCTATACTCCCAGCACGCTGTAGGCAGAGAGTCCCTGGAATAATCTATGTGGTTAGCCTAATGGTAGGAGTGTGCTCCGGGGTCAAGTGAAAGACCCTGCCTCCAATTATAAGATAATGAGCAATCAACTTCCAGCTGCCATATGCACATTCCCACAGTGTACACACACACACACACACACACACACACACACACACACACACACAAACATACACACAGGGGGAGGGGAGAGAGGGAAGAGAACAGAGGAATGGAGGGAGAGAGACAGAGACAGAGAGACAGGGAGACAGGGACCAGTCCTTGTGGATTCTACTTAAAGAGTCTATCATCTTGGAAGCCACAATTTGTAGGAAACCATAAGAGTGGTTCAAATGAAAATTAATAATAATTTTAGACCTCAGAGGGAAATTTGATGCTTTCTTTGTAGGATGTCTCCCTCAGAGCCATTCCTTCCTTCAAACTAAGTATCCCACAGATGAACCATCTGCTGGCTCAGGGAAGACAGGTCACTCTGGGAGAATTAGCTCTGGGGAGTGTTGTATATATGTTGTATGAACTCTGTAAGGATGCCTCATCTGACTCAATAAATATAAGAGAAACAATCTTAGAAAAAAATAGCATCCAAACCCAAGATATCCAAGAATGTTGTTTCTCTCCCATCAGTACTACCATGGGGTGTGTTGATGGATTTTTCCATTAAATATTCTTTCCAGGGGGCAAGATTTAGTAATATATGTGGAAAGAAAACATAGAAGTACCTTATTCGTTTTTCTCAATTTTGACAGTAAAGGTGAGCCATTTTTATGTTAGTAATTCTTTATAAAAACCCTACAAAAGAGAATGTCAGCCAAACAACCGACAGACCACTAAAATGCCTTTTTCCCCCTGTGTAAATGAAAGCTGTTAGGCAAAATCATGAAGAATTTCAAAATGAATTTCTAGTGTATATGAACTCATGGGTAAATAAACAGTACATTTTTGTGCACTTCACATGGCCAACTAGGGGGTTGGTGGCAACGGCAGTGACCTCCCACATATAAATAAATTTGCAAAATGAGGTGAGACCATGCCCCTCCCTGTCTCTTCTTACATTACTTAAAGCTCTCAAGCCCTCAAGATTTCAAAAATCTAGTTTCCAAATATTATTGAAAATTAACTTCTCCTCTGTAGTCACACTCTGTTGTCCAGGCTCTTAAGGAATATAAATGCAAATGTCAGACACTTAGACTCTCTGGGAGAACTCGGTCATTTTGATAAGAAAAGAAGAGGAAATAAAGCCCTCTTTTATTGTTGTTTTTACAAGTGTCCTTGGATAATTAACCATAGAGCTTTAAAGGAAACACCAGGATATCTGTTGCATAACAATTCTAACCTGTTAAGACCTTCCAGGTAGATGCATGAAAGGCACTCTCACTTCCAAGAAGCAAAATACCTTCAAATGCATTGTCTATGAGCTCAAGACCAAGCTGAGGAGCCTACACACTATGGGAAAGTAGTCAACCACTGAGTTGCATCCTGCTTCCTACAGATTCTGTACAGGCCTTTACTTATGCCTCCAGCAATCACATCAAACTATCCAAAATGTCAGTAAGGCTACAGCCAAGCCTATTACCTAGTCTAAGACACACTTTCTGGGAACAGCTGACTGCATTACTTTTTATATCGCTGTGACAAATACCTGACTAAACAACTTCTGGAGGAAAGGTTAGCTCTGCCTCACAGTTTCCAAAGTGTTAGCCCACCACAGAGGGAAGGCAGGGAAAGCAGGATCACAGGGGTCCTAGCCCTCCAGGTGGCATGAGAAACACACACAGAGAAGTCACGCTGAAGCCAGAGATGAATGTTACCTTCAAGGTCCACCCAAGTAACCCATTTCTGCTAGCTAAGCCATATATCCCAAAATAGCTTCACAACTACCAAAACTATGACACCAGTAGGATTCCCAGCATCCCTACGAACTAAATGTTCATGTGACCTGTAGAAAGGGGCTTAACCTTCAAAACATCACATCTGTAAAATTATATGTTTAAAATAATTAACTAAAAATTAAACTTAAAGGAAGCATAACTTCCTAAGGAATATACTGGATATGCCAGCATAAGTGTTATTCATTACTATCAACAGTGATACCTGTTTTCAGTATAGCACAACAGAAAAAACACAAGGACTTTGCTTCTTAAAGTTTGGTGCATCTGGACATGGTGCATTGGCTTGTCAGTCTAGCACTCATGAGGCTGAGGCAGGAGGACTGCCAAGAGTTCCAGGCCTTCTTGGGCTGTACAGTGTGAACCTATCTCACATTTTCGGGGACAGGGGGTGGGGGTGGATAATTGGAAATTTTCAAAATCTTTCTAAAAAGCAGAACATGATGGTGTATGCTTTTAATCCCAAAAATCAGGAAGCAGAGGTGGGTAAATTTGAGTTTAAAGCCAGCTTTATATACAAAGTAAGTTCCAGAAGAGTCAAGGCTATATGGAGAGACCCTAGTTCTACATAAATAAATATATGTATAAGACAAACAAACCCTCCTCTAAAGGAATAAGAGAAAGGAACCAGGAATAGTGCCTTATGCCTGTAATACCAGTACTCAGAGGTGAAATCAAGAGGATCACTGTAGATTCAGGACTAGCCCGTGCTACACAATGCATATTAGGAAAGCTATAGAAGCAATTTTTAATATGTAGGTATATACAAGTAAAATCTCCAGTGCCAGGAATAGGTTATATCTTGTTGAGTCACTGGACAAAGGGGCCATGACCACCCCTAAATATCACAGCCTATTGCCAAGACAACTGATTGCTCTCTACAACCTCATGGCAAAGCCCTAATGCAGATAACACTTAATGTATGTCTTTGAATATAGAGACGTTGAGTTAGTGCCTAGCTAGAAGCTTGACCCCTACTAAATAGCATTCATGGTGCTAAAAGGTTCTCTGCATGCTACTGGAAGAGAAAGGCAATAATCAATATCTCCCAGTATAAACTCTAAGACATAAACAGTGACTGCCTTGTAAGATACACAGGTACAATAGTGGCATATATATTATATTGGGTGCAACCAATAGCATAGATAGGTCATGGGCCTATGAGAAATGTACTATTATTATTCAGCTAACAGAACATAGAAATAAAATGACTCTCAATGACATTCTCTATAGCCATAGACTAGTATTTTGCTCAGCCATCATCAGAGACACTTTCTCCTGCAGTAGATGGGAACAAATACAGGGACCCACAACTGGACAATGTACAGAGTGAGAGACCCAGGAATACTAAGTCTTAAATGGAATATCTTCATCACACTCTTCCCATCAGGGCTCAGGGGACCTTACTGAACAGAAGACAGAAAAATTGTAAAAGCCAGACACAATAAGTGACTCCTAAGAGACAGTATCTTCCAATACTTGAACTCACAGAGACTGTGACAGAATGCATAAGAGCCACACAGGTTCAAACTAGATAGAGTCTCAGCCTTGATAGGGGAAAAAAATGGGGTCCTAATCCTAACCAAGAAGCTATTTGCAAATAATACCTGCTGGTAAAGGACTAATCAGTTTTCTACCTGAAAGTGTCACTGAGTATATTAACTATACTCTAGGGAAGGTGCCATGCCTAGCAGTAATTGGCCAACACAAAACAAACTCCATGGTTTTCTCTGAATGTTCAGTTTCATTTTGTCTTACTGGTCTTTTAAGTGTTCTGATTCTCATTTTTGTGTTTTTTGTGGAAGGTTTTGGTTTTGTTCGTTTGTTTTTGCTTTGTGGATTTTTTTAAGAGAAGGAACAAAAGAATATGAAGTTGGATAGGGACAGAAATGGGAGTTGGGAGGAATTGGAGAATGGAAAAATAATCAAAATATATTATATGAGAATGTTTTCATTAAAAACCAAAATTGGGAGGAAGCAGCTAGGTAGAAGGAGGTGTTCTGGGAAAAACCAGCAATATTGTAAACAAAAGTCATATGTGCACAGGTATAAATGTCCACATGTGTGTCTACACACACACACACACACACACACACACACACACACAAGTGGTCACTAAGTCAACAGCATAATCCAAAATCCTACATTAGCATAGCCTTTCATGTAGGCCAAGCTGTAATAATATTTTTGCCTTTTAGCTAAAATAATATTCATAGTTGCAAAGCTAATACCAATAAATGCTCCACTATGTAGAAGAACAGGATCTGTCTAAAACAGTGGCTCTCAACCTTAGGGATTTCACAGGGGTCATATATTGTTGGGAGCCGCCTGAGCACCCACATCCGCCATTACAAGATAGCGC
>JADRCH010000229.1:5153794-5215562 GCA_019843965.1 Rhynchomys soricoides | reverse complement strand
ATGTGTGCCGCGTCGTTCTTGCTGGCGAGACCGTAGCGCGGGACATCATATCAGATATTTAACTTATGATTTATAACAGTAGCAAAATTATAGTTATAAAGTAGTGATGGAATAATTTTATCTATATCTATCTCTGTGTCTATATCTGTGTCTACATCTCTGTCTTTATTTATATCTATAGCTCTCTGTCTCAATCTCTATTTCTCTCTATCTCTATCTTAAAGTCTATCTCTCTCAATCTCTATCTCATCTCTATCTATCTCTATCTCTATTCCTCTCTCTGCCTTGTGATTATGGGTCAGATATAAGCTCTCCACTACCGCTTCAGCATCTGCCTTCTGCCCTGAATCTTGCCATGATGGTCATGGACTCATCCTCTGGAACTGTAAACCCCAATAAACATTTTTCCTATAAATTGGCCATGGTCCTTTGTTACAGCAGTGGAAAAGTAACTATGACATAATAAAAAGCAACCACCAAATTTAAGATAGATTGGGAACATTCATAGCATCCTATTGGATACTGCAGAGGGACTGCAGTCTTCCTGCTACATAATAAATAGGAATATCCCTTATAAATGAATTTAAAAACATGGACCTCAAAATGAGTGCATCTATAGCTCTCTACACTCAAGGAACAGGAATTTGAGGTAAAGAATAAGATGTGGAGAAAGAACTAAAACAGGCTCACTCTTCTCTAGCCTGCAGGTGACTTCAGCCAGCAAAACGTATGTGTAAGTCTGTTTAAAAGATTATTTTATAATTAACTGTATGTTGGGTGAGGGTGGAATGTATGTGCACAGGAATGCATAAGCCCACGAAGGCCAGAAGATGGCATTGGACCCATGGAGCCAGGGTTCTAGGCAGTTGAAAGCCACCTAAAGTAGGTTCTTGGAACCAAGCATGGATCTTCTGGAAGAGCAGCAAGTGCTCCTAACAAGTGAACCGCATCCACAGGCCAAAATCTATAAATCTTCCTCTTCCTGGGTAAATAACCCCAGGGGATATTATTATTCTCCAATAATACATTTCCATGTCCACTCATTTGGGGCACAGAGACACTTGATCTCCATTTTAAAAATAATGATTAAGGTTGCCTCAAACCCTCTACACCTGTGTTGTCACATAGCAATAAACAAATCAAAAAGATAGTTGTAAAAGTTATAATGTAGGGCTGGAAAGATGGCTCAGCGGTTAAGAGCACTGACTGCTCATCCAGAGGTCCTGAGTTCAGTTCCCAGCAACCACATGGTGGCTCACAGCCATCTGTAATGGGGTCGGATGCCCTCTTCTGGTGTGTCTGAAGGCAGCTGAAGTGTACTCACATAAATAAAATAAATCTTTAAAAAAAAAAAAGTTATAATGTCACACATGTTTAGCTCTCCCACCCTGTTTCCATCCTGGAGTAGACTAAAGCAGACCCTGCCAATTTTCTGAAGGTAGGGGTTCTCCCAGTGCCAGAGATCAAACCCAGGGTTCACATAGATCACATAGACTTCACATATACTCTACTTCTGAGCTATCGCCCCAAAATATACCTTCTAATAGGTAATGCCATATATCCACAAAAGACAAAAGATGCTCGTGTGAAAGTGAACTGTCCATCTCACTCCTGTAACCTAGCCACCAGTTCCCCTTTCAGAGCTAAACTCTGTTGTACTTTTATGAACATTCTGCCAAAGCTCTTCTATGCACTTATAAACATATAACATAAATAGGTATGCCCTCCCTAGGCCTCAATAATTTAACATTAATAATGATGTTAATGATAATCTTACATTTTTGTTTATGGATGCCAATCAGTATTCCTTTATACAGAAGTCCTTATACAAAGCAAATTACCTACTCATGCAAATCTATGTCATGTTTCATTTTGCACAAAATGTCCCTGAAAGCATAGCTTTCATGCACATCTATATTTGTAGAGTCAAAATCTAAGTCAATGCAGATATTTCTACATTGTTTCCATGCAGATTGTCAGTTTATAAGTAAAAAACACAAGGTATGCCTTAGTTTATTTCTCTATAGCTGCAATCAAATACTGACTAAAATCAACTTAGAAAGAAAAGACTTATCACATCTTATATTTCCAGGAAACAATTCATTCACTGTCTGAGAGAAACTGGGGCAGGAACTCAAGCAGGTCCTGGAAGCCGGAGCTTGAGCAGACCCAAGGAAGGAGTGCTGCTTACTTGCTTGCTCTCCCTGATTTGCTCCTAACAACCTCCTTGCTTAAACAGCCTAGGACCACCTGCCTATGGATAGCATCACCTACTGTGGTCTGGCTCCCACATTAATAATTAATCAAGAAAATGCCCCTATAGATTTTTCTATAGGACACTCTGGTAGAATCAATTCTTCCTTTGAGATACCCTCTTCCTAGATGACTCTAGCTTGTATCAAGCTGACAGAAGCACTAACCAGCACAAACTGCTAACAACTGTTAGGCAATTTCCTCTTAGAGAATGTCCTCATCATAATGAATTTCAATGGCTCCCAATAATTAACAACTCTTTGTTATGTGTGTTCAACTTCCAAAAACATTTTGAAGTGACCAGATTCCTTCCACTTAAAAGTAATAATAATAAAATATGTAAAAAGTACCATTTTCCTACTAGAAAAACAGGCTCCTTTCACTGCCTTGAATGTTTAGATGTTTGAAAACATCTGTAGCAGCACCCTAAAACATGAGAATATTGAACACCAAAGACAACTGCCACTGGTGATAGGCAGTCCATTCATAAGTCTGCAATTCAACCAATTGCTTACACAACACATAACTGCTCCCCTTACCAGGTATGAGGAGTATAATAGTTTGATTGCAAACTTAGCCTGTCCATCCTTTCCCTGTCAAACCTGCTACTCGGGCTCCATAAGGGCTCCTCACTTTACCCAGGTGACCGTGTTAGAAACTAGGACATCCCCATCCTTACTGGAGATGCGCCCTGAATTTTAAGGGGGTTATTTTTCCTCCTCTCTTTCATCTTTTCTATTAATGAGTGTGACTTTGCCTTCTCCCTGCTTCCTGCTCCAAGTCTTTTTTGTTTGTTTGTTTTTGTTTTTTGTTTTTTTGAGACAGGGTTTCTCTGTATAGCCCTGGCTGTCCTGGAACTCACTCTGTAGACCAGGCTGGCCTCGAACTCAGAAATCCACCTGCCTCTGCCTCCCAAGTGCTGGGATTAAAGGCGTGTGCCACCACTGCCTGGCCCTGCTCCAAGTCTTTACAACTGGATGTGGAATGTGTTAGATGTACCAGCCACATACACCTCCCCCTCCAATCTCCAAGTTCCAGGAAAGGTCTCAATTAAAAGGTAATTGTCAGAAAAGTACAAAGCAGTAACTGGCTGTAATGGAAGTAGGAATGATAATTTCTTTGGTGCACAGGTCTAGGATACTTGGTGACCTCTAGATTAAGACACTTACAATGCATGCTTCAGAACTGGCAATTTTTCAAAACTAATAAACCATTGTGTCACCCACCTGCTGGTCTCCAGAATCCATTCTCACAAGAGATACTGTGTACTGTCTGTTTCAGCACCAATCAAGATGAACAGGTGTGTGCCATTAGTTTTTCCAATATCTGGCTTGTTGCTCAGAAAACCATTTTATTCTCCTATCAGCCTGTTAAGTTACCAGGTCTCTCAAACAAGGGCAAGACCAGACCTTCAGTGGTTGCTTTACTTACATTCAGTCAACCCCAGGAGTGCTGGGCCTATGTCTGAAACAGCTCGTGTATTGTGTTCATCTCCGTATCTACACATCCACTAACCTAGCTAATGCTTCTGCATCCCTAGCTAAAGTCACGATTAAATTTTTTGTGTTGACTGTCTCCCAGACCTTCCTGCCTCTGGTTTGCTTTTCTTTTGCCCAATCTCTTTTAAAAACGCCTTTAATCTTTGTAGAGTGACTAAGTGTGCAAGCAGTCTCACCTGAAGCCACCCAGTGGCTCCGCATTGTCTTGCAGGTATTGGAAGTTCTTCACAGTGTCCATGTCCCACTTGCTGCCAACCATATACGGGGTTCTCTCCTCCCGGCTTTGACTTCCATATTTTGCATCCTCTGAACTACTTACAAGACCCTGAATTCACCTCCAAGAGTTCTCTTCAGGCTGTTCTCTGTAGGCTACTTTCTACTTCTATGCTGTCTAGAATGAAATTTGGATCAAATTCTCTTCTCTGTGCCCTCTGAGCCCCTGTATGCCCACCACACACTTTTGTGTTCTGACCTATTTAATGCCACTGTCCTCTGCCCACTTGCCGTCATTGCTCACCGACAATGCCCACCTGGGTTGTATGCAAGCATCTGTTATTGGTTTCTGTCCTGCAAAGCAAAGGTATAACATGGAAGAAAAGAAAATGTATTATGGGCATGTAAGTGTATGCAAATATTGTGAGACTCCACAAGTGATAAACTATTGTCAACTCCTCTAAACACCTGGCCAGAGGTTTCTCTGAGGAGAGCACAGGATTATTTCCTAGGCATACAATTTTGAGGAATTCTTTTTCTAGGAGGTTTTCCGGAATTTTCTATGAAGAACACTCCTTGCCAAAAACATTTTTTCCTGTGGGGTTTTTTTTTTTTTTTTAAGTTATCATGTTAAGATTTTTAATCATAATTTTTAGGTGTTATTTTAAAATAGAAAAAAAAAGATTTTCATCTCAATCTTTAAATTTTTTTAATTCAACACAAACATTTGTGGCCATTAATGGACTCTTTCTTTTATTTCTTTTTTAACCTGTAGGGCTTTCCTTTTGTTATGTTTTCTAGCCCTTCCACTTTGTCCACCCTTCTGTTTGATTTTGTTCAGATGTTGGGGTTAAGCTCAGAGGTTCATGTATGCTGGGCTTTAACTCTACCACTGGGCTGCTGGTGGGCCTGAGTTTTCCCTTTAAAGTTGGTTTTAACATGTGGATCTGAATTGTAATATCCAGACCACACTAAAGATTTAGGTACAGGCCTACATCTATAACCTCAGCACCAAAGGGTAGAAAATAGAGTAGGAAAAAATCTTTATTTTTCTACAGGGGTAACCTCGCTTTCACTGGCCAGCCAGTGTGGGTAAAGCATTGAGCTCCAGGTTCATGAGAGACCCTGTCTCAAAACTAAAGTGGAGAATGATAAAGACATTTGAAATTGACCTCTGGCTTCCACCCAACATACCACACATCAGATGCACACATACAGGCACATACATGTGCACACGCAAACATATACATACATATATGCCACATACAAAAATAAGTAAATACAGTACTTTGAAACCGTTTAAGATTTTAATACCAAATTTCCCACATTCCAAATAAGTAGTTCTCCTAAAATCTATGAGGAAAAAGTGCTCTATGAGAAACAGGGTGGTCCAGGAAGTGAAGCCTCAGCAGTCGGCCAGTCAGTAGGAGAACAAGAATGCTGTGACTAAGAGGTTGGCAGGCATGAGGTATTCGCTAGGTCCAAATTTCCCCTGGCTTCTGTTTGTTGTTGTTACTGTGGTGTTCAAAGCCCCAGTGTTGTTCTGTGGAGGGTTGACGGCAGGGCCACTCAGGAAGGAAAGAGGACACTGCTGCCACACAGCACCTCCCTCTGAGAGTCATCCAGCAGCAAACTACAGGACAGCTTCCATTTTCACTGGGCTTTGATCCTTAAGATGTCCCTTCTGTTTGATTTCTTGTGACATTGAAAGATGAGAAGAAACACATTCAATCCACAAGGAAGAGACTTTGACTCAAAAGGGCAGCTACAAAAGAAGGATTAAACAAAAGAACAGCAAACTTCCTAACATGCTAGTTAGAAGCCCATACCATCTTATGGTTGTGTTATAAAGAGGAACCTCTCACTCTACTTGCCCCAAAGTATAGACCCAAACTAATAATAATAATAATTAATAATAATAATAATAATCGTTGAAAGGAACCAACCATCATAGTCTACAAACAAGAATTCAAGTACCTCCTGGAAATGTTCCCACACCTACTACATCACAGACCTGCCCTGCTGCTGAATGGAGGGGCCCAGACAGCAACCTGACACCCCCAGCACAAGGACAGGCAGTCAAGGGCTCTTTCTCTGGCTCCCAGTCCTTCACCCACTAAACCTGCTATTCAGCTAGATGTTTGCTAAACCTAAGTGGCAGCCAGCAAAACACAACTTCTGTTCTGAAATGTCTCCAAGATAAGAGCTGCCTCTGAGGAATGCTTTCCCACATGGGGGCAGGATGGGGGGTAGGGAGTGGCTGCAAGACACTTGAGAAAGCCACATGCGGGCTCTGGTAGCTTGCCTCTGTGTCATGTGATAGAATAGTTTGTAAGTGCCTTAGGTTGGTTTGCTTTCCTGGAAGCTGTCCTTAAAATTGCATTAATATCAGGGACATTTTTAATTACAAGATGTTTGACCCCAGAAGCCAAGCACATCCCTCCTCTCCTGTAGTCCCACCCAAATGGAAGACTAAGAAAGGAGAATCCTTTGAGGCCAAAGAGTTCAAGGATAACCTCAGCAAAATATAGAACTTTTGTCTGTATTTTTTTTTTCATTAAAGGTTTAAAATCTTCCTCTCTACATAGTCAAAAATACCTCTCTACTGGGTCTTGGGGTCAATCGAGAAAGCTGACTACTTAGAAGGCACCTTATCATAGCATAGATAAGGTCAAAGATTGGGATTTGTTTTGTTGTGTTTTGTTTGTGAATCCTTGTGAGGCACCCGATGACAGTGATGACAAAGGCTGGAAGGATTAATGGATACAAGCCAAGTGTCTGCCAGATGCCCTCTTAGACTTAGATTCATCTGGGAAGAAAAGCATCTCTTAGAGATGATTACAAGGCTCGGTTTTCAAAATCTCTTGATCCTTAGATTAGTGGAGGAAGTCTACTTTCTGCAGAAAGAAGAAAGAGGACTCCAGATTCAAAGCCCAACCCAGCGGATAAAATACTACTAACAGCAGGGTGACCACTTATTCTGCCCTCTCCAGGCACTCACCTGCACAATGCCAAGTGTTTAGTCTGCCCTGGAGCTCCTGAATGCAATTATTACAGTCTTTCTGTTAATGAGATGCTAAATCTATAGAGGGTGAATAATTTGCCCAAGGGACCCCACAGCTCGTAAAAGTAACCACAGGACTTATATGTTAGCAGTCTGAGCCAGGGTTCATATGTAAGCAATCTGGCCTAGCATTCATATTTGGGCAGTCTGATTCAGGCTCATACCCTTAGCAACTCAGTGTACCACCACTGACTACAGAGCTCACTGTGGATTCCAAGTTAAGAGTGGTGACAAACATTCCTGGACATGAACTTAAACAACAACATAAATCCCAGGCAGCCAACCCCAAGTGCCACCACATACTGCCTTCAGATGACCTTTCTAGACCATTAACCCTGACCAGTCCACTAAGACTTAGGGCTTCTCATTATGAACACTTTTCCAAAATTATGCCCTTTTGTCATTATTCTGCCTCTCACTTGAATCCAACAGAGGTTTGATGTATACAATGTGTGATTTACTTCCCCAAATTACTGTTTCAAACACGGTCTTAGGAGCTGGAGAGATGGGTCAGTGGATAAAGTGCTTGCTGTGGAAACATTCGGATGCACTTTAGGATTCCCTAGAACCCATGAAAAGGCCAAAGCCCATAGTTCAAAGTTCACCAACAGCTAGCTTGGAGTTCAGCACTGGCAAGAAGTTTGTCTCAAAATGCAAATTGGAAAGCAATGACCAACACTTGAGTTGTCTTCTAACCTACACACACACACACATACACACACCCCACTATTCACAGAACCTTTACTTTGGAAAACCTCCACCTCAAGAATGATGATTGGGCTTATGAATGAATAGATCAGTGGTTCTGAGCACTTATTCTTCTCTGGACTTGGGGTCAGTTCCTGGGACCCATATGGCTGCTCACAATGCTCTGTAACTTCAGTTCCCAGAGTACCTTCTAATATTCACAAGTACCAGGTACCTACACGGTGCACATATATACATCTACACAGGCAAAATACTCATCTATATATAATAATACTCATATATATAATATATATTATGTATAAAAGAAAATAAACCTTAAAAATGGAAGTTTGTCAGTTGTGTTTTAAGGTTTTCATATTAATTTCTTAAATGTTGTTTGAGCACCTCAGTTCTGTGAGGACCCTCACATACAAGCATGGCAAATACCCAGCAAAGTCTCCACAACACAGCGAGTCTGCTGTGTGGTTCCTGAGACCCGTACAGATGGCAAGAAGATTGTGGCCCTTAGGAATTGCAAATTCTACTTTTCTGTGGATATGAATATATAGATTTCAGGAGACAATCTCAAGTTTTGGTTTAAACACAGGTGCTACAGAAAGGATATAAATACACACTGGTTTTTCAAAGGAAACACCCAAGCATCCATAAACACATAAAAGATGTTCAAAATCATCCAGCTTTAGGGAAACACAATTCAAAACCGGGAGTTCGTCTGTGCACTCACTGATGGCTACAGTCAGAAAGTCAGAAAATAAAGACATTGTAAAACAAAGTTGGAGCTATCCTAGATTGCTGATAGGAATGTCAAATGGTGCAGTGGCTTTAGGAAAGAATCTACAGTTTTTCAAAAAGCTAAACTCAGTTTTTCTGAATCTCAAAATCTTGCACACAAATGATGGTTTTATGAAAATTTGTGTGCAAGATTTTGAGTGGATTTGCTTTCATTTCTCTTGGGTAGACACGCGGGAGTCTAATTGCTGAGAGATTCAGAAAAACTGAGTTTAGCTTTTTGAAAAAAAACTATGTGGAAATAAATAATAGCCTCCCAGAGAGTGCAGATCACAATGCGATTCGTTCAGTCTGTGCAATTAAAGAAAAAAATCTGAACCAACTATCACAATGTGAAAACCAGAAGGTTTCACTTCCAAAAAACAATCTGTATTGTTTGCATTCTCTTTAACAAGGAAAACAAATCTGATAAGAGAAGGCTGGGGCAGAGGGTCCCTAGCAAGACAGAGAGCTTTGATAAGTCAGTTCACTATGGTGATTCTCAATGGAATCTCAGACTCAAATCAAAATCACAACTCTTATGCTGGTGGCCATTGTAGGGTAGATGCTTGTTTCACTGCAAGGCAGCTGAGGTGACTGTGTGTCCAGAGGACACACAGCCAACAGCAATCTGCGGTTACTTTCCGTGGCATGATTTTCTGTGCTGGAGTGTCTTTGGCATGCCAAGCAAGTGCTCTAGCAGAGAACACACAGCCAACAGCAATCTGCGGTTACTTTCCGTGGCATGATTTTCTGTGCTGGAGTGTCTTTGGCATGCCAAGCAAGTCTAGTACTGACTTCCTTATTCTTTGCTTCTACTGAGAGTTTTTCCAAATATTTATCATTGACAGATCTTGATTCTTATTTAGTCCCAGCAGAGAGAACTCCATGCAAAGGTAACACTATGCATTCTGAAAGCAGCCTGTGGTTTTTCAGACATGCTCTAATCATGAACAAAAAGTTCTGCCTTTCACCAAAATTCACTATGGTTTGCATGGGCACCTTAAGCTGGTCCTCTCAAGACAGATGCCAATATCTCCCAAGCCTAAGAAAAGTGAACAGAATGGCAAACTTAAACACAGGGCAAAGGGTTTTCTCCATGGTCTCTTAACACATTTGCTATATAAAGTACTTATTTCTCACCAAGATCTTTGCTTCCTTGGTCATCTGTTTGCTTAAGTTTTAAAAAGAAAAAGAAAAAAAAAAAGATTGTGATGGCTATTCCTGGTTGTCAACTTGACTACATCTGGAATGAACTACAAGTCAGAAATGAAGAGCACACCTGTGATCCAGATCGTGAGGTTAGACTGGATCTTGACATGGGATGACACACGCTTTTGATCCAAATCGTGAAGCATAGTAGCCAGGAAAAGCTTAGGCCCAAGCAAGGTAGTATATGCCTTTAATCCCAGGAGACTGAGGCAAGCAGATCTCTGAGTTCAAGGCCAGCCTGGGGTAGAACAAATTCCAAACCCAAGTATGGCGGTATACAGCTTTAATCTGGGCCACACCTTCTACCTGGAGGCCTACAGAAGGATGGTGGGAGAAGGAAGACTCACTCTTCTTCACCTGCTTGCACTTACTTGCCAGCACATCTGTTGGAACCCACTTCTTCAGTATTCCAGCTTATATAGAAGACCAGCTGAAACAACTAGCCTGGTAGGACTGAGTAACTACTAGATTCTTGGACTTCCCATTCACAGCTGCCCATTGTTGGGTGAGCTGGACTGCAGGCTGTAAGTCATTACAATAAATCCTTAATCTATAGAGACATTCCATAACTATATGACTCTGGAGAACCCTATCTAATACCAAAGGCCATTCATAAAAAGTCCCTAGTCCATAACTGGCCACGTAAGATAAGCACTTTGGAGAACTATAATTCTTCAGTGACATAGGCTTTGAGTTTGGCAAAAGGAAGTTCCATGTAACGTCTGCACACAATTTAAAGATGGGACAGAAATTTAAAAAATAAAAACAAAGCAAAACAACAAAAAACAAATTCACGAGATTAATCTTATCATTCAAAACACTGCAGTTAAAAAAAAAAACTGGGAAACTGATGCCCAACTGGCTCTGGACTATTTCCAGAAGATCTGGAGCCAGCACAAGGCAGAGAATGGCCATATCTTTTGCTTGTTGGTTCCCCATGGTGCCAACCATTCCAGGCCTCCGGTGATCAGGAAAATGGCATGCCACTACATCTCTGAAGGCACCCTGCTGAGCTATGAGTAAACATCTTTCCCAGTCACAATGAATTGTAGGGAACTGAAACTATGGCTCAGTAGGCAATATTTACACAAGCACAAGATCTGAGTTTGATCCCTAATACTCACAAAAGTTAGACAGTGATATAGACTCGTTATCTCAACACCCGGGAGGCAGAGACAGAAAATGCCCTGGACTCACAAACTAGCCAGCATAGCCCAGTCAGGCAAACACCAGATCCCAGTGGGAGGCCTTGTCTCAAAACAAGGACAGCCACCCTGAGGAACAACACATGAGGTTGACCCCTGGCCTCCATGTGTGTATCTGCACAGCTGGACTGTAGGGTTTTGGCAGAAGGACTTGTTGGCCAAACCCTGAGAAAGCATCCAGGCTCCTAGTCGAATTAAATGATTGCTTCTCACTGCTGGAAATTAGTTATGACTCTCTGAAATAGTCTTAGAGTTTTCCTATGCTATCCATGACCAAGAACCTCTTCCACAGAAAAATAGAAATGCCAAAACTCATCAAGAGTAAAAAAATAAGTTTCCATAGTGGTAGGTCTGTAATCTACCCAGTGAGACCTTGCATCAAAAGTCAGAAAGAGTAAGAGTTAAGTGTTGGGCTGCCGAAATCAACGAGAAATTTTCCCAGATGCTCTACTACCACCCCTTGCCTACCAATATCTGTGTATACCACTCAAAGTTCAGAAAAAAATCTCATTAAGTAGTTTATATGAGCATTATTCTTTGTAATTTGTTTAATTCTAGTACTAGGTCTCACTCTATAGCTGAAGTTAGCCCAGGCTGGCTTCCATGCATGATCCTCTTGCTTCTGCCTCCTGAGTGCTTGGACTATAAGCATGGGCCACAATAACTGGTCTGTTTCTATGTTTAATTGTGATAAAAGATGCATGATATAATATCTACTATCCTATTTTCTAAGCGTGTGGTTTAGTATTGATACACGTATTCACATAATTCTGCAGTCATCTCTGGAACTCTTCTGTGCTCCAAAGCTGGGACTCCAGATCCACTAAACATCTCCGTCTTGCTGCCTCCCACCCAGGAAAATCATCACTCTTCATTTCATTTTTATAAATTTAACATTCTTAAATAGATCCTAAATGGTCTTTTATGTCTGGCTCATATCACTTAACATAATGGCCCCAATTCCTATTCCTCCGCTAGAAAATGTCAAAACTGCCTACCTTTTCAAGGCTATAAATATTCTGTTGCATACACACACATATCACAGTGTTTGTCCACTCAGAAAGTCTACTTCTACATGGCAAGGGTTCTGAGGTCTGGCAGCACACGAGCTAACAGCTACTACTTGACAGGGAGAAGTAAGGGAGAGAAGCTTGACCGTATGGTATGTGCACTCGAGGAAAGGTAAAAAAGTCATAGCTGAGACTGCACTCATCCTCCTTTCTCCATCTCGACAATAAAAGTCCTGTTCCGACATTCCTGTGCATTCCCAGGTACTGAGAGAGGAATCATCACATAGTGACGTTCCACAAACATGTGTTGACTGAATGAATCTAGAACAATGATAATAGGGAGAAAATGCTGTTTATATAGTCCTAATTTGAGCAAGCACCATATGTATTTGCAAAGATTTTTGCCCCTAGAAACTATTAACAGTGCAATATACACAATCTGGTTCCTTTTATATGAAAAACAAATGCACAAATTAAAATATGGGTGTACATGACATATATATCTCCTAAATATATATCATAAATATATATTAAATATTTATATATAATAAAATATGTTTATATATAAATATAAAATATCCTAAATATATATGATATTGTAAATAAATTATATAACATAATTTATATAAATTATATAAAGATATATATAGGATATATATCCATTGTTTTAATTTGTGCATTATGCATATGATATATATATATATATATCACATATATATATATGGATTTGTTTGGATATATATATATTCCAAACAATTTGTTCCATCCCATATGGTTGCAACTCCTGATGAGAAATAAACAGCCAAGCAAATTATCACAAGTTAAACCTAAAATGCCAATCTAGCTAAATATCTAATGCTATATTGGTTGTGGAGCAATCCAAAGCAAAGAATAAATTAGTGCATCACAGTTATATTGGAGCCTAAGAGGCAGCTGGTCAAGTATATAAAATCAGTTGTTGTGCAAGCCTGATAATGACGATTTATCCCCAGATTCCACAGGGTAAGGAGAGAACCAGTTCCTGAAGCTGTCATCGGCTCTCACAGGCACCCTACGGCAGCCCACATGATAGTGCTTCTTTAATTTGCACAAAGGGACAAAGAAAATGAAGAATACGTTTTCCCTGAGCAGTTAAGAGTGATACCGTTCTGTAGAACAAACCATCACCAGCATGTGTATGACTAGATTATCCCTGCTTTCTCTATACCTTGACATGACATCAAATCTCAGTCCTACTTTTCTCCCTCAGCTTCATTTTCTCCCCAAGAAAGGAGGTTGGGGGAACAGTGATACCATTTAGGACAGTATAGAATTGTCAGGATGAAATAGTTAAGTCAAGCCTCATGGTGCAGACCTGTTGTCCCAGCTACTTAAGATGCTGAGTAGGCTGGAAATGTAGCTCCTTGGTAGAGAGCATGGGATCAATCCCCAGTATAGGAGAAAAAGGAACCCTCTTGCAACTTGTCAAATACATTAAGCATTATGTCAAGACCACATCGCATATCACAGCCCACTTAATCTTCAAACAGTACTTTCCAGTTGTCCCAAATGTGAAAGCTGAAGCTAATAACAAAACTCCCAGGGTTACAGGTGGTGATGGAGCAGAGATGCCAGTTCAAGCTGCCTGAATAGAGACCAAAGAATGTGTCCTATCAGCCAGCCCAGGTTGAAAAGAGCCAACGTGTGTGGCAAACCTGAACTATGCCTGCACACATTGAGCAAAATAAATAATACTATTTCTCACACAAAGTGTGGGAGTAAAGAAAAGTCGGTAAAAGTGACAGGCAGCTTGTTCTCCGGTTGTCTTAGAGGACACCCAGCCAGGCACAGCACCTCTCAAGCGCTGGCCTAGGCGCTGTCCCTCTCCAGGACCTCAGCACCTCGATCCCATGCAAGGAGCCCCTGCAGTAGCAGTGGACAGGGGCCAAGGCGAACTTCTTCAGGCCCAACTTATTACCTTGACCTGCATTCTCACCACCACAGGAGCCGAAGCGACAGCGGATTCCTCTTAGACCCAGGACTGGATTCCTCCAAGACTAGGACTCTGCAGACCAGGACTCACATGCGCGCCCGGCCGCCCCGACCCTGGGTTCGGTTTCCGCTCGGCCCTGACCCAGCTCCGGCCAGGTCCCAATTCCCGGAAGAAAGACTGAGGGTCCTGCCCTTCGGGAGGGTCCACGCGGTTGCCAAAACTTCAGCTACGATAATCATGTTCGGGTGGAGACTAGAGGACTTGAAAGCTAGCATTTCGCAAATCCTACCTATTCGAGATCTCAGATATGCGTGCGCCTGGCTCCACCCACGGCCACCTGGGGCCCTGGGCTCGACCCGTGTGCATAGGAGAGCGCTCAGCTGCAGGTCCGGCTTTCAACCCAGATTTTCCAGGCCAGCAACCAAAACATTGTCTGAGCTTTTGACTGTGGAGTCAGAAAATCTGGGCTTCACGTTCACTGCCTCTTAGAGCCCTGTGGAGTTTTCACAATGCCTTTTGGGCTCTGTTAACTACTGTGTAGGAAAGCCATGACTCCAAAGAAGTTAGATTAGTGAGATGGGATGGTCACTGTCATCAGACACATTTCAGATTCTTGGGTCAGAGCTTTAGGTGAGGAGACACTCGGTTTAGGTTCTCCGTGTTTCTGAAATGCCCATGAGTTGCTGAGCATGAAAAGAGACTCTTCTGCGCTTCCTTCTGCGCTTCCGTTTCCTTATCTATGCAGAGAGAATAGTGAAGAAAACCCACCTTCCTCACAGAGATTACACTAAACAAAAACAGTTGCTTTATTTATGAAGTATCACACAAATGCTTTTTGAGATTTGCGTTATTTTGGGAAGGGCTGCTCTGACTAGGCAGTCTTGACTAAGACTATAGTCAGTCATTCCAGATGTATCTCTGTGTATTAGAAGCGGTGACACCTGGGAGACATGACACACAGGAGATTACAGATACTATAATGAACAATACTAGGCATTTATCCCAGACAGGTGACTTTAAATTAGTGACACCTACTATTAAGTCCAGTTAGAATTTTTGCCTGGTGAGTTCATGCTTGCAGACACAGTTAATAAAATGTATTTCCTCATTTCTCTGTGTGGTTTCGGTGATCATTTCTTTTGCCTTGTTAGTAAATCAGTATGTTGGTATTTTGTTGCTTTGTCTATGAAGAAATGAAAAGTCCTTTCCTCTCCGTTCACCTCCTCAAATTTTAAATGATTTGTAGACAGGCACAGATACTCTTATAGGGCAAATCAGAGCCTCTTGACTTGTTCCTCCACAGACCATCTCTGTTAGCACTCTTCACAGGGAACTCAAACATCAACAGATTCACCAGAAAGAGTAAGGATTTGGAATAGAACATGCTGATGTCTCTCAGTGTCCTGTGACTATTATCTTCCACTTTAATCTCTTCAGGTCAAGGTTCAAGACCCTTTGAGCCTAAGATAACCGGAAATACTTCGCATTTTCTAATGGGCTAGTTTACAAGATATTTTGGTTTCAGACTGAATCAAAAACACTGGTGGCATTGTTACCAAACACTCACTGTACAGCTGGTCAATTCTCCCCAGAGACAAGGTGTGAAGGCCAGGGAGGTGACTTTATTAGAAAATCTGGCTCAGACAGAAGCTAGAGGTCACCAGTCACCAAATCTATCTTTCAGGAAATCTGATTTTAGGAGTGTCTTATAAGAACCACTCGTGGGTGTTTTGGGGCTACTGAGTACCTCCTGGATATGCAATGGGAGCAAAGGATGCACTTTTGATTAGAAGGCCCAGTCACAGACATACTTTTCTGGTCTGTGACTCTCAAAACACAAAGGTCATTATTTCTTTGGGCAATCCTTGCCACTGATTAATGAGGTCATCTGTAGTTACTGCAAAATGGACAAGTAGAGGCTACCTGCTGCCTTCTTGCTCTTCATCAAACTCATGGTCATGGGAGAAAATATAGCTCACATGACTGGCAGAACTCACTAGGAATCTGTTTTCAATGCTTGCCTTCACTCGCAGATCCTCAGACTCTCCCCAGGATTTCTAACGTAGGGCATGGGGTCCCTCAATTAGCTGAAAAGATTGTCTCTAGAAGTATTCTGGACTTAAATAGATCTCTAGCTATGAAGCTTAAATTACAGAATGCTCATTACTTATCTAGGGTAGACTGATTCAGACCAACAATTAGTCTTGAAGCACAGATGGTTTGTCAAACAATACTGGGTGCCACAAAGGTGCTCACCTTCAAAGAGCTAAAGTTTATAGGAGGGCAAACAATCAAAACTGAAAGTGTTCCTGGAGCACCACCCACAAGCCCCAACAACTTAAAGGGCTTTGGTTTCTCCTTCGTTGACCATGCCCCTACCCGATCTTTCTCTGTCCCTCTTCTCTTAGCTTTTCTTCTCTTCTGTCTGATCTCTTCTTTTACCCTGAGATTTCAGTTTCATGCCTTCTACTGAGCACGAGCACACGGAAAGTTCTGATATCTGATCTAACAGGTCTTAAGATGGGACTTCAACATTAACTCTTAAGTTAATAAGTTTAGAGTTGAAGTGAACAGCTGTACTCTCCCACTGGGAAGGGTAGTGCCCCAGGCATGCTTTGTTGTCTTAGTGAGCCCCAAATAATCAAGATCATTAAGGGGCGATCTCTAATATACATATTCAACTCTGAAGGAAAATGATCATAGGCTTGGATTTGAATTTGGTTTTGGTTTCATTTTCTTTGCTTGGAAAGAATTCATCTTTGCTTGGAAAGATGAATTGTTAGGAATTTTCCAAAGTAATATCCGTCATCCTTTTAGGACAGACTAAAGGGAAAGAAAAAAAGAACAATAAGTGACTTTTTTTCTTTGCTCCAGGAAGAAAAAGCACCATGAGTGGGAATCATCTTGCCCAATTTACTGTGGTTTGCTGTCATGCCTGGCTCATGTTTCTCACTTTTAATCACCAATCTTTTCCTCTCAGAAGCACAGAAAATATAAAATAGTACAGTGAAATTCTGAATGGTGATATAATCAACTGCCACAAGCCTAATCACAACCACAATAAACAATTGTAAAATTAGGGGAAATATAGACGTATAGGTTATTAAGAAGATCAGCCCAGATATGGTAGTTTATAGCTGTAATCCGAGCACATCCAAGGCTGAGGCAGGAGAATTTCTGGGTGCTCAAGGCCGGGTTAGGCTACAGGGCAAAACCTGATCTCAGCAAATTTTTTTTTTAAGTTGGAGAAAAGTTAATAATAAAAGATGCAATTCAGCCTTTTCTAGGTAGCTGTTTTTGTTTTTAGACCTTTGTCCCGGCTAGTACCCTGTCAACCTGACACAAACCAGTCATGAGGGAGGAAAAAAATCTCAGTTGAGAAAATGACCTCATAAGATCATGCTGTGGGTAGGTTAAGTCTATAGAACATTTTTTTTTAAATTAGTGACAGATAAAGGAGGACATAGACCATTAGGAGTAGGAACATCCTGGGCTGGTAGTCCTGGATACTATCAGAAAGCTAGCTGGCAGATGGGATCCCAAAAGTGAGCAGGAAACTGGACATGACGTCCCATCCGTCATCCAAAAGGTATCTCCAGTTGACAACAACTCACAAAGGAAAAAAAAAAAAAAGGAGTTTCCACCAATGAAGTCTCACTAAGCATATAAAACACACTTAAGGCAGGCAGATGTTTTGTCTCATAAAGCTTTGTTAGGGCACTTTTCTACCTTGCTTGTCTTTTGGTTATCTATTATGATTTTGGTGTGTGTGTGTGTGTGTGTGTGTGTGTGCGCGCGTGTGTGTGTGTGTGTGTGTGTGTGTGTGTGTTTCTTATGATTTTTCTCTTTCTGATTGTTTTACACTGAATTTTTATTGGCTAACTTGTGAAGAGAGAGAGAGAGAGGGAAGGAAGGAAGGAAGGAAGGAAGGAAGGAAGGAAGGGAGGGAGGAAGGAAGGAAGGAAGGAAGGAGTATGAACTTAGACACGTGGGTAATTGAGCAGGGGCTTCTGGGAGGAGACCATGATCAAAATATTTTCAGTTAAACAAAAGCAAGCTGAACAAGCCACGAGGAGGAAGCTTTAAGCAGTCCTCCTCCAGCCTCTGCATCAGGACCCAGCTCCAGGTTCCTGCCCTGTTTGAGTTCCTACTCTAACTGCTTTTATGATGGATGAGCCGTGAATGTGAGTGACAGAAACCCTTTCCTCCGAGTTGCTTTTGGTCATGCTGTTTCATCTCAGCAATAGAAACCCTGAGACGACTTCCTGTTCAAACCGACAGTGGACCATAATTCCACCCATTCCTTCTCTATTTTTTAAGTTTTATTTATTTAATGTATATTAAATTTATTTATTTACATTTAAGATTATTACATATCTATAAACTTTTTATTTATTATTTATTTATGTAATGTATATTCATTTATTTAATATATATTTAATGCACAATATACATATAATATGAATAAATGTATTTCATGCATTGTATAAATATAATATCAAATATTAATTAAAATATTTATTATTTATGTGATATATATTTATTTACTTAATATATATCTAATGCATGTACACCTGCATACCAAAAAAGAGGGCATCAAATCTCATTATGGATGGTTGTAAGCCACCATGTGGTTGTTGAGAATTGAACTCAGGACCTCTGGAAGGGCAGCAAGTGCTCTTAACCACTGAACCATCTCTTCAGCACTCATTCCTTCTCTTAAAATGATATAAATGCAGACTTTTCATGTAGAAAGGAAGCACTGTGGGTTTTTTCCACTGAGAATACTTATCTGGTGTGCTCCAACATTGTCTATTTGCCAGAAGACAGAAGATTTCTCTTGCTGCGCAAGCAGAGATTAGATTATTCTGTTTGTTTGCTTGTTTGTTTGTTTGCTGCCTATGTAGTCTTGGCTGTCCTGGAACTCTAGCAGTTTGGAGGCAAAGCATATCTGTTTTCATCACAATTCCAATCTTAGGACTTTATACTTACAAAACCTACCAAAGCCAGACATGGAAGCACACACCATAACCCCAACACTTGGAAACTTGAGGTAGAAATATTGTCTCAGGGATGAGAACTAGAGTTCAAGTCATCAATACCCATGTAAATGCTAAAGAGTTATGGCAGCCCACTTGTATTCCCTCCAGAGTTGAGACAGGGATTCTCTAGAGGAAGACAGCCAGCTAGACTAGCCAAAGCAGCCAGCTCTGCATACAAGTGAGAAACCCTGCTTCAATACATAAAATGGAGAGCAAATAAGATACACACACACACACACACACACATAGACACACACAATTTTAAAAACAAAGAAAAAAATGATTCTTTTTCCTTTCCATTGTAAGGGTTAAACCAGGGGCCTTGCACATGCTAGGCAAGTGCTCTACCACTGAACTACTAATTACATTTTCTATTTAGAATGTTAGAATTTATGGTAGAATACATACCAAGATAAAAAAGAGAAATTTGGACACAAGAATGTCATGGCAGAAAACACACTAACAGAAGGCAGCCTGGGCAGGTGGTCACTCAGAGCCTTCAGACGCACCCACCTCACCAACACTTGATTTCAAACTTGTACCCTCCAGAAATGCACTGCAAAGTAATAACACACAATGCCACGGTGGCCAGTTATGGTGCCCTAAATGATGAACATGCTTCCCTACCAGTTAGACTCAGAAGTTCTCCTAACTCTTTCTTCCAACCAAGGGAGTCAAAATCTGTGGTACAAGCGTAAACATTATTTACACCTACCCTACCCTTAAAAGTCTCTGTGTTTGCCGGACACTTTACCTTCCAGGCCACCCACAACCCTTCCTGTAATCCCTCAGCCCCGAGATTCTCCCAATCACTTTGATGTCTCTAACTACTCTAGACCTCTTGGTACAATGACAAACAGGATATCCATTTAAAAGCTTTCACCAATTTTGTTTTGACTAGTTTTAATCTCCGTAAAGACAGGAATGTATCCCCTTACTCAGCATTTACAGTTTCCCTGATTAAGCTGAACCCAGGGTCTCAAGCATGCTAAGCCAAGTACTCTAATACATTGCTACACCCCAGCCAAACTTTTACTCTTTAGAAAGATGACATTTACTTAAAATTACCCTCTCCTACTTTAAATGGTATTTGAAAATAAATACAGTTTATGCAGTGTGTTAGCTTTCATTGTTGTGACTAAATGCCCAAGAAAAATAACTTAAAGGAACAAAGGATTTTTCTAACTCATGGTAGCAGAAGAGTCAATTCATGGTCACTGGCCCCATATAGTCAGAACACCACTGTATGTGGCAAAAAAAAGCTCTCATCTCATCCAGACAGAAAGCAGAAAGTGAGCACGAAAATAAGGGGCTGAGAATAACAACCCCCACCCCCCAGAACCCATCCTGAGTGACCTGCTCCTCCCAGCGAAGTTTCCAGAAACCTCCCAAAATACTGCTGCCGCCCAGTGAGCTACCTTGTAATACATGAGCATTTTTAAGAAGTTTTTTTCAACACTAAGTCACAGTTTGTAGGAGTAGGAGGCTTTCCTTGAAAAGCAAAAAGTTCTAAGAACAATGGAGCTGTTCCATTTCAGGATGACGTTGCAATGCTGACTCCAGCAAGAGCCGATACAGAGACAAACGGAACACGCTGCATGTGTGTTGGTATTCGGTATCCCTAATCTGCTTGTCAAAATTGAAGCGGCACAATAAAAGCAAAAACAGCAAAAGGAGATTGTCACTGCAAACAAAGCAAGTCCCTGTCCAGACACAGGTGGCGAAACACACTTGTATGGGCTGAACACTATCAAAACTGCATGGCATGCTGGTTCATATAGCCTTGTCATCTCACTCAGACCAGCACAGACAGGACTAGGAAGCTAAGTTGATGCTGTGTGAGACACCAGCGGGAAAAGCAAAAGCTATTATGATCATAGAGCCAGCTTCAAGGTCAGAGCCACCCAGGAAAACAAAGTCATTTCAGGACACTACTCAGCGCTGTATGGGTGCATGCTCTTCATTCTCCCTCTGTCACTGAGTATGACCATTTGATGACACCAATTCAGCTCCCATACTAGGAGAGCTGAATGTTTGTCAGCATTCCTTAACATAAATGCAAGGTTCTCCAATGTTGGTGCCCACCAGGAACCAACTGATTTTCTCTGCTCAGGCAAGAAAGTGTGTCCGTGGTGGCTTTACATCCCACTGGGGTAACCAAGAAAAGATAAGAGCTTTTTCTCCACATAGATACTGTTTTTGCTTAAGTTATAAATCAGGTGTGTGCCTGCAGCACTCAGAACCCTCTCGAGTATATATAAATATGTACCGGTGTATGCTAGATATAGAAACCTCCTCACCTCTACTTCAAAAGAGTCCAGGGCTCTATGATCTACTTCCTTTCCCAAAGTCAGAGCTAAGAATGCTCCAAACTGCTGCACCTCTTTCAGCACAGAAGAACTCTGACCTTTTTCCTAACGAAAGCAATACACTGTAGTCGTAGGCAGGATGAACTCCAAAGAATGAAGAAGAAAGAAAGGATGAGAGAGAAGGAAGCGATGCTTGGAGAGAGAATGAGTGCCTGGCAACTCTGATAGCACAGTAGAGTCCCCAACTAAAGTCTATCTTCCTCTAACTTACAAAATGTCTGCTTCTTTGCCAATGGCATCACAACCATCATGCACAGACAAATACAAATACCGTTATGTGCAGGAATCTATTGCCATGCCATCTGCATAGGTCTGGAGATAGAGCAAGAAACTTAGAACCTGGGTGCCAGGCTGTTTCTGGTTCCGTATGACTTATCTACAAACAAGCTATCTTAGTTTGCATTCCGTCACTGTGATAATCCCCATGACCAAAAACACCTTGGGAAGAAAACAGTGTATCTGGCTTCCTGAGCATAGTCCATCACTGAGGAGATTCAGGGCAGGAGTTCAAGCAGGAACTTGGAGCAGAGACCAGGCAGGAACACTATTTACAGGTAGGTTTGCTCCCCATTGCTTACTCAACCTGCTTTCTTATACTACCCAGGACCACCTGCCCAGGGATGGCACCGCCCACAGTGGGAGGGAGCCTCCCACGTCAATCATTATTCAAGAAAATGTCCCCACAGACTTCCAGGGCCAACCTTCCCAGCTGACTCTCGTTTGTGTCAGGTTGACAAAAAAACAGAGCACTAGGTTTTTTGTTGTTTTGGGGGGGCGGAGGAGCGAGGGAGGGGTGGTCACCCTGTTTCTTGGAGGAGTTTGGACCACTGAAATAAGAGAACAGAAATACTGATTTTCACCATTTGCTTCTTCTGTTCACGGTTTCTTGACCAAGTCTTCATTATACATTCCAAAATATGTGCTGCACCCAAAACAAAATTAGTATTTAATTTTATATTAATAAATAAGTAGAAATAAACAGTTAATTTTAATCACTGTGGGGAGTAATTTCTTTAAAATGGATGTCTTTAAAATGTCATTCTTGTAGTAAAATAAACTTCTCTTCTTTCATGAAAAAAAATAGCCGGGTAGTGGTGGAGGACGCCTTTAATCCCAGCACTCGGGAGGCAGAGGCAAAGGCGGATTTCTGAGTTCGAGGCCAGCCTGGTCTACAGAGTGAGTTCCAGGACAGCCAGGGCTATACAGAGAAACCCTGTCTCGAAAAACCGACAGAGAGAGAGAGAGAGAGAGAGAGAGAGAGAGAGAGAGAGAGAGAGAGAACAGAAATAATGTTAGTGAGAAGTCTGTGACAAGAGGCAACAAGTTATCTCCTAGGGATCAAAGCAACGGTCAATTCATATCTGATTATGTGGAATGTTGGAAAGGCTGAGGACCCAGAAAGAGGACAAGGACCTGCTTATCCCCAGTGTTTGTCCCATTCCTCCTCTTTGAACTCATTGACGCCATCAGAGCTCCACACTAGACGGCTGCTACAACACTAGGAACAATTGGAAAGGTTTATGTGTGGTCTAAACTTTGATTTGCTCTTTTTGATATCGGTCTATAGCTATGTAAGATGCTCCCAAAAGAGAACCCTGCAAGGAAGGTCCGTGAGACCTCTTTTTGTACTATTTTTGCTAGTTTCTATATGTCTATAATTATTTCAAAAGGAAGGGGAAATGGCTCCAGAACTGTCTGCAGCTCTGTCGCCTTATGTCTGGAATCACATTTCTTTCTGACCACTTTTATTTTCCGTATGACTCACTTAATTCTCACTTTCATGGTGCCTGGTCTCTTTGTACACTGCTTAGCATTCAGTATATTTACACAGTCATTGCATACCATCAGATCATGAGCCTGCCACTTGAACACCAGATGTATGTTTCCTATACATCATGACTCAAACACGCAGAAATATAAAGTACTTCTTACTAGCTGCACCACGTATCCCAGGATATCCTGACCCTCCCAAAGTTCTGTGTGTTGGTATCTCACTTTCCTTCATTTAGACTCCATAGAAAGTTGGCAACAGTACTTGAGAGACTGAAAATCAGAAATATTAAAAGACGTAAGAAAAAGTTAAAGCACTTCAGTTTAAAACAAAAACCAACAACAAAAGCATCATATAATCTGGTGCCCAGAAAACATTTACTAGCCTAGGATTATAGTTTAAAAGCTGTAGAAGCCTCCTTAATCCTAGTTATTACCATGAGCAGGTTGTTATCAATGAAAAAGCACAAAGGTTAGTCACCAGTGTGTTGTTGTAACATGTACCATAAAACATATACATTCAAGAGTTCATGGAGAGAAATGCTCAAGAATTCTAACTCTGGAATTCACCCTTCCCCCAAACCAAAAGGGGGAAATAATATAATGTACACCTTATGAGCGAATCAGTGAGCAAAATCCCCACACTAAGACATTTATGGATCAAGTAGAGCATGATCGCAGACCAAGTACCTGCTTATTAAGCTGGTGCTTATAGATTGGAGGCTAGAATTAGGAACACCCTAGTTTTTATCAAATTTGCACTAATGCTGAAACAGAAAAAAGTACAAACTCTTTAATGAAATAAAGAGCAGATACTGTATACCCACTCATTTTAAAAATAAGACAATTTTACTCACTTAATATTTTACTGCATTTGTGTGTTTTCAAAATGTTGTTTTTGTCTTTTTGTTATGAAATAAACAGAGATCCAGAAACTGTTTGACCGAGGGAACTGTTACCAGGTGAACACGCTTATAACTAGTGGTGAAGAAATTTTGCCAGAAACCAGCAGCCTCTCAGAATGTCACACCCCAACCACAGCATTGTCTCCTCCGAGTGACACAGCTTGGCTTCACCAGTCAACGAGTAATTGTTTCTCTCAGTGATCCCAACTTTTATAATTTCCTTGCTTTTCTCTTTATGTTATTGGTTGATTATTTGCTTGTTTTAAAAACAGGGTGTCTTTATGTCTCTCTGACTGTCTTAAAATTCACTCTGTAGACTAGGCTGGCCTTGAACTCAGAAATCCAATTGTACCTGCCTCCTGAGTGCTCAGATTAAAGGTGTAAGCCACCACACCCAACTCCTTGCATTTCTTTATGATTTTTTTTCAGCTAAGTACACATTCTTAGATTCTAAAGTTAATTTTACCTATTTTTGTAAAAATGGTCTTTTGTATCTTTTTTTTTCCAAATTCAATCTTCTCATTGTCTTAGTTATTTGTCTTTAAAAACTGGTACAAACATTTTCTGTGAATTAACTTATATATAACAAAAGTTAGGTTTGTTCTTTGGCAGTTTCATACATGTATGGAAGGCACTGGTGATGTCTCTCACCTTCTTTCTTCCTTATCTCCCCCCCACACACCTTTATCGATCCCCTCCACCACCCTCCCCAAATCCCTTTCCAAGATTCATATCTTTTTGTTCTGCTGGGTTATCATGGATTTGCAGATATCAATTGGAACCTCGTGGGCTCACCAGTGGGCACACGACTAAAGACAATGACTCTCCCTCTTCCAGAATCTGTCAGTAGTCAATAGTTCACCAGAGAAGGCATGTGCCTGCCATACACACACACACACACACACACACACACATCACACACATCACATACATACACACAAATGCATACAGAAGAGAAATACATCATTCCCTGATGTATGGAAGAAAAGGGATCCTAAGGTTAGCAGTAAGAAGCTTCTTGGAGACAAACAGTGTGCTTACAGTGTCTGGGAGCCCCTTATGCTCCTCACCAATGAAGCCAACAATTAGATGTCTTTCCTCACCAAAGGGCTGGTCTTTGCAGTCCAACATTTCTGGGATCCCAAGAAGATGGCCCAGTTCTGACTGGCCATCTGATTGGAACCCAGAACAAAGATGCACTCTCTTAGAAGAGTGTGCAGTCATTGCTGAACCAAATATTTCTCACAGCAAAGGTGCATAGTGCCATGACCTGGGACATGAGACATGGGTCTCAGCAACAAGGGCAGATTACATCAGGAAATCAATGGCCTTTAGTCTTTCTAAGGCCAGTGACAGGGAGGCTGATATAGGTCCCAGGTGGGGAGAAGAGAAGATATCCCAAAGAAACTGGATAGCTACTTAGTTTTTTGTAAATGTTGTTTGTGGGCTCTTTAACTTGCCTTTTGTTTAATTGTGATGGTAGCGGGAACCAAAAGCATTATATATATCCATTGCCAAATCAGAATCAGAAATATTTTTTTTAAAATTGTAGAGAAGAATGTGGTATGAAGTAATCCAGTATTGCATACATTGATCTCAATATAAGCATGTAATAATAAATTAGCAAAAAAGCCAAAAGTCTGTTAGACAAATGAAAACATTTACAAAAAGGCAATTATAGAAGCATGTAAAATGTCAAAATTTCAAAACTTATTAGCGAATAGTAATGCTAAGTAAGAAATGATGGAATATTAATTTTACTTCTGATGAGCAAAATTAGAAAGCCAGCAAGCTGTTATACTACACTTTACACACACTTTGAACATTGGTTGAGAGTTGGGGCTCATAAACAGCTAACATTTAGCAAAAGCAAAAAATACTGCATTTCTTAGATTCAATACAGATATATGCCCTGAGATCCATTCTTCAATAAATTTGTTGATACAGAAACAGGAGGGAGTACGTTCATTGTAGCTAAGTTCAAAGAGTCAGCAGTACTATTAATTCCACTACCAGATGGAAACAGCACATTTATATGCTGTATCATTCAGGATCAATACATTTACAATACAATAATTTGTACAGATTTTAAAATCCTGACTATCTAGTAAAATTTTTAAAAGGAAGAAACATACATTACTTATAGTCTTTGAAATATATTTCTCAAAGCTAAGAATACAAATCTTAATTTGGGTGCTTTCCTAAGGTTTGTGTGCTAAGGGCTTGGTCTCTGGGTGGTGCTGTTGGGAAGTGGTAGAGCCCCTAACAGGTAGGGCCTGGTGAGAGAAACTTAGGTCATTGGAGACATCCCTAAGAAAAGACAATGGAACTTAGTCTTTTCTTCTCCTTTGCTTCTTGGCATGACGTGAACAGGCTTTGATCCATCATTTGTTCCTGTGAGCATATGCTGTTGTGTCATGGGTCCAAAGCAGTGGGGTCAACTGGTCATGGCTAGAACCTTCAAGACTGTGAGTCATAACAAACCTCTCTTTTTTAAAAAAAAGTTGATTTTTTCCAGTGTTTTGCTATGGTAATCAAAAGCAGACTGGTGTATAGACTTCCATTCCCATGTGCCCATAATTCCAGTTAGGACAGAAAGATCTCAAATTTGAGTGCCACCTGGGCTATATAGTAAAGTCCTCATCTCAAAAATAAACACACAAAAACTTCGAAGATACATTTTAGTATTTCCTTTTGAAACATGACCTGCTTGAGAACACTTCTGACCTCAAAGTTCTAAGGACTATTCTCTGACTTCTTTTATCAGTGTTGCATTTCAACCTTTTAACTTACTCATCTGACCCAGCATTTATTTATTCAACAAGTACTTATGTATCCTCTCGAACATTAACTGCACATCAACTATTAAGGTTATTGTGGTGGTTTGAATAAGAAATAGGCTCAGGTATTTGAACACTTGGTCGCACTGTTTGGGGAAGCTTTGAGACCTTTAGGAGGTTAGAACCTTGGTAGAGGAACTACATCACTGGGGGTAGGCTAGTCTTCCCCCACTTCATTTCTTCTCTGCTTCATGTTTGCAGCTAAAATGCAATCTCTCTGTTCTGGCTGCTTCCTGCCATCCCTCTCCCCATTATAGACTCTCCCTCCGGAACTGTAAGCAGAACTAAACTTTCATATAAGTTGCCTCACTCATGGTGTTCTATCATAGCAACAGAAAAGTACAGATGAGAAGGAGAAGTCTTTGAGATCTGTGTCCTGGAGTTTGTAATGTAATGATGGATAAAAACATTAATCAATGAGATAGTCCGAGTCATCTGAGCAGCACTGATAAGGTAAAAAGATGACAGGTATAGCTAATTGCATCCAAAAATGGCATAGAGTGTCAGTGAGATGGGAAAGGTCCATGGTTGCCCTTATTTAGGACTGGGCATGTCAAGAAGAAAATACTACAGTGAAATAACACACAATCCCAAAGCAAAAACCTAGAAAGCAGCAGCTAAGCAGGGAAGTATGATGAGTCAGCAGAAAAGAAACCATAGAGGACTTGGTAGAGTTTCAAAGAAGTTTTGATTTTACATATAGATGACAGGAAGCTCTGGGAGCTTTTGAATCAAGAACTGAAACAGTTCTCAATGTTAAATACCACCCCCAGCATGGCTGCCATCTTTGGTGGCACAGTGTTGCACCCCATCCCGAATGGGTCTACAGCCCTTTCAGGAGAACTGGTTCCACTGGTCTGGACTCCCCACTTACAGCCTTCTGCCTCTTTAGCCTTCCACCTCTGCAGCTGCATAGCTCGACTACATTGCATCACAGCCCACATTATATTCATCCTCTGGTTTCTCTTGTTCATTCCTACCACATTCATTGATTAATTAACTATTCACCCAAGAAGTCACGGACTCCTTCTGCCTACTGGGCACTCTGTCAATGGCTGAGCCCACAGTGATAACGACAGCAGAACATGCCCTCCCGTCACGTGGAGACAGAACATTGTTATATTGTGATATCGTGTCTTTTACTGTAGATTTTACCAGCTTCATCCTGTTTTCCTTTGTTTTCTCAATAAACTGTAAGCTCTTAATGGTGAGCATATTATAGGTGCTCCATAAATGTTTACTGCTTAAGTGAATGTATAGACAATTGGAAGACTCTTAACTGCAGAACCATGAGAACTGTCATCAGTGCTGAGTTCATAAAGAAATGCCCTCCTTCCAAAGCAGGGAAAGCATATAAATGCAAACTCTTCAGATGGCGTGCAAGCTCTTCCTGTGAATTGCTAGATCAGTTTAGTTTGCCTTAGAAGTAAATCATCTGTTGCCTGCACTCTGCTTTCCCATCGTGGGACATGGCACCTGTGGACAGGGTTGGGGGAATGAAAGATGGCTGTGTCCCTGGTTTTTTTTTTTTGTTTTTTGTTTTTTGTTTTTTAAAAAAAAAAAAATGTGTTACAGAAATGAGCAGGAGACAGGGCAAGGCACTTGGGTGCTAGTATGTCACTCATGCTCTGGATGGTGCCACCTCTGTCAACCCTCAGGCCTGCCCCCATGGCTGATTCATATTCTGTTCTTCAGTCAAGAAAATTTAGTGGCTACAGCAGCCATCAGCACTCACCTTTAAACTCTTACAATTTACGGTTGTGCTGGGAAGAGGGTGTGGTAGAGCCTAGTGAGTCTGTCTTCCTCAGGGTTTGGAAGCAGATCCTGGCAGTTACTAGAGTATTTTTTACTGTGAATGGAGGCTTTTGATTTTGGGGTTTTTTGTTTTGTTTTGTTTTGGAGATAGGGTTTCTCTGTGTAGCCCTGGCTGTCCTGGAACTCACTCTGTAGACCAGGCTGGCCTTGAACTCAGAGATCTACCTGCCTCTGCCTCCCAAGTGCTGGGATTAAAAGTGTATGCCACCACAAGACTTTTTAAATCCTGACTGGAAAAATGAAGGTGGAGATGCAGGGGGAACTGATCATGAGCTAGAATGGGGCAGCCAGGGGCAAATGCACATAGATGGCTGCCTTTATTTTTTTTTTTGCTTCCTTGAAATCAAGTAGGCAGTGAAGTATTTGCTGAGAATCTACTCTATCCTAAGCAGTCTGGGGTCATAAAAACTTACAAATCCATTATGATACCTCTTTTGACCGCTGGTTCTCAAAATTGGCTCTACCACTGCTTACTTGGGGATCTCAAGGTGCTGCTACTTGAGTCCCAATACTAGTGAGTCGTCTGTGGGTAGTTTCCAAAGTTCTCCGAGAATGAGAATTATCTCTGGCATATTCAAAAGCCACTGTTCTGGACCAGGACTCTTGGTCTCAACCAATTCAGCTCTCTCCTTACATCGTCCCAGGCGCCTCCTCCTCCTCCGAGAGTTACTGTCTATGGCTGTGGCACCTCTTCTTAGAGCTGGAGCTGGACGACTGCTCCTCATAGAGAGACTGAGAAGGAGAATGTTATCACCACCCTCTTTGTGTTTGACATTGGTCATCTGGTTATAAGCATCTATCACACAGGTGTAGCCTGTATTTCACTTGGGGTCTCCCTTCTCCCTCATCCAGTCACAAGATATGCCTGTGACGCTGTCCTTGCCAGTGACGCTGTCCTTGCCAGTAAGGCTATTAAACCCATGCCTAGACTGTATGGACCAGGACTACTACTGAGTAGATCTCTCCAAGTAAGGGTCATGATTTTTGCCTCTAGAACTGCTCAGGCAAGGATTAGCTTTTTTTCTGCTGGATCAGAACTAAAAGAACATATTCAGGTTCCTGAACATTCTAGAAGCTACTTTTGCAACCTCAGGGAGAAAATTAATCACAAAACAAGGGAGGATGAGAGAAGGAAGAAAAGGAGATAGGGAGGGAGAAAGGGAGAGATAGAGAGATAGAGAGAGAGAGAGAGAGAGAGAGAGAGAGAGAGAAGAAAATGAAGCAGAGGCAGAAGCAGAGAAGCTCTTTTGAGCCATACAGTCTACCTATTTCTCGCACCAAGAGCATCTTGAAGTTACCACCTGCTCATTTTATTTTATTTACATTTTAAAATTATTTTGGGAAATCAAACTACTTTGAGTGAGTGTGTGTGCGTGTGCGCGTACTCGCACGTGTGCATGTGTGTATGTATGTTTTGAATGTGTGCTCACACACACACACACATGTCAGCATACCACGACATACATGTGGAGGTCAGAGGATGGCTCACAGAAGTCACTTCTCTCCTGTGAGGGTCCTGGGGATCAAACTCAGATCATTTGACTCAGCAAATACCTCTACACACCAAACCATCTACCAGTTCTAATTTATTCTTGCAAGTACAAAACAATAGATTTCTTCATTTTCATATGCATATATATCATTGTACTTTGCTCACATTTTCTCCCTTCTTTCTTATGCTCCTCTCCCCCCCCCCAGTAATAATCTCCTTCCTGGTTTCTGTTTTCATATATATTCATACCATATTATGATATTATGTGACATTATATTATATTGTATATCTTTTAATTCTGGTTATTTTGGTCACAGTGTTTTGTTACTGATCACCAAAATGATCCCAAACAAATATAACCTATTCCTGCTCTCTTCAGAGCCAAACTGAACCAACCAGAAATATAGTGGCTCTGCACTCGGGATGAACTTTGATCCTTCAACCAGTACTTGGGCATCATGCCTGCTGGGTTAACAGCTGTACCCGTATACTATCATTTAGAAGCATGAAAATGTTTGAAGGAAGAATACAAGCCACAAAACTGTGCAGAATGAAGCATCCTCACCCAGGACAAGAAGAGTCTTCACTTCTCTCACCAAAAACCTGCTTTTATATTCAAATACAACTTTGCTTTTCAGGAAAGAAACTGAAGTATCATTCTGCTATGACATTTCCAAGTAGATTTTAAGACAAAAATATTGTCATGCTGAAATGAAATGCACAGCCATAAGATAATAATATTTCTACTTGAATGGAAATTATTGGTCACTTGACCTCTGATGCTAGAGAATTCGTAAAATTTCCAGCCTGCTGCTTATAATCATCAAAATGATGTGTGTGTGTCCTTTTCTTTGCATAAAATTATCTCCAGTCTATATACTGACTAGTCAGAAATCATTGCACTTACAAAAAAGGGCATTTCATAATAGATCAGCTAACTAAGAACATTGTTTCACCATTAATGTTTTTTTTTTTAAAGAAATTGGAGTGATTTTGTTTCCCATTCACATCTCCCTGTGCAATTTGATTTCTTTGTTCAGACCCAGGTTCGCTTAAACACAACCAGCCACCTGAATGCAGTTGCACTTGTAATGGCAGTTCACCATTACATGCCTTGAGCATTTTGTGATGTATAAAATCTCTCATTTAAAAACAATAATAAATGTAGGTAGGAGCAACGGGAATGTTCGCTGACTTACCCTCGCCATTACCACGGCCAGTGGACACTTGCCCCAGTCTTCAGACACTGAATTTTGTCCTTCAGTTTGTATCCACCACACAACCAGATAAACCTCTCAGCTTGTGAGAAGAATGCAAAAGGTGCTGTACAAAGCGTTGCCCGACAGACTTCCCAGGTGCTTATTCTAGAAGGGAGAAACATAATGTTCACTGACTAAAAACATTTAACTTCACTAAAACCAGAGGAGGTGATTTCACTTTTAACAGGAACCTGTGACTAAGGTTTTGTGGTGAGAAAATGATTAACATTCCTGTTGACATCTGTTCTAGCTCCCCAGCTGCAGACACCTGGCTGGTTGCAGGACCTTATCATTTCTGGGAATGTGAGTTGTAAATTCCTTTGTCCTTCTGAGCCTGCTTGTCCCCACCTCAACTCAAATGCCCAGTTATTGTAAGTAAAACCATGCCTGTGACCTGTTGCTAACTTCCTGAGGGGCTATTTTTTTTATTGAAGTGTTTTTCTGAAAGGGCTTGTTTCCATTCTCACATCTGTGCCACATATTAAAAGACAGATTTTGTAGGTTTATAAGTAACAGTGGCAGAATCTCTGTGTTCCCATAGCCTTGTTTGTAACCTCCATGACACTTACTTCTAAAGCAAGTGGCCTTTTAATGGTCAGTTCTTATTCTTCTGGGGCCTAGGGTCATAGACAAAAGGGGGAGGGTGAACAGCAGGAACACCTAATTCATGGACATCAGCAAGTCCCCAAAGATTTCTAAGATTTCTGTCTATGTGGTTTGTTATAAGTAACGGCCATTACATAGTCCTTCATAGATGCTTCTAAAGAAGAATAGAAGTATACTCACCCCGTATGAGAAATGGCAGAGATTTATTGGACAGCTGTCTATGCAATATCTTTAAACCAGGAGCCCATGAAGATGGCGTGACTATAGGCTTCTCTCTGTCTCTCTCTCCTGCAGTGTTCCACTCCAGCAGGGCAAAGTGGACCATGCCATGCTGGCTAAATGTCCAGTAATCATAAAACCCGGGGTTGAAATTGGGTGCTGCGGAAGAGCAGAGGAGCTAGTCTTCAGTTGTGTTTATTGCGTTATAAACTTCACTTTCCTGATAGCCCTGGGATTGCCGATTTAGGAGGAGACTGATGACTCAGAGATCTTATCACTTTTTTTCTGCCAAGTTAGTTCTAAGAATGTAAAGGCATCTTCCTAGCCTCATTCCTCCCCACCCTCCCATGTAAAATAATGACCTGGGTGCTGCTGAACATGTAAATGAATACATCTAGCCCCTCTCTCCTCACCTGTCCATGGCTTTCATTCCTGTAGCAAAGGTTCTGTGTAAGCTTCGAGCAATCCATAAAGGGCCTGAAATGCAGCGAGTACTCACAGATTCATCTGCCATTCCTTCTTTTGGCTTAGCTGCATGTAGGTAGGACATTGGGAGGAAATAATAACTCTGTATGTGTGTGTGTGCCTGTGGATACACACACAAACACACACATACACACACACACCAATCATGACCATCCATGTAGTCTTTTCACAGTGCCTGATACATTGTCACACTAAAAATATCATTTCCCATTATTAGTTGTCAAAGAGACTGATGTCCACAAGTGTGTAAAAACATGGGAGAAATAAAATTTTTCACAGTTTACTCTTTTTTTTTCTTCTCCCTCCGGCCCCGCTCGATCTGGCCTAATGATTTGTTTATTTTATTTTTTAATGTAAGTACACTGTAGCTGTCTTCAGACGCACCGAGGGCATCAAATCTCATTACAGATGGTTATGAGCCACCATGTGTTTGCTGGAATTTGAACTCATGACCTCTGGAAGAGCAGTTGGCGCTCTTAACTGCTGAGCCATCTCTCCAGCCCCCACAGTTTACTCTTAACCAGTTTGCCTAGATTTAAAGCAAATCAGTGGCCTTGAAAATATCCCTGAAATTACATTTAAAATATATGGTTGTGTGAATATTTCTAGGGAAACTATTGTTATAATTTGTAGCATCATTGACTGAGGGGTCAATGACATACAGAAACCAATCTACTGCTCCAGAGACCTGAAAATGTAGAGAGATGGCTCAACAGTTAAGAACACTTGCTGTTCTTCCAGAGGACCTGAGCTAGTTCTCAGCACACCATGCTGAGAACCTCAAAACCCTCTGAAATTCCATCTTCAAGGGAATCAATGCCCTTTCTGTCCTCCACAGACATCTGTACATATGTGGCAAATTCACAGAGACACATAAATAACAATAAATCTTAAAAGAATATGTAGTCTTCTCTGGTATGCTTGTGGTATAGAGTCTAGAACTGGATTATAGGTGTCAAGGAAAGGTGGTGTGATCTCCATAAAATGGTAAAGCCCAGTATTAACTCTTTGGAGTAACAATGTTCGTGCTTTTATTACAAATGTTATAAGCTAAGTATCATCAGAACAGAACACACACAGACAGGTCATCATAGTAGATGTTCAATTGAATCAGAGTAAGGTAATGATGACCATGTAGGCACAGGCTCCTTCTGGTCTGGGCTGGTGTCTTGAGCAGACTTTGGGCACGAACTCCTCAGCCAGTCCCACAACACCCAGAGGAAGCTCAACTCTCAGGTGCTCTAACATGCCCAGGATCCCAGGATCACAGGATCACAGAATCACAGGATCTCAGAGACAGATGGTCTCTGAGGAGTTCTGACACAACCAAGATCACAGGAAGGACAAAGTCCAGTCAGATAAAGGGAGGTCAGGTAGCACTAGAGAGAACCAGATAGCAGGAGGCAAGCACAAGAACATAAGCAATAGAAACCAAGGTTACCTGGCATCATCAGAACCCAATCCTCCCACCATAGCAAGTTCTAGATACACATCACACCAGAAAAGCAAGATTCAGATCTAAAATCACTTCTCATGATGATAATAGAGGACTTTAAAAGGGCGTAAATAACTCCCTTAAAGAAATACAGAAGAACACAAGTAAACAACTAGAAGCCCATAAAGAGGAAACACAAAAATCCCTTAAAGAATTACAGGAAAACCCAACCAAACAAGTGAAGGAATTGAACAAAACCATGCAGGATCTAAAAATAGAAACAGAAACAATAAAGAAATCAAGAAGGGAGACAACCTGGGAGTTAGAAAACCTAGGAAAGAGACCAAGAGCCAGAGATGCAAGCGTCACCAACAGAACACAAGAGATAGAAGAGATAATCTCAGGTGCTGAAGATACCATAGAAAACATTGACACAACAGTAAAAGAAAATGAAAAATGCAAAAAGCTCCTAGCCCAAAACATCCAGGAAATCCAGGACACAATGAGAAGACAAAACATAAAGATAATGGGTATAGAAGAGAGCAAATATTCCCAACTTAAAGGGCCAGTAAATATCTTCAAAAAAATTATAGAAGAAAACTTTCCTAACCTAAAGAAAGAGATGCCCATGAACATGCAAGAAGCCTACAGAACTCCAAATAGGCTGGACCAGAAAAGTAATTCCTCCCATCACATAATAATCAAAACACCAAATGCACTAAACAAAGAAAGAATATTAAAAAGCAGTAAGGGGAAAAGGTCAAGAAACATATAAAGGTAGACTTATCAGAATTACACCAGACTTCTCACCAGAGACTATGAAAGCTAGAAGATCCTGGGCAGATGTCATACACACCCTAAGAGAACACAAATGCCAGCCCAGGTTACTATACCCAGCCAAACTCTCAATTACCATAGACAGAGAAAATAAGATATTCCATGACAAAACCAAATTTACAAATATCTTTCCACAAATTTAGCCCTACAAAGGATAAAAGATGGTAACTACACCTTAGAAAAAGCAAGAAAAGAATCTTTCAAAAAACCCAAAAGAAGATAGCTACACAAACATAATACCACCTCTGACAACAAAAATAACAGGACGTAACAATCACTTTTCCTTAATATCTTTTAACATCAATGGACTCAATTCCCCAATATTAAGCCATAGACTGGATATGTAAACAGGACCCAGCACTTTGCTGCATACAGGAAATGCACCTCAGTGAAAGAGATAAGACACTACCTCAGAGTAGAAGTTTGGAAAACAATTTTCCAAGCAAATGGTTCCAAGAAACAAGCTGGAGTAGCCATTCTAATATCGAATAAAATCAACTTTCAACCAAAAGTTATCAAAAAAGATAAGGAAGGACACTTAGTACTGATCAAATAGAAATATTTAAGGGGTAACTTCAGCAAGTGTTATGGGTATCTGATGAATATCAGCGTAATGGCCTTGGGAAACACAAAGGAATGTTGCGCTTTGCTCAGAGTGAAGCTAACATATCTTCAACACATTGGAGGTGTTTGAATTTTATGTTCACATTAGAGAGTATTTATTTTTTCTGAATGTAGTTAGGAGTTGTCAACTTATTTCTAGTAGTAAGGTTTTCAAAGGCTACTGAAAACAAGTAACATTAAACATGGTTTATGAGATTAGGTTGTGTGCAATTTTGACTGAAGCCAATTTTCCTTTGTCATTTCAAAGGAGAAAAAAATGAATGGCCTATAAAACTGTAAGAATTTATCTGTCAGAAATAATTTCCAATTGTATAATGTTTTTACAAAGTGATTTAATTTATTTTAATCTTATTTATAATGTGAAAGTATGAGATGATGATAATATTGGCTTCTAAAGTTTTAACCAAAAAAAAGCATCTTAATTATTATAGAAATGTCCACAAGTAATTTCATAATTTATTACTTCTGTATTTAATTTTGACATGTTTCTTATAATTCACCATTGTACTGTGATAGATATCCCACAGTACATACATATTTTTGTCAATATAAATTCCTAGAAATAAGTTTACTAGATAAAATTTTATGCACAATTTATGCTTTGGTACGTGTTGGTAAACTGTTCATTAGAAGTACTGTATTGATTCATACTGTTATATGGAACATTTCTCTAAAATTCTCTAACAGTTAAATTTTATTATAAAAAAAGATGATGACCATATAAGGTATTAGCTGGGCACAAAAACAGAGATGTGGATGCCTGAAGCCTATATTGCTTTCACATAACCAGTCTCCCTCTTCTTGCTTTAACTTTTCATAAGCTGCAATAACCCAGAAATATTATGCCAAGTGATGTCATCCTCATCCAGACAGGAGAGTTGGTATTGGAAGGCAGAGAAATCCCAAGGAAATGAGATCACCCTAACTTGGGATCTGGGGAGACAGGGGGAATGTCATCTGGGCTCAGGTTGGACAAAGAAGGCAGAAAACCCCATTCTGGTTCCAGTCTTCAATGCCCTCCATCCGGCAGACTTGAGCTGTAGCTAATGGTGCACTGGGGGTTGGTGAAATGTTAGGTGGCACCTAGCTAGAGGAAGTAGGCATGACTGTAAGGGAATACTGGGGTTCTGACTCCTTCCTCTCACCCCGTTTGCTTCCTAGATCACCATAGTTGAGAGCTTCATTCCACTATGTGCTTCTCAACGTGATGTTCCGTCTTGGCACAGGCCCAAATCTACTGTGCAAGCATGGACGAAAACCATGAGCCGAAATACATCTTTCCTCCTGTAAGTGGGTCTACCCTGGGAGTTTTGTCCAGTGATAAAAAGTTGTCTGACACAGAAAATTGGCACTGAGAATCAGGGCTTGTTACTGTGTCTGGTACACTGAAAACAGAACAATCACTTCCCATATTATTCACAGAACTGGGAACAAAGAGCAAAAAAAGAAATATTTGAAGAACATGCAATTTGGTCCAAAAAGAAATTTGTACCCAAGGAGGGTATAGTGGCTAAAGAGATGAGTACCACTAGAGAGGCATCAAGGGGGACCGGAGAAATGGCTCAGCAATTCAGAGAGTCCACTACTCTTGCAGAGGATTGGAGTCCATTCAGAGTACACACCTCGGGAGGCTCACAGCCACCTGTAACTCCAGTTCCAGGAAATCCAACACCTCTGTCCACTGCTGACGTTAGATGCACATATGTGCACATAACCCTCACACAGACACATCTACACATAATTAAAAATTAAACAGCTAAGGAAATCAAATACTTGGCAGGAGAGCAGTAGGAAAGATGCCATGAAGTATCTCATCAATCAGGAAGACTCCACTCACCACAAACTCAATGATAGAAAAGGGTGAACTCCTGGGGCTAGAGAGATGACTCAACAGTTAAAAGAACTTGATGCTCTTGCCGAGGACCCAGGTTTGGTTCCCAGAATCCACATAGTGACTCACAAACTGTACCTAAGTCCAATTCCGTGGAATCCAAAGCTCTCTTCTGATCTCCATGGCATGCACATGGTATACATACATAAATGAATGCAGACAAAACACTTATGTATACACATAAGTTAAATATTGGAAAATTCTGTTCAAAGACTTTCATTTAAGAAGTTCTGAAGAACCTTGCTCTCCATGTTACTTAGAAAATCATCTCTGCGTGTATCCCTATGTGTAGCTGTATGGGACTCAGGTCAGTGCAGCTGAGGTTTGAACAGGCCTAAGTGGTGTAGTGTAGCTCATGCTAGTGGAAGACATTGGCATCATCTACATATTGTTGGTTTTGTAGGCACATGAAATGTGAATTACTCGTGGTCATGGAGGAAGATTTCAAAGGAAACCCTGAGAGGCCGTGTGATATGTGGCTGAGCTAGAGTCCCTGAAATTGGTCCCAGGAAAGACCAATGTGTAAAGCTGTTAAGACAAAGGGTAGGGGCAGATGACATAGCACTTCAGTGCTTATGTGAGAATTCATAACACTACTTAGGTAAGTGTAATTGATTGGCATGGTTTGCATTGTGTACTGTGAGAGAAACCTGAAGGCAAAACAGGTGTGGTTTAGTGTGTCTTTGTGACAGTAAGTTTGCAACAGTGAAGGGCTGTCTTCTTCCCATGGTGAGTCTCTCTCTCTCTCTCTCTCTCTCTCTCTCTCTCTCTCTCTCTCTCCCTCTCCCTCTCTCCCTCCCCCCTCTCTAATTCTCTCATTTCATTCCTTCTAGGTGTGGGGGAGTGAATGCAAGAAGTTTCCTAAAAGTGCAGCAGAATGTCTTAGAAGCTTAAAAGAAAGGGGAACCCAAGATACCCACTCTGTCCTCAAGAGCAGGGACAAGTGCGCAGAAGACTCTTCAAATGCAGAGAGAAAGATGCTGCATCTTCTTGCTGGTTGCCTTCGATTGCTTTCTATAATCTTGCCTTTTCGACTTCAAATTTTGTGAAGCAAAATGTGACAAAGAGAGATGTATGTCTGGCAGAAGATAGACAGCCTGCAGTCAAGCACTGTATGTTCAGTCTCTTGGTCCTCAAGTTTGATGTAAGCCTTTCAACCACACTAAAAGAGAGATTCAAATGTAAAAGAAAAATTTATCTGAGAAATAGCATTTTCTCCTGTTTCATTCTTTCATTGAATTTGAATAAAACTATATGTATATTCTTATCATAAATGTCATGTAAAATGATGGGCATTAATAAAACCATATTTCTGTTTACCTCTCCTGTCTCAATCCATAGTTGTCATTCATCTGTTCATCCAGTGTCCATCAAGAGAGGCTGGGTAGGATGATCATCTCAAGCTACTAAGCATTGCTTCTAAGTTATGTCAGTGTCATTTAAAATAATCTTTTTTTGTGTGTTCAACTCTTTGCTTACATTTTATAAGCTGTTTCTTTTTAGTAGACTGACAGCCCATATATATAATTCTTTGACAGTTTCATATGTGTATACATATATATACAATTATACTACAGAATAGTATACGTTATTCTCTCATAGTTTTGTCTATGAATACACTGAGCCTTGGGCATGCTGAGATACCATCATACCTTCTTTTACCGCTTCCTCTCTCCCACTGAAAATCTGGAAATTTCAGGTTCAGACAAAATTCAAAAGGTGAATGTAGAAAAAAATAATAAAAAAATCTGGGGTAGAATCAAATATGTTTAATAATGTTCACAAATTACTTTGATTAAATAAACCATGACAGATTCAACTGTATTTGTCTAATTTACAGGTAAGAAATAAGAAACCAAAATATTGGCTGTAGTTGCCCCTAGGAAACAGAATTTCAATTTTTTTCCCATTGCACTATAAATTTCCTAAATGTGTACGTGCAATTTGTACAATCAGAAAAAGGAGTGCACACTATCTAAGATGTTGGCAGGTTTAGTTGTGCACAGATAGAGAGTTCAGCCCCAGGTAAACAGTTTTGTCAGACTCCCCAGCTGCTAGCCTGACCTGGAATTCAGTATTCAGAAGATTCCTATAAAGCAGGGCTGGACTGCACCAGTGAAAGATCCCACATGTTTGCACCTGCGTTTTAACGAGTTCACGTTAGAAACACTCTATTAATATAAGTGAAACTATTGTTTTGAAATTTTAATAAGCATCATGCAAGAGCTCCATCTTTCATCTGGAGGGTGAGCCAGCATATGTGAAAGCTGGCTGAAATACTAAGCTATATACACATAGAGCAGTGTTACTTCAACAATGTAAGAGTTTCCAAAGACTCACAAGCCTTGTGAATATTCAAAACATGTTCAGGACCAATCATGACTGGACAATTCTCTATCTTGGATCAAAAGGTGAACTGGAATGTACAGATGAAAATAAAAACACTTACTTAGAAAGATAAACGTGGTCCAGTGTGGGTATAATCATTTTTTAGCTTATATTTTTCTGAGAAGTCACAATTTTAAGAGTTTGAATTCTGGTAGTTCTAACATCTGCATCACCTTGGGGTCAACATCTGTTGATTATCTTTTCTTTTGAAAATCCACAGCATTTCCCTGGTGTGTCTAGTATTTTGAATGGTGTCCTGATCATTTTAAATGTTATACTGTAAGACTCAGCCCCGGTCATGTCTACTAGAGAATGCAAAGTATTCTTTCAAACTAGGAGCTCTGCCTGTTCTGATGACATGGCTGTTCTGTCAGGCAAGTTTGGTCTCTCCTTTGATCTTGGCCTCAAAGTTTCAGAGAAGAGAAGAGGAAAGGAGAGGGGAGGGGAGGGGAGGGGAGGGGAGAAGCGGAGAGAAGAGAAGAGAAGAGAAAAGAGAAGAGAAGAGCAGAGAAGAGCAGAGCAGAGCAGAGAAGAGAAGAGACACAATCTAGTAAACCCTTTAGTCTCAGTTGTTTTGTCTGGTATGAGGCTCATCTCCAATCTAGCAAAATAGTTTCATTACTTTTAAAGAATGTAATTATATTCTTTCCAAAGCTATTAATGAGAGATGGAGGCTGCTCCCATGTGCTCTATCTGCATCAATTCTGACGTTCGTTTTTCTTATTTACATTCTTGGTCACCGAAATTCATTAAAACGTGGTTTCATAATTTTGCTCTATTCTCTTGTATGCACTTTTGGGAGGGGGGGTGTTTTGTTTGGTTTTTTGGTTTTTTGGTTTTTCGAGACAGGGTTTCTCTGTGTAGCCCTGGCTGTCCTGGAACTCACTCTGTAGACCAGGCTGGCCTTGAACTCAGAAATCTGCCTGTCTCTGCCTCTCAAGCACTGGGATTAAAGGCGTGAGCCACCACTGCCCGGCTCTTGTATGCATTTTTAACTCATCTAGTATCCATCCACTCACTTTTAGCTTTTAATTTTTTAGTTATACAAAATAGTGGATTTGACTGACATGTTCAAATATATATCATTGCATTTTGCTCATATTTGTCCCTGTCACCCTGCCTTGTCCTTCCTCTACCAATATGCTGGGGTGGCATCTCACAAGCACTGGACAATCCCTCTTCTCTATGACACACATACACACATGCGTGCACATACACACACACACATATATACATATATATGTATATATTCTGCACATGAGAGAAAACATGCAGCATTTGTCTTTTTTCCCCCAGATCCCCCACCCCCACCCTCTACTCACCGACAGGTAGATTTGTATGTAATTGTCTCATTCTTTTAGGAATTATTTTTTCAGTACTAAGAATTGGGTCATCACACTGAGAAACGGCAAGTGTGCTATATATCGGGCCCTCTAAGAAATATTCCTCTTCTAATTTTTAAAATTTGCTTTAATTATGTTATGTGTGTTTTGCCTGCATTGTATGCCTGTGCACCACATGCATGCAATTCCTACAAAAGACAGAAGAGTACTGGAGTTACTGACAGTTGTGAGCCACCCTAAGGGTGTTGTCATTCAAACCAGTGTCCTCTGGAAGAGCAGCTAGTGCTTTTAACCACTGAGCACAGGGGCTCACTGCATAGTCCAAGAGGCCCAGAAATCACTCTGTAGCCAGGCCTGGCCCATAACTGGTGGCAGTCTGCAGCTCAGCATCCCACATCCTGGGAAAATAGGTGCAAGCTATCACACTTAGCTTGTGACAAAGTTCTAAAGCTGTGTTAACAGTATGCCTTCTAGAAGGTTTCTCATGTAACAAGCATTAAGTAAAACCTTTACTGATGTAACTCAGGAAAATGGTACCATATTTAAATGTGAGGGTCATAACTGAATAGAATTATTTGTTTTTTCATGTTAATCTCTTTTTGGTTTTTTGAGACAGGGTCTCTCTGTATAGCCCTGGCTGTCCTGGAACTCACTCTGTAGACCAGGCTGGCCTTGAACGCAGAAATCCGCCTGTCTCTGCCTCCCAAGTGCTAGGATTAAAGGTGTGTGCCACCACTGCCTAGCTATTACTTAATTTTGTAAATCAGGTGTTCCTGTTCTCTGCTCACTTTTTCAGAAGCAGGCAGATCCGATTTCTGTGAGTCCCAGTCTAGCCTGGTCTATATAGTGGGTCCCAGGACAGCCAGGAATATGTAGAGACACTGTCTCAAAATAAAAACAAACAAAGCAAGGAAGAAAGAAAGAGAGGGAAAGATAGAAAGAAAGAAAGAAAGAAAGAAAGAAAGAAAGAAAGAAAGAAAGAGACCCAGCCATAGGATTCTCTCGAGTGTAGAAACATGGTTAGTTATTTCCAGGATGCATAATTCTTGGGCCCTATGGCTACAGGAAGAATGTGTTTTAAGTGAAATATTTGCTTTTATATATGAGTCTCCTCAGTATACTGTTTAATTTTGCCTCCTACAGGTTTTAGTTTAAATATGTGCATACTCTAGAAGTCTTGAGAGACACCGTCATGGCATGTGATAAACAAATCATTTGTGATGAACAGATGTTTATATATCTTTCTTCTTAGTGTATTGCTCTGTTTTGATATGCAGTGACCCTCTTATCTCATTTGATTGGTTTTAGTTTGAATTTTCTTTTATGAGAATCACTACGGCAGCTTAGGTTGACTTAAACCTTTGATTCTTGGTTTCTATATGGCTCTGGTAGGTATATAAGTGGGATCTTTTTTTTTAAAATTCCAGTCAGTGCATATAGGGCCAGTTGTATTCAAGCTTATTACTCAGGGATTTGCGATCACTGATGCTTTTGTTGGCAGTTTTGACTGGTTTATCGGTGGCCCTTCTGAGAATACTAGAGGTTTGCTCATTAAACATAGTTTATTCTTTCTTGACTCTCTTCGGACCATCCATTCATCTCTGTGGTGATTTGAATATGCTTGGCCCACGGGAAGTGGCACTATTTAGGAGGTGCAGCCTTGTTGGAGGAAGTGTGTCACTGTATAGGTGGGCTTTGAGGTCTCCTAAATCTTACGCTCAACCAGCATGGAAAGAGAGCCTCCTCCTGATTGCCTGCAGATGACTGGCTCCCTCTGGAAGGCTTCAGATCAAGATGCAGAACTCTCAGCTCCTTCTCCAGCACCAGGTCTGCCTGGATGCTGCCATGCTTCTCACCAGGACGATAATGGGCTAAACCTCTGAAACCCTAAACTAGTCCCAATTAAATGTTGTCTTTTATAACAGCTGCCTTGGTCATGGTGTCTCTTCACAGCAATGGAAACCCTAAGACAATCTCATCTCATGGTTGAAACTTTCTTTCTCTGTGTATTCTGCAATGGCTGATGCTGCTTGTCACCTTGACAGAATCTAGGATCACCTGGGAGATCACCTGGACATGCCTGTCAGGGATTGTCTTGACTGAGGTAATTGGAATGTGAAGCCCTGTGTACTGTTGGTGGCACCATTGCCTGAGCTGTATCCTGAACTGTATAAGTGAAGAAAGAGAACTGAGCAGCAGTATACATTTATTGTTCTCTGTTCCAGATTTTGGATGTGATGCAACCAGCTGCTTCATGCTGCTGCTGCCTTGACTTCCCTCCTGTGATGGAGTCTACCTTGAGACTGTGAGCCGAAATAATAAGCTCCTCTAAGTTACTTTTGTTGTCATATTTTATTACAGCATCAGGAAAAGAAACTAAGACATGTCCCTTTAAGAAGTTTCTTCAGTGCTGGCTTAGTTGTCATTAACTGTCTTAAAGTGTGCTTCTCTCAAAATACTTTTATTTCTCCATTAATTTTAAGAGATAATTTTGCTGGGTATAGAAATCTTAGTTGACTTTTTTGTTGGTGGGGTGTGTGTGTGTGTGGAAGTTTCAAGAGAGGAATTCTCTATATATCCTTGGCTGTTCTGGAACTCACTCTGTAAACCAGGATGGCCTCAAACTCAGAGATCAACCTGCCTTTGCCTTTCTAGTGCTGGGATTAGAGGTGTGCACCACCACTGCCCAGTCTTTGCTGACAATTATTTTCAGGACTTGAAAAGATAATATTTATCATTACATGCTTTCCTGGCTAGTGACAGACCTGATGTTACTCTGATGTTCTTGCTTCAGTATGTTCATTGATACTTTTGACGTATAGGCTTTACTATTGTTTCTTTGTTGTATTTTTTTAAGTTACCTATGATATGTCATGAAGAGATTCTTCTCTATTGTCTGTTTGGGTTTCTCAGTGTTTCCTGTATTTGGATGTCTATTGTATTCGCTAGCTTTACCAAATTCTCAACTATGATTTCATTTCAACTTTATCTCAGCTCCTTCTTCCACATAGATTTAAAAAATATTTAAAATGGATCTTTCACAGTTCCATATATATATACATATATATTACTTCTGATCTTTCTTATCCTCCCCATCCTACTGAATCCCTCCCTCCCAGCAAATGTGCTTCCTACTTTCATGTCAATGTTCTAATGTGTGCCCTAACACATTTAAGTAGTGTTGTTTGCATGAGCCTGGCTGAAAGGCTGTGCACTTGAGCAGCGGTAGCTTACCAGTGGCTACACCACTGAGACATTAATTACTCCTGTCTCCATAGGTGTGCTGAAATTATGGGTGGTTGCTACCAAACCTATCCTCATGATTGTGTAGCAAATGTTATAACCACTGAGCTACCTCCACAGATCCCTCTTCATTTACTTTTTTAAATTGTCAGTACATTAAAGGGTATGTATTTTATTCTGTGAGGTGTGAGGTGTGTGTGTGTGTTACTTTGTTTTGTTGTAAAATTTATCCCAGATTTAGCAACATGGAGTCCCTTCCAGTTGGCTCTTGTGATCATTCCATTTTTAAGTCCCAGTGTTTATTATGTGAATGACAGTATTAGTTTTTATTTCAGCATTTATCTTGTTCACAGACAGAATCAATGTCAGCTGTGCAAGGGTTATCCTTCCTGAACAGCCTGTGCTATGGCATCCTCCTCAGAAAATGAGGACATAGTCACCTGCCCCAGCGTTGATCCAGACAACACTAACTAAGGTCACCTTTAAAGAATTCAACAGTGAAACTTGGAGGCATATGCCTCTAAACTTAGTATTTGGAGGGCAGAAGCAGTCAGATATGATCTCTGTGTATTCCAGTCTAGCCTGGTCTATATAGTGAGTCCCAGGACAGCCAGGAATACGTTGGGACTTTGTCTCAAAACAAAACAAACAAAACAAGAAAGAAAGAAGAAAGAAAGAAAGAAAGAAAGAAAGAAAGAAAGAAAGAAAGAAAGAAAGAAAGGAAGGAAGGAAGAAAGAGAGACCCAGCTGTGATTTTCTTCAGTGTACAAACCTACACAATAACATTCTTCCAACTTATACAGATTATCTTTTGACGTGACTGTTGACGTGATTTTGTGTACACACACACATACCCAATTCCCAGCTTAGTGACATATCAGATTACTTAATCAGGAATTGTTAGGTGCGCTCAGATCTTGCAGCTGTGACTAAATCTCAAATCAGTTGAAATACGTGACAACAGCATCACTCCCAACAACCCTGCTTTCTCCTAAATTCCCTCATTTTTCTGCTTTTCTTTCTCCTCTTCTTGTAATTAGATGATCTCATTTGTGGATGTTTGCCCTGGTTTTCCTAGTTTGTACTTTCTTCATTTCTATATATAATTTATGAAAATTCATTTTGATTTTTTTTTTTTGTTTACATGACTCTGTACTTAAGACTTAAGTACTCAACCAGGAAGCAGATCTGGCAACTCTTTCAATAAAGTCGTAGAACAGAAAACTCAAGTGAAACTCGGAGCTGGGGCTGAAGAGGGCTCAGAGGTAAGAATGTACACTGCTCTCGCAGAGGACACAAGTTGGGTTTCCAGCACTCACATCTGGCACTTTGCAACTGCCTCTAACTTCAGCTCCAGAGAACCTGATGACCTCTGGCTTCCACAGGTATCTACACACCATATGCATAATCTGTCCCCCGAGAGACACGTAAATTAAAAACAAGACAAAAAATAAAAACAACAAACCAAAATACAAATAAAAGCCCCAAAACTTCAGTAGCATTTTTATATATTAATGAACTCACTGAAAAAGAAATTTAGAAAAAATATATCCCCATTTCCAAAAGCTTAAAACAACAACAACAAAAAAAGATAAAACAAAAAACAAACCAAAGAGCTGAAAAACCTCCTTCAACAAATGCTTTAAAAGTGAGGAAGATACTACCAGGCATGTTCAACTTGTCAATACACCACTGAAGTGTTCATTTCAGAACCACACAACTGAGTTACAAAAACAAATTGCAAAATCATTTTATATTTTATGTAAGACGATAATTCCCTGTTGGACTATAGCCATAGTTATTCTTTGGTTCATGTGGGTCACAGGCTGCAGTTTGGACAGGCCTGAAATGATAATGTTCCATGCTTATAGAACAGTAAGTAATATAGTGAGCAGAGCATAGCTGTACTACTAAGTGATCTGCAAAGTCAATGCACTCCTCCCCAAGATTTCAAATGACCCTCTTCAGGGATCTAGAAAAAAAATGCTAAAATTCATATGGATGCAGTTACGGATAGCCACAGCAGTCCTACGACTGCCAGAGGTATTGACTGTCTGGCCTTAAATTACACTAGACAGCTACAGTGTCACAGACAGCAGAATACTGGACCTAAAACAGACATAGACCAATGGAGTAGAATGAGTAGCCAAACAAACCTAATAGCTATGACCGCCTAGTTTTTTGTCAACAATGTACACTGGGGCAGGGAAAACCTGTTTAACAAAAGGTGCTGGCAAAACTGTGCCCTCATCTACAGAAGAATCAAGTTAGAGCTATATCTCTCAATTTGAACAAATTCAAGGTGGACCAACGACCTTAATTTAAAACATGAAATGTTGAGATGGCTAGAGAAAAGCATAGGGATGACACTTGGAAATGTAGGTACAGACATGTTCTGAATAGATGCCAACATCCAAGCAGCCTCAAGAACTAACATATAGAATTGTGCGAAATTAAAAAGCTCCTTCAAAGCAAATGAAGCTTCAGTAGGGTGAGATGACCTACACAATAGACAAGGAGTTACTATATAAAGAACTGTGAAACTTCACACACACACACTCCGCCCCACCAATAAATGTGCTCATGAACTGGACAGTTTTTTAAAAGAAGCAAGACCAAAAAGTATTTTTAAGAGTTTCATGTCTTTGGCCAGCACAGAAATGCAAATTAAAACTACTTAGTGAATTACCAGTCAAAATAGCTATCAAATAACAGATGTCAAGATAAAGGTGGAATACACCTTTAATCCCAGCACATGGGAAGCACAAATTTTGAGTTCAAGGTCAGCATGGTCTGTCTACATAGTCTACAAAAAGTTCCAGGGCTCCACAGAGGCAATCTCAAAAAACAAACAAACAAACAAAAAACAACTAGATGCTAACAAATGCTGGAGAAAATGTAAGAAGAGGAATCCTCATTATTCGTGGGAGTGTAAACTACTGCGGCCATAGCCACTAATATATCAGTGTAGAGTTCTCAAAAACAAAACAAACCCCCTACAGCAAAAATAGATCTACCGTAAGAGCCAGCTCTATCATTTCTGGGCGTGTGTTCAGAAGACTCTATATCCTATTAGAGATATGTGGACATCCATGATTATTCCTGCTATAGTCACAATAAGAGCAAATGGAATCAGCCTCAATGTCTATCAGCATATAAAGAAAATGTGGTACATAAACACCATCGAATGTTATTGCATCAAAAGGAAAAATGAAGTTGTAGGAAAGCGTATGGAGTGGAAAGTACTAAGTAAAGTAACCCACTCTTAAAGATCTGCTTCTAACATACATACGTTTATCAGGGGTGAGGCATAGACGTGTCATGAACTTGACAGGGGTCTGTGATGGTGTTGTCAACTTGAAAAGATCTATAGTCATTTGGGAGGTGGGTTTCTGGGCACATCTGTGAGGATTATTTTGATCCGGATTGAAGGGTAGGAGGTCTTGCCACTGTGGATGGAACCATTCCTTGGGCTGGAATCCTGGAGTATATAAAACGGTGAGAGCTAGCAAGCTGGCTCAGCAGGTATAGGTACTTGCTTCCAAACCTGATGAGTTTGGTGCCCAGAAACCATACAGTGAAGACAGAGGGTCAACTCTTGCTCACTGACCACCACACAGTGACACAAAGGTGTCTACACACATACACAAATAAAGGTGTGATTCTAAAAGGTTAACTGAGTACACAAGCGTTCTTTGCCTCCTGCTTGACAGAGGATGCAGTGTGACTAGCTTCTTCAGGCTCTTGCTGCTGTAACTTTCACTTGGTGGACTACAGCCTCAAGAGTGAGCTCAGTAGACCTTTCTTGACCTATGTTGCTTTTGTCACAGTATTTCATCACAGCAGGAAAAGAAACTAAGACCAGGTCCCAAGAGGCAGGAAAGGTGTAAGGAAGGGAGGTGAAGAGGTTGAAAGCGACATGTAAGTAGTCTGTGGACGGAAAAGCATCAGGAAAGCTTGGGCAGGCAGACAGAGGTGGGGAGATCAACCAAAGTATGCTAATTAAACAAAATGTTAAAAGGTAGTCACTCTGAGGTAGATACTATTTATTATTTCTTGTTTTTCCTCTCATTGACATCAACTATCTTTTCTGAACTTTGGATTGAATTTGATGTCAAAAATACAGAAATGTAGACAAAATTATTCAGTAACAAAGCCAGTATTCTGAATCCAATACAAAAAATTAGTCACTGATACATAGCTCAAACATAAACAGTGTACTTTATTAAAAATAAAATTGTAACACGATAACTTAGTAATGACAAATCAACATAACAAGATACAGACAAGACTAATGAAGAGGCATTGCTACAGCTCACACTAGTGATCTCCTTTTAACAGGAAAAGCTGCTAGTCTAGTGGTTCTGGCCCCATCTGCACAATACAGGAATACAAAAAAACAAAATAAAACAAAAACCTATGTGTTAAGCCACCTTCAAATAATTGAATGAGATCTCTCTACAACCAGGGCTTGAGCAGAGATGGTTAAAGTGCTATCAGGATTGAGAACTACAGGTCTAAAGTAATCAACAATATTAAAAAAAAGTCCTCAAAACAAAAATCAGTAAACTGACCAGACCATTTCTTTCATCTCAGAAAACGGGAGGAGGGGCAGGCATCTGCTTCCTACTTTATCCATTGTTTGGCTATATTCACTGTCTATACTGTTCTAATAAACAGCAAATAGTGAAAGTTAAAACAAGCTACCCAAATGGAAGCTCTCACTGGTTTAAATTTATACTCTTTTAAAACAAGGTTAGCTTCCAGAAACAATTTCACATTTTAATTTTGCATAGATACTCAAATTTCCTATTTGTTCAATCAAGGGGAGCCAATAAGATGTACTAGAAAGTATTTATTAGCATCAGCTGTATAAATGTATTCATTCCATGTACCACAAGTAAGCTTTGTGGCGCAAAGGAACATTTGACAGAACAAGGGGGGAAAACCCGAGGGCTTCCTCTAAAACTGTCAAAACTCCCTTTTCCAAGAGAAGCATCTTCAAAGTCAAGAGCATGAACAAAACTTTTTTCATTAAAAATGCGTACACAAAGTATTTTGTCTGCAGCTGTACCACATCCTTGACAACTCTCCATTAGGCGATTCAGTAGTAATTAGTTATTTATCCCAAAACTCTTCCTCATTTTTCAGGTTTGAAAAAAAGTATCATGTCAAGTATGGCAAAGAACTTTTCCTTTAGGGCTCCTCAGATTCAGCGAGTGCCATTTCTTCAGATCCTTCTGTCAGGACTCCATGTCAATCTCCACTCCTTCATTCTTGTCCTCAAGTCTTTCTGTCAGACTGTTGGCCCTCACATCTTCCAGAGCTGCCAGATCAACAGGTGGTAGAGGGTTCCTCCAATACTGGAATGTATTATACTGCCAATACTCTTCATTCTGCTTTAGGAAAGGAGAAAGATAAAACTATCACTGGCTTAGGAAACGACACTCCTCCCAACGCACGCCCGCACGCACGCCCACACACACCAGGAAATAACTGCGTTGTTTCAGAGCGGCAGGCTGACATACCCAGTCAGAAGACTCAGGAGGCTGAGTGGCAGAGCTGTAAGTTGAAAGCCAGACTGGGCTACTATGTCTCAAAAACAAATGGCTAACTACACATTTTTCCCAGTTACACTGATTTACTTAGGGATGGCACATACCATGACAGAGGTCAGAGGACAACTTCGAGAAGTACTCCTTCTACTACGTGAGTTCTGGGGACTGAACTCAGGTCCTCAGGCATGGCAGCGAGGGCCTTTCTTGCCAGTGCAGTAACTACTTTTTAAATTCCTTGTTTGGAAAATAAACTCAAATATAATTTACACAGTCTTTTTCACTTTCAACAAATAGCTTAAATTTTAGCTAAAGCACTTTATATGCCCAATAAAATCTGTAGATTTGTACTTGCTAATAATCTAATTTTTAAAAAAATTCCTGCAATAACATCTTTTTAAAAATTATAAAGTTGTTTTTTTTTCCCCTTAAACGTGTACTATGGGCATGCAGTGCTTGAGGAATCCAGAAGAGGGCATCAGATTCCCTGAGACTGGAGTTTCTAACAGACTGTTCTTAAGCCATCATGTGAGTTTTGGAATTGCACCCTGCTCTCTCTGGAAAAGCAGCCAGTGTTTCAACGAGAAATATGAGATTCAAAGTATGTATACACCTTTATAACCTACTTTTTCACTGATGTTTAGGACTGAGATTAACATAGAGGTCAAAATATTTCATGACATTCAGTAAAGTTTAGGGACATAAACATGATAAAGTGAAAACCAATGAATTGACAATTTGTATGACTGACAAATGGGTCTCCCAAGCAGTAAGCAGTTTACCTTAAATGATTACAGAATTACTTTAAGTGGTGATGTTAAAATTGGCACAACATCCTTAAAATATTCCATGCAAAGAGAACTTCCCTGGAGCCCCACAGAGGCAGGCGGGTGCTAATTCTCAATCTGAGCACTCTGGTCAGATCAAAGCCTTCCTACACCGCATTAAATTCACACTTGCCACAGTAACACTGTTGACCGGAAACACCAGTCACTGTGTACACACTGCTCTAATGATAAAAAAGAAACAAAACCAAGTAAAACTAACTTTAATCTTACTTGTCCCAGTACAGACAGCCAAACTATTATTTCAACATTTCAAAGCTTAATGGTGTGATGCACTCTTTTCAGAATTAAGAGTGTATCTTAAACTTCTAGCACTATTCAAAAGTGGCTCCATGTCAATGTTCAGGGGCCAAATGACAACGTGGAGACCAGGGTAAGCAGTCATGCCGCATACAGCAGCTCTGCAGTCAGCCTTTTAAGACTTTAAGGCAAAAAGAATTAGTCTTTGGGAATTTAATATTAGGATAAAGATACAATAAAGTCAAAAGACGTAGGGCGGGAGATGGCTCAGCGCACACACACACACACACACACACACTGTAAAAACTGTAGAGAGAAGTGTCAAGTTTGAGTAACTATGGCAAAAATCGCTGACCCTATCTCATTAGAATTATGAATTAGGATCACTGTAAGAATTAGTATAGTAAATGCTCACTATTGCTAGGCATCACACGTCCTTAATGTGTCATTAACTATTTCTCTAGTAAAACATTTCTGCTGCTATTTAACCGTACCACGCAATATTTGCTAAGCAACTGATCTGCGTACAATTATAATTACTACAAATAATTTTATATATAACATGTATACACTCTTGGCTTTGTCTTGTTAAAGTATATGTATACATTACATTATTTCCTCTCTATATACACAGAAGGTGTATGAACACATGAGTGTTCGTATGAAACAAGAAAGGTCACATCCTTAAATCTGACAACACAAAGTAGGCACTAGTACTGTGCCTGTTACGAAGACATCTGTGGCATCATTCCCTACACGAGATTACAGCGTTAGATCAAGGCTTTAAGCCCTAACCTGAGCAAGCAGACACTGATACCAGTTTGCTTTCTGTTACATCCTTTTCTCCCGGATGACTAGCTCTTAAAACAAAATTTTGCCTTTGGAGGCAAGAAAGATGGAGAATTCCTATCTTTTCAAGGTTCTGCAAAAGAGAAGGAACTCAAGAAGCAGACCTAACAGAACACATGGGCCTCATGGTCTTCTGCTGGCTGCTACTAACAGAAGGTAAGAGATGTCAGGTCTGGCCAACTGTGTCTAGCAAGGACAAGCTGGTGTGGTGTCCGCTTACTCAAAGCCCCCCTTGGCCAGTCTGTCACTCTCTGTCATCATGTGTGCACATATACCTAGACTGACTGCAGTTACATCCAGTACTTCTGGAAGACTACGATTCTGTCTTAAGAAACCAGTAACTAAGAACAGTGACTGTAGTATTGAAAGTTCAGATAATCTCTCTGAACGCCTTTAATCACAGCATTCTGAAAGCAAAAGGTATGTGGATCTCAGGGTTCGAAGCCAACCTGGTCCAGGCCAGCCAGGGCTACACACAGAGAAAATTTCCATTATCTTACCAACTTTGTTATAATATATAACTAGAAAAAGACGTTGGGCAGAGACATTCCAAGGTGGTTGAGTTTGGCGAGCTCTGAGACTATGCTTGCTTCGTCACCCCATGCTCCATGAACTTATGCAAGAACTGCTTTAAAGTAGGTTCTTGAGTCAGGCCAAAGCTGTGCGATACATATATAATGTGGGTTATAACTTGAAGTTTTCTAGTCACATGTCTAAAATAAACAATACACCCAATATGTGACAAGTTACTTTGTGTGTAGCCCAGCTCAGACCCCGACCCTTTATATTAATCATATTTTGAGTTCCTACTTTTTTACACTTACAACACATAAGTTTGGTTAAGTTATATTTCTAGTGTATTCTGGATCACACGGTTAGTGGCTACCAAAACAAAGCAGCAGAGAGGAAAGTGAGTCCAACAATCCATTCTCATAGCACTGAACATTACGAGTTAACGGGTCCTCTGCTGAATGCTACTGGAAAGCTTGCCAGAAGTTCTACAGTATTCGCCATCAAATCAAACGCTTCTCTCTCGTTTGTCACTGAGCTGACCCTCTGGGGTCCAGCCCGTCCGGCCCACTCGAGGACCCGACTTCGCCGCCTGAGACCGGGCTCCGGGCTAGTGAGTAGCGGACATACCTGGCTGTGCACCCCGTCGGTTCCCTGCGAGCTGCCCGCGCTCTCGACCCTGTCGCCGCCCGCGGCCCGGCTGACCCGGGGTTCCTCCTGCTCGCCTGGAGGTGGCTCTCCGGGCTCCAGGCTACAGCTCTGCAGCTCTTGTCTGTCGTCCCCACCTCCGCGTCGCTTGCGGGGCGCAGATGCCGGCTCCGCCATGGTCCCCGCGTCCCCCTGGCGCTTGAGGGGCCGAGCCACCCCAGACGGCGGGACCCAGAGCGGCGGCTCCTCGGGGAAGTCGCTGAGCAGGAGCCGCTTCCAAGGCACGCGGAACGTGAGCGGCTCAGCCGCACGCCGCTTGGCCATGGGCCAGGGATGGGGCTGCGCGTGCGGCAGCCGGAAGGCAGCACAGAGCTGGGAGCTGGGCCGTCCCGAGGGCGGACGGGACGTTGAGGAGTCGCAGCGCAGCGCAGCGCCGGAGATTCGAACCTGCGCCGTGATGCGCGCGCACCTGCGCCCATTCGGCGCAGCCGCTGGTTGGTGGAGGCTCGAGGCTCGCGTTCCCGAGCACCCTTGCGGCCGGAAGTGCGCGCCCTGAGGGGGCGGGGCATGGGAATGTGGGTTGTAGGAGGGTGCTACACCCTGGCGGTGTTGTTTTTACTTGCAGGGTTGTTCGGGTTTGCGTGGATGCATCTCTGTCCCTAAGCGAACAGGCGAGGACACGGGCGGGAGTGGCCGAAAGGCCCCGCGGTCTCAGAGGTCCAGGCGGGCAGTGGGCTGGGACCCTTTCCCCTGTGCTGCGAACCTCGTGCAGCGGAGGTGTTTGCTTAGCCCGCAGCGGCCGGCAGATTCCTTTACTTTTCCAGTGGGTGATGTCTGGCAGAGAAATGCAAACTGTGGTGGGTTTGCTTCAGCCCGTAGTTTAGTCTTTTGGTAAAAGCAAAAAGTAACTCAAGGATAGAGTGCTTGCCTATTCTGCCCAAGGCCGTAAGTTCTATCCCCAGTGTTGTAAGGAAAAGAAAAGGAGAAAACGCAGTAACCAAATAAAATTAAGTAAGATAATAATAAGGCCATCAGCACTCCGGAGAAACATTCTCTCTAGGGCATGGAAGATCTGTTTTAGCTGATAGGTACTGAGAATCTTTACAAAAAAAAAAAGACTTCTGTGTATGTGTGTACTTATGAATGCTTAAACCTCTAGATGTAGATGTAAACCATCTATCTACACAGAGAGACTTCCTTAGAGCACTGGGGATTGAACCTACGGCCTCGGACATGGTAGGCAAGCTCTCTATCCTTGAGTTACTTTTTGCTTTTACCAAAAGACTAAAATACTGGCTGAAGCAAACCCATCACGGCTTGCATTTGTGGCAGGACAGCAAGTATCAACAAGCACAGACAGTGTTATCAGAAGTGTACCGTAGCTTTTCTTTTTGATCTCTCCATTTCCTGATTGCAGTTCCACCTGGAACAAATGAAGAATTCGCCATTGCCATTTTCAAACTAGTGACACAGATCAGACATGAAAGAACTTAGTCCTGATGATTTGTTGTGCGGAGACCTTGTCCAAAACGATAGAATTCAGCATGGGCAGGTTCGTTCCTCCTTCTGTTCTCTCAGCATCTTGCTGTCCCAACTCTGCCCCCAATTCCTTGCGAAACTTAGCATATGTACACACGGTACATATAAATAAAGCATATGCATGGCTAAAATAATAACACGCGAGTGTCCCTGCCCGGTTTCAGGGGGGAAAGAGCATCTGTGTGCCTCCACACTGACATCTGTTTCTCTTTCCTGTGCCGAAGTAGTCTTGTTTCGGACTTTGAGTTATTTATTACTTCTTTGTAATTTCCCCCCCATCTACTCATCTATCTATATTTCTAAGACGCTTTCAGTTTTGCTAAAATTTGAAGATAAACTAAGGTCTCACATACAATAAGCTGCTTGTATTTTAAACGTGGTATTTTGCCATTCACATAGGCCTGTGAAAACACAGGATAGTGCCATCACCGTAAAAAGCTTTATCTTAGCGGTGGTGCACCTTTTCATCCTAGCACTTGGGAGGCAGAGACAGTCTGTAAGTTCAAGCCCAGTCTGATCTACAGATCTAGTTCCAGGACAGTTAGGGTTACACAGAGAGACACTGTCTCAAAAAACAAAATCTATAAATGCTAAGAGCATTGTTCAAAAATACATTGTATGGATTTATTACAAAGTGTTTTCTCAATTTAATGCTTTTTATAGCACCAGAGGTTGCTTATTATTATTACTATTATTTTACATCCTCATCAGCGAACAATATGGCCAATGTGAAATGATACCTCATTGTGGCCTCAATTTACATCTCAGTCGATGAACCTGGACATGTTTTCTGTATTTATAGATTTTGGTTTTAGCACAGGAATCCTTGTTATAGTTAGTGGTGTTCTTTGCTAAACAAACTCTACACTTACATGTGGTCCGAATGCTCAGTCCTATTTTTCATTGGGTTTGGTGTGCTATGAGGTTGAGCGTATACTACCTACTGTGCCTCAAAACCTGCCACCTGAACTTTGGTGCCTGTATGGCCCGGTTTGGATGGCTAGAGTTAACGGCATGTTGCATCTTCAGCCCTCTTTAAAAACTAGACCAGATGCCCCTTTTCTCTGGCTTGTGAGAACCTTTTTTACTTAGTACACTAGAAAACATTTTAATAGTTGGTATTAGAAATACCAACTTCTACTAATCTGTGCCTTTTATTCATTGTATGGAGAATTATTCTATTTTATTTTTGAGACAGAGTCTTAATATGTATCCCTGGCTGGCCTGGAGTTCTCTAAATAGACCAGGCTGGCCTCAGAGATTCACCTGCCTCTGCCTTCTGAGAACTGGATTAAAGGTGTGAAATACCAGGGCCAGATTTAACTTTCTCTTTATTTTCCTTCCTTTCTTCCTTCCTTCCTTATTTAATGTATATGAGTACACTGTCTTCAGACACACCAGAAGAGGGCATCGGATCCCATTACAGATGGTTGTGAGCCACCGTGTGGTTTCTGGGAATTGAACTCAGGACCTCTGAAGAGCAGTCAGTGCTCTCAACCGCGAAGCCATCTCTCCAGTCCTTAACTTTAGTTATTTTTATATTGCATCCATTACGTTTATTGTGTTTGTACATGTCCATGCCACAGCACAGCAAATGTGGGAGTCAGAGAAGAAGTTGTGAAAGTTTCTCTCCTTCCATCTTGTGTGTCTCAGGGATCAAATTCAGATGGTCTAACCCAGTGGCACATTCCTTAACCCATGGAGCAATCTTGTTCACCCTACATGGCTTAAGTTTAATGTAGCAAAGTAAATCTTCCATATCTTAGTTTGCCTAAACATTTAGTTTTGTGTAAGCATTTTAGTTTCCTATTTTTTTTTTCCAAACTTAAGTCCTTCATTCAATTGGAATCTGTGTGCACATGTATGTCTGTGAATGCTGAGGACTGAGTCCATTCTGTTCCTATATGGAAGTTGCCCTTGCTCACTGTTGTGCAGTTAGTTCCTACTCCATGCTAACCTTAAATTTACAGGATTGGGTGCTCTCTATTCAGCTCAACTATTCTCTTTGCAATTGTCTCAATAAATGGTATCTGCATGGTTACAGCTTAATAAGCAGGTTTGAAAGTAAAAGTGCTTACTTCTAAGCCTAAGAACCTGAGTCTGATCCTTGTGACCAGTATGATGGAGAGCAGACTCCAGCAAGATGTCCTTTGATCCATGCCATGTGTGCAAATTCTCTCTCTCTCTCTCTCTCTCTCTCTCACACACACACACACACACACACACACACACACACAGTAAATTTCATCTGTTAAGAGGTTTTGACACCTGTAGAGCAATCCTAGACTTTTTTCAGTATTGTCTGCACTACCCCTGGCCCCACTCTTCCATATGGAACCATCTAGCTGTAGCATTCCCTTTGGGTCTTTTGGATTACAGATGGGTTTGGGAAGAGTGTTCATCTTTACAGTATCAGTCCACTCCTTATTCAAGAGCTCTAGTTGGATTTTTAAATATCCTTCGTTAGAATATTATAGTTTTCATGATAGCTTTTACCTTTTGGCCAGGTTTAACTAATAACTTTGCCTGTCTTTTTGCAGATATCTTCTTTACAAGACCTTGAAAGTAGCACTTGTGGTTACTTTGTCCTTGGGTAGACCAATCTACTTAGTCAAGGAAATGTGTCCACTTCTCCTACTTAGTATACTTTATTCATTGTTCTCTATTTTCCAGTTTGTTGATTTCTGTTCAGTTTGTTGGGCTTTTTTTCTTTCTTCCTTCTCTAGCTTGTTCTCATGGAGCCTAACATTAAGTACGGCCTTTCTCACTGTTAGCCCAAGGTCACGTCAATTCACTGTATTGCTGAAGCAGTTGCTAGGATTGTGAGCACACGGCAGGACCAACTGTGTTCTTTTCCAAATTAACATGGAAGCTGTAGCTCTCCCAGTACTCTTGCCTCAGCTACAGTCTGCAACTTCTGGTATGTGCTTTTTGTTCTTGAGGCTTGAAATACTTACTAATTTTTTCACTTCTATTAAATAATCTGAATGTTTTAAGTTTCATTTTAATTTAACCCCTTGGCACTTTAGCTGTACCTCTTTGCATTAATATTTGAAAGTTCCTCAAAAGGTAATTAATGTGCATCTTCCTCTGGTTTTCAAAGTGTTTTTAAACTCTGTACTGCTTATGTGTTGAAAACATAAGCCCCTTGCTACCTATGACCATACTGACCCAATAGTGTCTTCTACCAATTCTGACTGTCCCATAGTTTGGTATAACATTCATGCTGCCAAACCTAATAACCTGAGTTCAGACCCTGTATGGGGTAGGAGAAAACTGAACAGTAATCCTCTGACATTTACCTTCATGCTGTGGCCAGTGAAGCTACACACAGACAATAAATAAACAGATGTAACAAAAATAAGATGCAGCAGATTCCTGTTCTCAACACTTCTGTCAGTAATGAGACAGAAGCTGGTTTTTAATAAACTCTCCCGATTTCTTGGTAAAGAAGTAATATATACTATCTCCCTCTTCTACCCTCCCTCAACAGAGCGCCAAGGCCAGGTGCGTTTACAGATAGGCCGTCACCACTCAGGGAACCCTGGAAGATTTCTGCAGTTTTGTGGATGGTAAATGCAGTAGGGATAGAGTCTTTAAAAGTCCCTCAATGGAGCATGTGTTAACAGTTTGATCCCCAGTGATTGTTTAGTGGTGAAGGTTCTGACTTAATGGATTATTCCTACTGGGAAGTGAAATCTTTGAATTGACTCTAACTCTAAAGGCGCATGCTCCTGGGATTATTTCTGTTCTGGCCCTTCCCACCTTCAGCTCCCTCTGCTTCCCAGCTGCCATGAGGTGAGCAGCTTCACCCCACTCCATGCTCTTTACCCTCACATTCTGCTGCACGACCACGCCCCACCCCCACCCCACAGAGCCACGTTGAGTAAAGAGTGAAGCTGTGAGACAAAATAATAAACCCATTATCCTTTTACTTTAAAAGTATGTTGTCATAGAAATATAAAATTGACAATACAGAGAGAAAGGACTAGGGGTGGAGAAAATACCAAGTCAGAATGAAGAGTGAAGTAGCCTTCTGTTGAGGCACTGTGGAGTCATCTGGCAAAAGTCCTCAGAAACACCACCCGCCTAGTTGATAAGTAAGAGTTCAGAGAAATGACCCCAGAGGATAAAAACACTCTTCTTGAAACTTTTTTTTCTGCTGTTAGCCTTCATAGTTTATTCTGTCATCTAACAAAATTAAGGATCAAGACTAAGATTTTTCCTTGGAAGATTACAAGTTCATTATACTGAACATGAATGAAACAAAATGAAAATAGATACTATACACCTTAGAAAACTCAAAGCTCAAATACTCATTGAGTTTCTAGAAGCATACAAAAAAAAAAGAAACAAAGAGATGAGAAATGTGCTCAAATAATATTCCCATTATGCCATCATTACATTGAGGGAAACGACCAAGAACTGTTATAGCAATTCGTAGACTTTAAATTTTAAAGAAAAATTAAGTCCATATACACATTAAAAATATAGGAAATTTCATGCAGACATGAAGCTTCCAATTGAACCTTTCTGGTGACGTTTAGAATGTGAATTACATATAAATCCTATACACTTTACAGTTCCCAAACATGATCACTTCATACTGTGAGTTCGGTAGCCTCCCTGTATTTTATACGCCCTATCTTGCTCATTGATCAGAACCTAAATCTTCACCACCTCAGAAAATGTAAATTTAAAAAACAGCAAGCACATGATCACCTTATAAAAATGAGAATATTTGTGCATAGCACTAATTTAATAAGAAAATTTAAAATTTCAAGGCTTACACACTTCAATAGCTATACCTAAATATAAAAAATACAAAATTAAAACTCCTCCATTTCTATTATTTATTTATACCATATTTTCAAGTTTGGAATAGATTAACCTCAAAAGCCACAAGAGAAAAAGTGATGTAAATTTATAAAGAATATTTTTAAAATATTCGTGATATGAAGAAAAATGAAATAACTGATTTCAGAGTTAAATAAAATACTTAGATATGTAAGTAATAATATTAAAGAGCAAAACATAACACACAAAAAAATCCTTAGGCAACAAAACTGACCCTCTGGTGTCAAGTCTATTCTTACCTTTGTTAAAAAAAAAAAACAAACAAAAAACCACTCAATGAATAAAAGCATCTCTAAAAAAACAACTTAAAAGGCACGCATTCCTTGCTGTTCACTGGATGTCTTTTAAGATACATTTCTTTTAGGTTAGTTTTTTTCCCCCTTAAAAAAATAATTCTGAGAGAATTTCCCCCTTCTACGTAGTGATAAGGATTTTCACCAAATGAACATTTGTAAAGTAGTGAGCAATGGAAGAACAAGAAATGATTTTAGAAGAAAACTAGTCTATGCATTTACATAGCTTAAGAAGTAAAATTTGCTCTGTGAGCCATGTACTCCATAATGGAAGGACAGGTGACAAAAATTCCCATACTGTGTAGAACTCTCCCAGCTAGAAAGATACCAGATAGAATCTCAGACCTAAGCAGCACAAGGCTCAAAGACTTAAAGTAAGGCTTCCTAGTACAGCACAGCAGGCAACAAGGCAGTTACGCCGCCAGTACATAATCATCCAATCGGATGTCACACATCTGTCAAACACTCAGCAAGAACTTTCTTTCCTTGTAGAAGTTAAAACACTGTCCACCTCTGCTTTCCTAGCTAATGGAAATGGAGTAATAAACATTAAAACTAACAAGGAAAACTCCCTCTGTTGGGACAGGCCTCCCTGGAGGTAGAAAATTAAAGCAGCATACACTGCTCCAACTTCAACTCTATCAGGACAAATGTAGTATTAATCTGAAATTCCAAGAATGGCTGCTGTCTAGAATACTGAAGACACAGACCACAGACATTAATTTATCCCTGAATTTCATACTCAGAACTTCTCACATTAATTCTATTATGATAGTTTTCACTAGAATACATGGTAACTAAAAAAGTGCTTGCTTTCATAAGCCACATACTATAAAGACATCATTGTAAACATCACACTGACAAGCTTTGTAATTAATTTCTAATTCGAAATTATGTATTCAGATGGGCAGATTTTATTCTTATTTTTCCAGTTTCTTAACACTGCTTTAGAAAAGAAGCTTTTGGGCCTCCGAGTATTTATATTTATACATTTCAGAGGGATCCAGGAATTAATATGAGAGTCAGTTTAACCTGGACAAACACTTTCTCTGTTACTGTAGTTCATGAATTTAAGCTGTGATCCAACTGATTTAGCATTTCATATATGACATGTTTGATGCTCTCTAAATGCAGCTGAGCTAAAAAGAAAAACTAATTTGAATGATGAAAAAAATAGTTTCAAATTCTATAAGTGTACTAAGATCCAATGAGAACAATTCCAGTTCCAGAGGCTAAATAGGACAGAAGATCCTTTTAAAAGTAAAAAGAAAATGCTAAATGCAAAAAAGAGATCAAAATGGACTTTAGTACTATCAGTCAATAATTAATATGGCAAACTTGCAATAGCTTCATGAAAATTGGTTTATGTTTATTTTCTTAAAGAAAGATAATTCTGGGCCTCAAAGAAAAAAGTACTTGAAGATAGTCTTTCCATTAGATATCTGCATGGGAGATATTTTCTTCATTTTTTTTTTTTTAACTTGTGTGGTATAAATTTGCATGGTATAGTATATTTCTGAAAAAAGCAATAGGTAGACATCATTAAGAAAATAGACACTATTTCTAAATTTTGTTAGGAATAAGAAGGCACCACTGATTTGAGGTTGTATCCTGTTGTCACTGATGGTTGACTGTGAGTTGTTTATTTCAGCATTTACTCTTATTAAATGTTTTTCTAGGTAATACCACTTAAGACCATTATTGTGGCTTCCGGACCACAAACAAAACACATTCATAGTAGTATTTCATCATAGAGAGATCATTCACAGTATATGTTGACAATACAGACTCTTTCTCCACCTGTAATACAAATAAAGATCATGATAAGCTTATGATGGCAACACTATTAACAAATACCAAGAAGTCAGTAGTTGTATACTCTATCATAGGCCTATTTAAACAGATCCCCAATTAGACTAGTGGCACCATAATCTCTTTACAAAATAACAGGTCGTGTAAGTTCA
>JADRCH010000229.1:5134871-5153784 GCA_019843965.1 Rhynchomys soricoides | reverse complement strand
TGAAAAATAATATACAACCATTTCTTTGATACCTGCCTTCCCACCATCTACCTCCTCCAGAGCCTAGTCTACTTGGTATCTGTCAGTGAGTGGTTACCCAGGCCATTGTCAGCTACCATTATTGAAAGTCTATTTCAATGGGAATTATAGCATCCCCCTTACATACATATTGTCCCAAATCTTTACAATTAGGAAAGCTATTTAATATTAATCTCTCTATCTGGAGGAGAAAAAGAGAAATGAAGAAGCCAAGTCAATAACTGCTATAATGCCTACATTCTTGTTTTTAAAGGCTTTCCAAGTTAAATTTTGGCCCTGTGTCTTTCCAGTCTTACCTCTAGCTGGAATCCATATTGCAGAACGACATTTTTAATATCCTCATAGCTCAATTCTATAGACAGTTCATTTGCCAGATTTTCAAAATGGTATAGTAGAGGACCTATGGTTTGAAGATACTATGAATGAGTTACATGAACTTAAGCATGCATTAATAGCTTTGTACACTAAATTCCAGATGGACTAGTTGAGTAGGAAATATGAAAAGAAATGTAAAAATGAAAAGAAACACTACATTTGCTGAGGACAATTGTTCAAACCTCTGAAACAAAAACCAATCAATTTCAGCTAAGAAAACATCCTCATGTCACAGTTGTATCTTCAGATTACCCTAGATGAGTTAAAAATAAATCCTATATCCAACTTGCTCCACTTACAGTCCTCAGACAACATACTGAGATTTAAAAGAAAAAAACAAAGAGAAAGAAAGAAAGAAAGAAAGAAAGCAAGGAAGGAACATGCGAGACTGTTTCTGCTCCTAAGAGGCCTTTCCGTCCTATAGGTAAACATTTTCTTCTCCTTTAGTTTTTAGGTAGGGTTTTTCAATATAGCCCAGAAGACCTTGACCATCAGATTCTCCTGCCTCACTCTCAGCCTCAAATGCTAGAGATCTAGTCATGCTGCCCCCATCTATTTTTACCCTACCTAAACCAGTAGAATAAATAGCCATGAATATAATTTATAAGTTAGCACTCTTCAAAATAATAGTGTACTTCTTTTAAAACCTACTCTTCCTGAGACAATTTCTGACCATTTGTTCAGTCCTAAACTATATTAAAGCTTTTTTACAGAGTGCAGAGCCTCAACAATCTTCCCAGCAACCACAATGAGGCCAGAAGAAGGCATCAGAACTGCCTGGAACTCTAGTTAATCAAGGCTGTGAGCTGCCACCATGTGGGTACTGGAACTAAACCTAGTCCTCTGCAAGAGCAGTGAGATCTTTTAACCACTGAGTCATTTCTACAAACCCTTGCTCTATTGCTTTAAGGGCATCTGAAAATACAGTTTGTAGGTATATACTCTCTCCAAGGAGTCTTTGTATTTCCTTCCCTCTTCTGTTTGATCTCTAAAGCCCTATCCCTCAAACTCTAGCTATACTGCAAACATTTGCTCAAATTCATCTAAGTCTTCAGCCTGATTGTTCCTTCTTGGAATGGCTAATCTTGTCTGTCAACTTGACTTACCTGGGAAGAAGTGTATCTTTTAATTGAGGATTGTCTCTATAAGATTAACTGGTGGGCATGTAAGTGAGGCATTTTCTGGTTGCTAAATTATATAAAAGGGCCCAGTCCATTGTAACAATGCCATGCTTAGAGGTGGGCCCAGGCTTTTTAAGAAAAGTAGCCAAGCAAGCCAGAGAAAGCAACCCAGAAAGTAGAATTCCTCTGTTGTTTCTGCTTCAAGCTCCTGCCTACCTTGAGTTCCTGTCTTGGCTTCCCTGCATGATTGACTGTAATCTGTAAGCTAAAATAAGACTTTTATAGTCCAATATCCTTTAAAACTCATTTACTGCACTGTTATGTTACACACTACCTTTAAGTAAATATCAGCATCCTCTAATTTGCAAACTAAGCATCAAGCACTATGACACACAGTGTGTGGTATATATAAGTGCACAGAAAGGTCAGAGGATGACACTGGAGGATGACACTGGATGTCCTTCTCTATCGCTCTCTACCTTATTTCTTTGAGACAAGGTCTCTCACTGAACCTGGGGACATATATGGTGGTGGCCAGCACCATATATCGCTGTCTCCAACAGTATTAGGGACATAGGCATGTGCGTGTCAACATATGGCTTTTCCTTTTATACGATTTATTTTATTTCTATTAAATGTATGTGTCTGTGTTGAGTATATGCCACATGTGTATAGGTGCCTACAGAGGCCTGAAGAAGGATCAACTCACGAAGTGCTCAAGCTACCATACACGATCCATACATGGGTCTGGGAACCAAACTCCAGTCCTCTGAGAGAGCAGCAAGTACTCTTAGGCTTTCTGTGGTCTAGGAATCAAAGTTAGGTCCTCATTCTTGTGTTACAGGCACCCCTACCTATATAAGCATCTCATCCCCCCAGAGAAGATGTTTTTAAGTTTCTTCTACACCTACTAAAATGATTAGTATGCCCTGATTATACAACTTAAGTACCTATAATACTCCCGTCAAGGAGAATAACTGGGGTGTGAATATGTCCTCTAGTCTTTTATATAAACTGTGATTTGACAAATACTTTCCCTTACACGAAAATATTTCTTGAGGGTCACAGTAACAAACTGACTTGGTTCAAACTGCCACAAGAGATGGAAGGTCCTTTACCTGAAATACTTGAAAGCACAGGTGTTTTTGGTTTTAGAATATTTACATATACAAAATGAGGTATCTAGAGGAGGGGACCAAGTCCAACCACAAAACTAATTTGTTTCATATAGACTTAATTGCACAGCCTGATAGTTTGTTTGGACAGCTGGGCAGCCTAGGGCTTTGCCTTTAGAAGGGCTCTGGTAATACCTTAGAACTCTACACCCTAACACTAATTTTGCACAGTACTTAGGGTACATGTACATGCTGCCTATGATCTGTCAAATGAGATCATGCATGGACTTTGCCACGTGGCATGTTGTTTTAGATTTTTGAGCAATTTATACTTTCAAGTTAGGAAAGATCTATATAAACTTTCCCAACTGCCTGAGTACTGTCTCAATGCCTTAGCAGAGGTGGAAAGCAATAGTACTGTTACTCTGAAAAACAGGTTAGCAGTTTCTGGCAAAATATGCTATGCACTCAACACATATAACCAAGAAATTTCTTTACCAGGTGCTAACCTAAGAGAAAAAAAAATCTTGTAGCCATACTAGGATTTTTGTGTTAAGTGTTGATAGCAAAGCATAGTCTGGCAAAAAAATCAAATGCCCATGCACAGAGAACTGATAAACTGTCACCCAAACAGTGAAGTACCACTCAGCAATAAAAGGGAACACCACACTGTTTTCTGTAGCAACCTACGTGAGTCTCAAAAGCATCATGGTAGACACTGAAAGCCAGACACATAATGTTCCACACTGTATGGTTCTGTTTATATGACAATCTAGAAGGGGAAATTGGATTAACAGAAACCCAAACAGCAGCTGCCAGTTATTTTCTTTTTCCAATTACCATCCTTCTTCAAAGTAAGAAAAAGAACAAAGATTTATTTTTTCTTGACCATAAAATATAGAGCAAGCTCATAATAGAAAGTTAAGGCACATTGAAACAGCATAAAAAGGAAATAGAGCCATCTCTAATTCATTTACTGACTTTCACTAGAAAATATACTGTATCTTCTTGCAGGCTTACCCTGATGCATATATGAAGTACTACATATGTGGTTTGGCATCTTTTTATTCATTATTTCTAAAGAATATGTTTACTGTGGATGTCTTAAAAGTACGTATCCATTTCCTGCTGTTAGGAGGCAGGTCCAGTCTAAGATTTGTTGAGCATACCTGTTCATTAATTGACTTTTAGTATTAGCTACTCATGGTAATTAGAAAAACTATCTCATCTACTGGAGAAGAAAATTCCATAATCGAGGCAAAATCCTTTCCTTCCTCAAAGGATTAAAAAGAATAAAAACATTCTCTTCTTTGTTTTTCTGTTGTATTTTCTTGTGAACTTTTTAAAATTGAAAACAGATTCTTCTCTCATACAATCCATCCCAACAACAGTTTCCCTTTCTCCATTCCTCCTAGCTTCATCCCCCACCTTCCCTCTTCCTGCATTTCCTCTTCCAAAAAGATCATGTCTCCGAGAGACGATAGCCAGATAGGCTAACTAAAACAGGATACAATAAATAAGACAAGGCAAAAGCCCTCATTATCAAGGCTGGACAAGGCAACCCAATAAGAGGAAGAGATTCTCAAGAGCAGGCAAAAGATTCAGAGATACACCTGCTCCCACTGTAAGGGGTCTCCCAAGGACACCACGGTGACAGCCAAAACATATATGCAGAGGACCTCCTGCAGATCCACACAGGCCCCATGCTTGTCATTTCAGCCTCTGAAAACACTTTCTTAACAGGATGAACCACCACTGCCTACACAGAGTGGAGGAAGGGAAGACAAGGGACTAAGTATTGAATCAGTAGATTAAACTTGGTATACTCTGAAGTTAAGACCCATGAGACTGACATATGAGGGTCACCCTAATGCTTGGACTCCCACTGATTTTAGGAGCTAACACCTACTAGGATGTGGTCTAACAGATAATACAACATAATTACAATGTTCTCAAGTATCTGTTACTATGCCACTACCAATGGAAAAGCAGCTCTAAATATTCAGACTGATATGTAAAGTGTTAATGAATAAATATACAAGCACTTACCAAGATTTATCCAAATTCCACCTGGCTTGAGTATTCTCCATATTGTATCGATATAATCAATTACATTGTGAGCCGTGTCAATGAAGAAACAGGTGGCAATACAGTCCCAGGTATCTATTCAACAGAAATCAGACCACTGCATCTGTTATTTTGGGTTTTTATCTTTTACCTTTTAAGCTTGCCAATTAACTCTTATAGCATATTAATATTGCATTTAACTGAAGGGATACAGACATGATTAACACTATGGATCCAAGATGATTATAGCAAAGAAGATAAAGTAATCAATTTGGAAATCACTCATCATTGACCATTATATGATATTACCATATATTACCAAATGACACTGTTAAGAGTGGTTCACTGTCAACTGTTGGCCTTTAGTTTTACTGAGTTTACTTTTGTGATGCTTGTTACTGAACTTAGGGTCTTGAGCTAGGAAAGTGCACTGTGATTGGGCTACCCTAGCTCTCATTTAGAACCTGGTAAAACAAAATAATTGTCATTTTTTGAGTTCTGATTTAAACAGAGTTAACCACTAATTCTGGCAGGTTTTAGAAGTAAGCTTTTCTTGCCAATTTAAGAAAGGAATGAAATCAAAATACCCAAATATTTACCATGACTTGATAATCATCAGTGGGAAGTTGTCTGGGGAAGCCATAGGCTGAGGTGTGTCCTCAACAAGAATACCGTTTAGCTCATGAAAGCTGTTGCCAGGCAGAGGTAGGGAGCAGATTCAAGATAGTGTCTATTCCAATTGTGATGTAGTAAAAGTGTCTGGCCCAGCAGAGATCACCTGTACCTTTGTGACAGTTTGAATATGCTTGGCCCAGGGAGTGGCACTAGTAAGGTGTGACCTTATTGGAATAGGTGTGTCACCATGGGTGTTGGCTTTAATACTCTCATCCTAGCTGCCTGGAAGCCAATATTCTCTAGCTGCCTTTGGAATAAGGTGGGACTCTCAGCTCTTCCCATGTCTGCCTGGTCGCTGCCATGCTCCTGCCTTAACGATAATGAACTGAACCTCTGAACCTGTAAGGCAGCCCCAATCATGTCTAAGAGTTGCCTTGGCCATGGTGTCTGTTCACAGAAGTAGAACCCCAACTAAGACAACCCTCATCCAATTCCAGGTGATTCCAAGAATCACCCTGAAAGTGATTCTCAGTTGCATTGTGAAGCTTTTCACCAATTTCACTCCTATTTTGAAATCTTGTTCCTTTTTTTTTTTTAATTCTAATAAATTTAATTTATTCCTATTTAAACGAGGCTGTCTATCTATTTATTCATTTTCCTACTTTATTTACATTTCAAATGTTTCCCCCTTTCCAGATCTCCCCTTTGTAACCTCCCCATTCCCCCTCCCCCCCGCCACTATGGGGGTATTCCCCCCCCAACCAACCAACTCTTGTCTTCCCTCCTTGTCATTCTCCTATACTGGGGGATCTAATACCCTCTGGCCCAAGGGCCTCTCCTCCCCCTGACGGATAACAAGACCCTCCTCTGCCACATATGTGGCCAGCACCATGGGTCCCTCCAGGTGTATTCTTTAGTTGGTGGATCAGTCTCCAGGAGTAGGGGGGGTTTGAGGGGTCAGGCCAGTTGCCACAGTTGCTCCCTCCCAGGGGCTGCACACTCCCTCAGCTCCTTCAGTCCCTTCTCCAAGTGCTCCATCTGCAACCTCACGCGCAGTCCTACTGTTGCTGCGAAGTGACTCTTCGGTGAAATCTTGTTCCTTAACATACACCCCAAAGTTTAACTTCTCCCAGTTGTCTCTCTGACTTCAGAATGCAGTCTGATTCAATCTCAGAATTTAGGGGAAATAAAAATTTATTTTAGGAAACTAGAGATATAAAATCTTTCTATGTTGCTACTCCGGCTCTATGCCATCTCTCCTGTGGCTTCCTGTGCCTCTCATACAATTCAAACTGCTTTGAGTTGTCTTAACCAAGCCTCTTATCTCCTCCTCCCCGTAACTCACTTTACCACAGCCCGTCCAGAACACAGCGAAGTGCTCTCCCCTAGCCCGTCCAGAACACAGCGAAGTGCTCTCCCCTAGCCCCTGCTCTCTCTAAACATGGAAGTGGCAAGTTCCTTCTTAGTTTCTATTCTTACACTTAGTTCTCTACATTATTTTCTTAGTTTTCTACATTATTTTCTTCCAAACAATATTATATGTTATGGCCTCTCTGGCTTTGTCTTGCTATCTGTTGTGCTTTGAATACACTTGGCATTTAACAGGTGACAAAGATATTTGTCTAAAGAATGTTCTTGCTGCCACTCAGAATCTGTTTTCCTTTTTCTGTTACTGCCGGTTTATACTCTTCCCATTCCTGCCTCCCCCCTCCAATGCTCTTCAATAATCTGCCAGGCTAAAATAGAACGTCCAACCTGATACATGTCGTCTACAGCTGAAGCTACCTAACTCTTAAGACGTGCTTCCCATAGCGTTCCTTTCCTAGTCAGACTAACCCTGCTGCAGCCCCAACCACCTTACTATTCTGTACAACAGTACTTCAATTACTACTCATCTCTGTCCATCCCGTCACCGCCTCTTACAGAGAGCTCAGCCCCACACTAGCTGATTTCCATCTTTACTACATTCAGCAACATCTGGGCTCCTAAGTTGTCTCTTGTTAACAATCAAAATCTCTTGAATGTAAATATCTTTACACTTCCTGTCATTGCTTTTTACACAACCCTGAAAATACTCTACATTGTCACCAACACTGCACACCTTATATTCTGTCATCAAAATAAATGGTTTTAACACTGGATCATTTTTACAATAATGGGCAAGAGCTTTTAAATACTTGCTTTGAACTTACTGCATTCTGAGTAAATCTCCTGAAAGTCTCCTGCCGTCATCGAAAAGTTAGAACCAGGAGGAAGACTGTGGGGGTCAACATCAGGGAAAAGAATGGGTCGAATCTGATCAGCTGATCTCCGATTATTGCTAAACTGATGGATCCAGGGATAAAGTTTATATTTGTTAATTTCAGAACATCTGTAAAATATGAGCATAAGGTTTAATGTTAACTACAACTCATATTACCTAAAAAATAATCTACTTTAAGCATTAACATATCATCTATTGATTGAGGTTTTCACATGTAAGTCATTAGACATGAAGAGAGTCAACACTACACTGTACTCAGTTATCTGAAGCTGTGTGTGCAGGTAGATGACCAACCGTGGATTAAAAGAAGTTCAGAGATTCACATTACTATTCATTCAAAGTTTTAAAAAGTACTAAAATGTTGTTGTTTTCTCAGACGGGGTCTTATGTAGGCAGGCTGGCCTTAAACTCACTGTGTAACTAAAGATGACACTGCATTCTTGATCCTCCTGTTTTCCTCTCACAAGAGCTGAGATTTGAGGCCTGTGCCACCACACCCAGCAAAAAATGTATTCCTGAACCTCAAAGTTGAGTAAAAAACAAGCACACTAGTCTTGTCATTCTACCCATTTCTACCACTTTGCATAACAATCCTCTTTCCTCTTTCCCCAGCTCACCAGCAACCTAAACCACATACTGCCACCAATAACACAGCACTGCACTGACTAAGTTACCAGTACCGTGCTATTGAAACAGGCAGCGAGTTCTTTGTCTCAAACACACTGTATCTTCTGACTTAAAAAGAGTAACTCTTTTCTACTACCTTCGGGTAGAGGACACAGAAGTTCTGGGATCCTCAATCCATTTAGTCATATGAACATGTATGGCCACTTACTGGAAGTCTGTCAGGGAAAACAGTTACAATTGCTAAAATAAACTCTTACCTCACCAAGAAACAAAACAATGAAAAATCTTAGAGAAATCATTTTAGTTTCATGGAATGCCCAATTACTTTCTAAAAAGTTGTTTGCTTGCCCTGTGCCAACACTGTTAGCTAATTAACACTGGCTATCGTGGCCATCAGTATAAGCATTATGAATTTAATGTAAATATGATCTATATCACGCAAGTACCATATATTTTTCTTCTAATTTAGAATTGTTCAAAAACAGGCAAAGCTATTTGATTTTTAGAAATTACTATTTCCATCAGAAAGTAAATTAAATACCTGTTGAGTACAAAGTTGGAAGAAAAGAGCATAAAAAAACTCCATTCATTTCCTTGACAAGCATAACCTAGCATAGCTATTTCCCAGGCCAATCTTCCTAGTCCAGCACCAGGTACCAGAATATTTACTTTAGAAGGATCCCTGAAATGAAACAAGGCAATTATATCCAGCCCCTCAAAGAGGAAAAAAAGAAAGAAAAAAATAGACAAAATCCATATTAACAACTAAAAATTTATTCAATTATTCAATAAAATAAGCTTACTTGGACTCTTGACTTCTTAAAACTGAAATATTATTAAATGTCAATAAAAATAAAAGAAAGACGGAATTGTAATGTTATCAAGTAAGGGTTTTATTCCCCCAAAAGTACTTTTCAGGGAAAAAAAAAAAAAATCACATTGTATCTAAAGATGTATAGTTCTTATTTCTGGGAAGATAAGTTATCCCCAAAGTGATCTCTCCTTACATGTGGGACTTTTGAACAATTATTTCACCATGAGGCAGAGAACAAAACCTCACTTCTAAGTTCATATAACACAATTTACAGAATCAAATAGATTACTTCCATTTAGATTTTAATGTATAAAGCATATCTCTAAAATTTTATAGCTCTCAGTTACAAAAAGAAAAGGGCAGGGGTACTGGGCATGGTAGCTCATACCTGTTATTCCAGACTTGGGAGACTAGCAGGACTGCCATGGGTTTGAGACTAGCATGGTCTATATATTAAATTCCAGAGTAGCTTGGGAGACAAAATAGGACTGTCTCCGCTGCCCCTACCTCTCTTTCAAAAGAGAGAGAGGGAAGGTTAGAGGGATGGATATTCTCTTGGAGAAAAATGAGCAAATGCCTTCTTTTCTGAAGGGTTTCCTTAAGTAGCCTGACTAGCCTCAAACTCATGACCTTGCTGCCATAGCTCCCCTTGCAAATACTTCTGGGAGCATTTAAGACTGCACCAAACCAGAAGCTCCATTACCTCATCACACTGCCATAGCATGCTTCCTTCTCTGAGGTCTGCTGTTCTTTCAATAGAACTGCAATAAGCTTTCAAGGTAAAAAAGTAGGAGGCAGGGGCCTTTTCTTAGGAACCCTGGCAAATCAAGTTAGAGGGTCGGCAAAAATGGTTCAGTAGGTAAAGGCAGTTCCGATGAAGGCTGACAAGCTGAGCTCAATCCCTGGAGCCCACATAGTGAAAGAGAGTCTACCCGGTATTTCAGGCTGTCCTTTGACCTTCATACGTACCCCGACATGCATGTACTGGTACACACATGCATCCAGATGTAACTAAAAGTAACTTTATTTTAAAAAGCGAGGGAAAAATGACATTTGTATAGGGACCAAAAACAAACTGTGTATAATCAGTTAATATCATGTCTATAAAGAGGGGATTTAACCATCACATTTTCAAAATTTGGTTCACAAATCCAATTCAATTTCAAACTATTCAAATCTCACAAACTACCTCTTCCCTGAGGGCTTCACTCTCAGAGAACAACAGGACATTTTTACTAGCATTATATTCTATAGGATAATCTTTGCATATTCCACTTTAAAAAAAGAAGAAGTTGGGGGCCAGGGAAATGGTTCATTCAGTAAAGTGGTTTTATATACATATATCATTTATGGAACATATGTTTGAATAATACCCCTGCCAGGAATGGACACACACCTTTAATCCCAGCATCCAGGAGACAGAGGCAAGCAGATTGTTATGAATTCAAGGCCATCCTTGTCTACATAGTGAGTTCCAGGCCAGACAGGGCTACAGAGTGAGAATGCTTGCCTTTAAAGTAACAAAACCAACAAGAACAACTTATGGAAGCTTTATGATTTCTTTCATCAAAATTTCCCTAACCAGAACCTTTGTGCCAAGAGGTACACTAGCATTTGAACTGTGTAAGACTGCTATTAAAAGGGACCAAGACACAAAATACAGAACACAAATGCCTACCCCATAAATGAGCAGAGATTACTGCAGATCATCAAACTATTTGTATTATGACAAAAGGGTGTTTCCAGTGGGTCTTAAAATAAAGTCAGAATATGTTTAGAATAAAATGATTGATCAAAAAACCTAACAAGGAATGGGTGGCAAGGATGCTTTCCTAAATGTGTAATCTTAACTAGATTTTCCCCAAAGATACACATACTGCTATGAATCTTTTAGAAGTCTTAAGCATTTCTTGTTTAAATGAAGAGAAACAAACTTTAAATATAAATGTGGTGATGTTAAACCTTTAAGAGCAGACTAGACCATTTTACCAACAGGAAAGGTTTGTGTCAGGCTTAATTAACTGTATCTTTGCTTTACAAATTAGCAAGCTCCAATATAATTTATTCTGTGATAGCGGCATGGTGACACTTGGCTGACCCCTAGTGGTAGGATTATATGCAACTCCCCCAACCTCTGTGTGTGTGTGTGTGTGTGTGTGTGTGTGTGTGTGTGTGTGTTTGTTCTCTCATGTTACACAGCAAGCATGTAGAGGTCAAAGGTCAACTTTCAGGAATTGCTTCTCTCTTTCTACAATGTCAGTCTCAGGAATACATACACCTTGGGTCATCAGGCTGTGCAGCAAGCACCCTTATTTATTCGGTCACCTGCAACTTTTAAGCAGCAAAAGTAGTTCTCTGAATCATAGCTATTCTGTACAATAGACAGCACAAAATTCATATTATGTAAAGTATATAAAGTGATATATGTTCTAAGTGTTGGACCTCAAAAACTTGACATAAGATGAATGAGTAAAATCTCAGTAATCTTCCATATTGATCCAAGTTGAAATTCTAGTTTACTGACTTCATCCTATTTTACTTTTCTTTGTAGCTACCAAAGCATTTAAATTACATGAGAACATTATATTAATAGCCTGCATATGTCAATAAATTCTGTAGGACATCCTCTTGAATATCCATTCCTCTAACCTAAGGTACTAAGTAAATCATTAAAACGTTACACCAGGACAGAGATACAGCTCTATCAGTATAGTGCTTCTCTCGCATATAGGAAGCCCTGGAGCTTAATCCCAGCACTGCAAAAAACTAGGCATAGTGGTATATGCATAAATCCCAATATTCAGGGTGTAGAAGCAGGAAGACCAAGGAGTTCAACAACATCATTAGCAACACAGCAAGTTTAAAGCTAGCCTGGGCTATATGAGATCCTGTCTTTTTTAAAAAAAAAAAAATCCCAATTACAGACATCTACATTACCTATAATATTTTGGCATAATAATAATAGAATAATTTCTATACACAGAAGTGTATCTGTAAATCATATTCAACAATATTGAACTCTAAGAAAGATTTTGACAAACACCAGCAAACTATCCTTTATAAAATTTTCCCAGTTTTGCTTTCACAAGAGATGTTCCTCTTCACTGGTTTCTAATTTTCAACTTTTGCACAACATTATGTAAAAATGGCTTAACAGAGTTTTTACATTTGAATTTTCTTGTGAGATTGTCTTATATCCCTTTTATGCCAATTTATGCCATTTTCTTTTGAATTATTAATCTTAGTTTTATCACTGAGGTATTATTCTAGAATTATAAACATTTAAAATTCTGATATGAAAGAAGCTTAAAACATACCTTTTTAGTCAAGAAAGATTTCAGAATGAGATAAAATGCTCTTCACTCTATACAATAGCATATGGCATTCTAAAATTTCACTATTTTCTCTTTTAAAATAGATTCCTTTAAGCTAACAAATCCCTTTATAGTTAATACCTTAATTTTAATATAAAATAAAATACATTTTTTTTTAAACCCAGTGTGTTTTCCCTAAAGACTATGTGAAAGATAAACTTTCAACAAGTTAGTCAGTCAATGATTTCTTGGAGTACAGTGAATACTGACATACTCATAAACAACATTACCCCAAATGGTCTTCAAATAGGCCAATGAGTAAGATCTTAAAACAAAAGCATAACAAACCAGTTAATAGTTTTTGCAATTAAAAAAAAAAAATCTGAGCTTTTAAGGCTGGCTCAAATGTTTCTTTCCTTCACATGTAGGTGCTTTACAGTACTGAACCAGCAGACACTTGGGGAAACTGAACATTTGCTTTGTTGTTTTTCTTTATTGTTTGGGTGAAATTTTCAATATATACTATCCTATTAAATGTTTAGCATTATACTGTTCTTGTGTTCATATTTGAAAACAGTTTAGATTTTGAGTTCATATATACTATTGCTTGAGACAAGATCGCAATACTTAGCCTGGGTAGCTAAGCCTAAAATAAAATATAAACCAAAATAAACTATACCACACGGATCTCGGGCTTGTGTCGCTCCTCCTGCTTATCCCTCCTGAATGCTAGGGGTGCTGATCTAAGAGCCACCACATTCAACTAATCTTTAAGTGAAAATAAAACAAAACCAAAGGGTATTGTTTGCTAACTTCATCATTCAACTCTTCACAAGAGTGGCACAGAAAACACCTTTATGTAAAACCAAAGCAGATACCTATGATCTAGCATTTGGTAAAATATAGACAGCATTCCTTATCAACAATGCAGAGGACAATCTGTACCTTCAATATTGGTTGCACTTAAAAACTCAGTCACATTATTCCCAAATATAGACAAACAGTGTAAAATAAATATGTGTTCACATAAAACATTTTAATGAGCAAGGACAGGTATTTCTATGCATACTCATTAAGTATGCTATCTTTCATAGACATCTCAGGATTGGCCATTCATTGAAATCTCAGTAGAAAGGCAGTTGAAACAGAGTCAAATCCAGCTCACGTATATGTAAGGACATCAAGTTTTTATGCCCGTTGTGGTATGATGAGACCCAAATGACAATGCTTCCTGCAGAACTAACTTAGATTCTGACGGGCTATAGTTAATGTGCCTCATTCAGGCCTCTTTTTTTTCCCTCTGAGACAGAGTTTTGCTGTGCAATTCAGGCTGGCCTCAAATTCACAATCATCCTGCCTCAGCCATGTAGCACAGGTACAGGAGACACCACACCTACCCCTGGTTCTGGGGGGTTATGTTTTATGGGAAAGCTATGACACTATGTATGTGGCTTCAATGTTTATCATTCTTATCTAGTACAAAGAAACTAAGTAAAACAAAATGATATAAAAGGAAATAAAATCAGGTCCAAGATTGGGGGAATAAGCATTTTCCCCAGTATATTTCACTTAAGGTTTAGGAGTATGTGTGTGGGTGTATATCCATGTCACGGCTGTAACACTCGCCGTCTCAGGGATGGGAGGGGTAGGCAGAGAGCACTGACAGAAGACTCATGCCCTTCCTAATCCTAAACTCTGACATCTTTACTTACTGAAAAATGCCTTTAATTATTCTTTTACTTTTAAAATAATTTACTAGTACCACTTAAAGCTAATTCATCTGTTTACCAGATGTTACACTCTGTAACGGCTGAGAAGTAAACTGTAATTGGATCCCATGCCCTCTTCTAGTGTGTCTGAAGACAGCTATAGTGTACTCATATACATAACATAAATAAATAAATCTTAAAAAAAAGAGTGCACGCAGGAGAAACAGGCTTGACCACTATGCCATCATCAAATTCCCCTCACCAGTGAATAGGCCATGAAGACAAAGGACAACATGCTTGTGTTCACTGCAGAGGATGTCAAGGCCAACAAGCACTAGATCAAACAGGCCATGAAGAAATTATGAGATTGATGTGGCCAAAATCAATAACCCGATAAGGCCTGACTGAGAGAAGGCATATGTTCAGCTGGCTCCTGATTATAATGCCCTGGATGTTGCCAACAAGACTGGGACCATCTAAACTCAGTCCAGATGGATAATTTTAAACACACAATTTTTTTTCCCACCATTAAAAAAGGCTGACTGGGCAACAAAGTATCTTGCTCCTCGTTTAGGCTGATGTCCTGTGTCCGCAGCAGCTGATTTACTATTGAAGAAGTAATTTTTTTTACCCAAGAGGCCAGTAACTACTCACTGTTGCAAAATTTTTCCTACTATTGTTTCAGGAAAATGCTGAAGTCACTGTATATGAAATAGAAGATAAAATGCAGACAAAACTTTATAATCCAGTTTATTTTCTACAGACACTCTCGCATTACTATGTTTCTTGATGCAAGGTTTATAGAAAATTTTCTTAAAAGATTATTTGAAGCATCAATACTTGTAAGCATTTCAGAAATGAAAAACAAATTATTTACTCTGCCCTCTATACTAGTGTTCTCACAGAAAAAGCAGAATATAATTTATTTTTTATTAACTTACTTACTCTCATCTTCACTATTTTTGGGTTTTGGGTTGTTTTGTTTTTTTTTTTTCCACAAACTGTTCAACTAAAACAAAACTATTAATGGAAAAAACTAAAGAAAATAAAGGAAGTTTAAAAAACAAACAAACCAAAAACCCAAAAAATCTGAAACAACAGATGTCGGGATTATTGGGGAGGGGCTTAAAAAGGAAAAAAAATCACCGACAACTGAGCTGAGCTGCGGCAGCACAGGCCTATGGTCCTAGCATTCTGGAGGCTGATCTAAGCAAGAGGATTCTAAGTTCAAGACCAGCATGAGTTCATGAACTACAGTGAGACCTTGCCTCAGAAAACCATAAAGTTCAGCACCTAACGGCAGAGATAGATCCTGTGTACAAGGCAGGAGCCAGTACTGAATATGAGTGTGTGTTTGTGCAGAATGCCTAAAGTAACAGTGAACAGACCTCATGCTTTATCTGGGGTCCTAGGTTGCACTCCATATTACATGTAACCAAATCCTTGGAGAAATAACCAAGCCTCACAGCAATCTACAACTCGGGTCTTAAATACCTTATTTTTTCAACAAAAAAGAAATCCCCAAGGATAGAAGAATATAAACAAAATTAAAATAGTAACTTAAGATTATAATTCACGGAATAAAATAGGAACTGTAAGCTGCTGAAATACGGTGGAAATATGGTGGAGAAGAAGAAGGCCCCTTTATCAGAAAGCACTGTGAACTGTGAAGGTTATATAGACCACCACCTCCCGAGCATCACAGCATAAACTGATATACTATCAGGCTCCATAGCTGTGTTCAAGGGTCAATTTCCTGAATCTGCTAACTGAAAGCAAACAGATTATTCTCAAGAATAAACTCTGAGCCTGTGTGGTGGAGCACACCTTTAAATCCAGATTCAGGAGGCAGAGGCAGATGGATCTCAGTACTCAGGTCAGCCTGGTCCACACGGTGAGTTCCAGGCCACCCATGGCTATACAGTGAGACCCTGAAATCTAAAGCTGTGAAGTATTAAGTACTTCACAATGACAAATGCTACATGACTCTCAAGTGGTTTTCCAAATATTCTGACTGTGTAGTTTTAGACATCCACATGCTGGACGAGGGAGGAAAGGAGAAGTGGGAATGGTATCTAATAAAGTTATAAAATGCCAAAACTTGATAAATGCTGATAAAGAACCATAACTTTGAAGTTACTTCAAAATTAAAGTTCAAAAGAGAGAAAAAGAGACAAAGGTACTGACATTCCTCAAAGGATACACCCAAACTCTGAAGCTCTAAACACATGGGGACCTATGAATCCCAGGGGACTGAGACAAAATTCACTGGGCTTATGAGCATGGGGAAAAGTTCAATTTTATTTTAGTATTTAAAAAAGTCTACTTTAAATTATAAATATAGACTTATTTCTATGTGTCTGTGTGTAGAAATGTGCAAGTTTGAGTGTAGATGCCAACAGGATCTAGAGAGGGTACCGGGTCCCCTGGAGCTGGAATTTTACAGGTGACTGTGAGCCTCATGATAATGTTCAGCTGAAAAATGAACTTGGTCCTCTGAAAGAGCAGTAAGAACATATTCTAACCAGAGCCTTCTTTCCAATTCCCAAAAGATTCTAACTGCAATAATCTTTAATTAATAGTTGTCCTCAAATCCAAAAATGCAGGCAATGAGCAATAGTAGGTTTAGGAATATCTGTGACTTTATCCCCAATAGGAATCACATTTTTATCAAAATAACGTACAAAGTATTCAGCATTTTCATAAGATCGTATTTATACCTACTGCCAGGCTGTATTTAATCAATACAATGTAAAAAAAAAAAAAAGTATGTAATAGCACAGTCTTTGCTTTAATTAAAATATAAATTATTGTTTTGTTTCTGTATGTATTGAGGGTTTCAAGTTTCCACCTTATTTTCTGAGAGAGAACAGGGTCCCCGGTTCTGAGACTACAAAGAGCCTGGCTTTTGAAGTAGATGCTGGGAATCCAAACGCAGGCCCGCGTGTACTATATAACAGGCGTCACCCAGGATCCAAACGCAGGCCCGCATGTACTATATAACAGGCGTCACCCAGGATCCAAACGCAGGCCCGCGTGTACTATATAACAGGCGTCACCCAGGATCCAAACGCAGGCCCGCGTGTACTATATAACAGGCGTCACCCAGGATCCAAACGCAGGCCCGCGTGTACTATATAACAGGCGTCACCCAGCCCTCCGCAGATTTGCTTTTAAAGACTTCAGTATCTTTACTTCAAAGTAAATGGTTCTTTGTTGCCCTACGCATTTCATTTTATTTACTTACAAATGTAAGTGTGAAAAGCAGAGGATGAGCTTCAGACTGCCCAATGGTACTGTGTTCAAAAGTCAGTTACTTCTCTATGGTATGGATGCCTCATGCCTTTTAAGTATGTCATAATGAGATAAAATAAAATCTATCATTATCATTTTGTTCTAAAAACAACTTATAATGCAGTGAGTATTGTTGACTATAAATACTTATTCCAATGGTTTCAATTTCTCATATTTACTAGGGCAAATGTTACTGAACATAAAAACTCCAATCTCACATAACTGAAGCATCCAGTAACTAATGTACCACTCACATACATAAAAACACACAGGCACAGAGTGACTATGAAAATGAATCACAAGGTGAAATGCTGTAGCTAAATGATTATATATCTTACAGAATGTGGTTAAAAATGCGGTAGTATTTACCATCTCTCTTTTGGAAAATTTTTGATAATCTCTTTAATAATCGGCTTATAGCAGGCATCCCTTTCTGCTTTCCCGGTTTCACTCCAGTCTCTTACAAACTGTTTCAGTGTAGATTTTAACTTATCCATGTCAAATGTAGATGCTGGCATAATCTTTCCATTGGCCTGTTTAAAAGAGCAGAAAAAACAATTATTTTCTTAGAATCAATTTTTCATATGGTTAAATGAGCATACTGTGATATAGGTGGGTCAATGATAATTATTAGCCTCTCACCTAAGTAGAAGCTCAAGAACAGCTTGAGATCCTACATGAAGAAAGCTTAGTGCTCTCACTTCTACCCCTCAATTGAGGAAGATTCCTCAAAGTGAAGCTGTCCTTATTGGTGCAAGGACCAGCAATGAGCTACTATAGTGACATACACCCCACCCTCCAAGAGAGGTAAGAAAATCCTTCCAGTTCATTGATGGGTAGCATGAATGGCTCACATCGGACTAGTCAAAATCTATCTACCATGTGGATACAAAGAACTTTCAGTTTCTACTACTACTAGTTACTTGAGATTTAAGTGAAAAAAAAATTTTTTTAAGTAAAAGATGAACATGAACAAGTATAAGATACTGAAAAAGAAACCAGGGAAATTAAGTAATATAACTAGTAAAGTCTTTTAAGAAATTTAAGTCCCTTATATAATAGTACACCCAAAACACCATGTGAAGATATCAACAATTATCTAAGTACAAAAACAAACAATGAACACATGGGATCTCTAGCACAGTGTTCTCCCACCTTCAGGAGAGTGGATGACCTGCACAAAGCTGGACATATTGACTGTAACCCTAAAATGAAAAGAGAGAGAACCAATTTCACATACATCTTCTCCATATTCTTTATTTTCAAACATATGTATGCAATCATTCACAATGGTCAGCAGAATTTCTTGATTATGGTCAATGCATTTCCGGATCTTGTCCAAGTGAAGAGGAAACTGAGGAAGCAGTTTCTGCTGGTTATCTGGAAGTGATCGAAACTGTCTTTCTGTTCGGTTCACTCGTTCGTGCATACTGGTGCTAAAACAGAAAAGGTGTTTCATTTCATTGGCAAAAAGAATTCTCTCACCAGAGGCTAACCTCATTTTAAGACTGTTAGCTTGCATACCTGTTATTCCCTAGTTATGCCGGACACCTCCTGATT
>JADRCH010000229.1:5038058-5133986 GCA_019843965.1 Rhynchomys soricoides | reverse complement strand
CACACACACACATATATGTACTCAAATATATATGCATGTATGAGTATGCATGTGTGTCAGTTTGTGTGTATGTGGGCATGTGCACACAGATTATGGAAACTTGATGGTGGGCTCACAGGAATCCACTGCATCATTCTTTACATTCTCTGTACACAAAACAAATACTTCTGTAAGGTGAGAATGTAAGTACATTCTCTGAAGAGTAATGAGACACAGAAGCTCTTGCTATACATACGTGCCACAGCCCTATTTCTAAAAGCATGTGTTCGAGGGAGACCCCAAGGATGACCTAAGAGCCACCTAGACAGGGGTTTCACTGACCCTGCCTTTTTACACCCAGATAGGGCTGTCCTCAAGTCAGAAATACCGTAACCTAGCTTGTTACTACTATGTGATCCCTTTTACAGCCAAAGTGTCTTGATAAAACAAGGTAAAATAATGATATAATGATCATGGAAATATCATTTGGGGCAAGTTGATAAATGACAAGCATATACATAACAGAGCCTGGTTGGACCAAATCTCCACAAACCCCACAAGGTGGGTAACATAGTCCTCTGTTCATGCCATCAACCTTCACTGGATATGGAAAACTTAGTATATATAATCTACTTGTTATGGTTTAGATATGAAGTTCTTCCCCCCTCCCCCCCCCAAAAAAGGCTTGTTTCCTAGCTGGTGGTAGTTTCTAGGGAGGTCTAGAAACTCTAGGAGGTAGCTGGAGGTGATAGGTCATGGGATTTGGGAGCAGGGGTGGGGGAGATGATGACACACACTTTTGGCAATCTTGTCCAGAGCCTTATTCTCTTCCAGCTTGCTGGTGGCCAGGAGATCGGCTGCCCTGCTTAGTCATCTTCCCCCCCAGCAGACTAAAACCTTAGAAACTGTGAGTCAAAATACATTTGCCCTCCCTTGAGTTGTGGACATTGGGGTTGATCACAGTGACAAAGAGTCTGACTAATACAGCATTCAAAATATAGCAGCCATACCTACTTCTTACATATTACCACATTCACAGTGGAAATACAAACAATATAGAAAAGTAAAAATACTCAGGGGACGAGCCAGAACAATCCCCTTCTAAAAGGAACTACTTTTACCCATCTTGTAGCTGTTTAAGACAAATTCATTCATGATTGAATGTACAGATTCTGGTTATACGTATTTATGAGACATAAAGTGATATGTTATGTGTACACAGAGGGATGGTCAAAGCAAGTTAGTTAACCCATCACTTCACATACTGATCAGTGTCTTCAGTCAAACACTGGATCCTCTGACCAACATGTACCTACACGGCTTCACCCCTCCACTCCCATCTCTTGGTTAACCACCCTTCTGCTCTTACTGTGGAACAACAGGAGATCTTTGTGTGCCTGCGCAGCTTTTATGTAACAGCTACTTATGTGGTACATGTAACAGCAGACCTCTTGGAAATTGTTAGCAATACATACCAGGCCACAGCTATGTCCTACTAAGGTGGAAACTACCTTTTAGCTAGGATTTAAGATATACCAGTCTGAAAAACATTTATAATTCTGTATCCTTATCAGAAGAATTTTTGTCAGATTGGATAAATGCTCTCAAAAAAATGAAAATGATTGTTAACATTCTACTTCATGCAACCAAAATTTACTAAGACATTTCCTAACTACAGGTCACTGAGTAGTGCACTTTTTTGCATTCACAATACATTTGTATTTGCTATGGTTTGACAGTGGCCACAAAAATGCACATTAAAATTTAATCCTTATTGTTGAGTTATAAAGTGGGTAGAAATGTACGCCTAAGCCAATCATGGTATTTGAAGGTAGGACTTTGGGTAAATAATCAAAGTTAAATGGTACTTGAAGGGCAGCACCCTAACCTGATGGGATTGCGGCTTTGGAGGAAAAAAAAAAACAGAAAAAGGCCCAAGTCCTCTACCAAGCGATGTCCCACACTGCGATGTCCCACACTGCGATGACCCACACTGCGATGTCCCACACTGCGATGTCCCACACTGCGATGTCCCACACTGCGATGTCCCACACTGCGATGTCCTACACTGTGATGTCCCACACTGCCTCAAGGCTCCATGGACTTTCTCCACTAGCAAGAACCTCACCAAATGCGGTCTACCCTTTAACACTATGAACCAAATATAGCCTTTATTCTTTACAAATAAATGACTTAATTTAATTTGGGGATTCACTTGTGTCAAGAGATGATTGAGGGCATATGTTAGAAAAAAGGGGAGGAGGGGCATACATTTTCAAAAATAGTATTATTGGTCATAGAGGGGTAAGTACAAAATGATTTTTGGAAAGATTTTTTTTAAAAAAAAAAAATCAATTTATATATAGTTCTAACGTTTCCTTAGTAAAGTTGGGCCAACAGCAGAGTGGCAACAGTTTAAAGTTTGTGTGACCAGCTCAAACAGTCTTATTACAGCACTTCCTTCCTAGTACTCCTAGGCAATGGCTGTTCTATAGCTTCTCACTGTACCTCAAACAGAGTTTCAGTAGCATGTGTCCCCTTCCTAAACAGCTAACACATCAGAGAGTTACCATCTCCAAATGACTTTTCTAAGCCCCACAGTGCACAAGCCCCATTATGGCTAAGTGCTGGAGAGGTGGTGCTACCCAGCCTTCAGCTAATGTCTCCCGACCCTCCCCTGCCCTCCTAGCAATGGTCTGGGCACACTTCATTCTTTATCTTTTTCAAATCTCCACATTTCGATAAGAAAAGGGGAAACATTTAAAATGTAAATAAAGTATGAAAAAAAATAAAATTTTACACACTTACACACACACACACAATCTTCGTACAATTCTCCACACTGGTTAGATACATTTGTATCCCTATAATCAAAATAAACATACACTAAAACAAAAGAAAGAAAGAAAGAAAGAAAGAAAGAAAGAAAGGCAATGCTAGGCATGCTTTCCTTTTCAAAGAGACCACTACCATCCTGGCCGCAGGGGAGTGGAGCTTGCAGATACAACAGACAGGTTGACAGCAGGAGGAAAGGAAGCACATTCCTTAACCCCCAAGGATCTAGTGGTCTTCAAAGCTGCCAGAAACCAGACACACTGGGAAACTCTTAAAAGGGTTTGGGTAGAGGGTGTGTAGCTTCACGTGATTCAGCACATGCTTATGTGCAAACTCTAGAACCACACACACAAAGTGAGAAAAGAAAACAAACTAGCAAACGATTGGGAGGAGGGGACGTTACCAGAGCTGAAAGCAAAGTCTCTTATAATTGGAGCTGACTTTAGTACCATGGCAACTATAAGCTATAGCCCACTAGCTGTCTGGTCTTTGTAGCCTCCTTGTAGAGCAGCCAGGCAAGCACCTTTGCTTATATTATGCTCGTGTGTATGGAGGTGAACAGCTATAAAGACTTCACTGGCCAAGAACTGTATTCTTGGCAAAAGAAACCTGGATGGCACTCTGCTTTTAAAGGATGTCTTTGGTACTCTCAGGAGCCAAAAGGCATTTCTTTCCCTATGACCTTTAATAACTACATCTTCTGTTCACTGGAACATTTACTGGTAAAAGTAAGCCCTCTAAAATGTGCTAGGAGTCCAGAACAGGCCTGCCAGACTTTCACCTGATGAAAGGACTTCTGTCCACACACTCCAATATGGCACACTAGCAACAGGTGGAGCACTTGACAGGAGCTGGTGAAGACTGCGCAACTCGAGTCTAACTTTTAGTTAATTTATGTTTAAACCTATCCAAACGTGACCAGTGACTGCAATATAGACACTTCAAAGCCAGACCATAAAAAGTGCTGGAAAGCAGCATAACGATTGCCATATATGCTACACTACTTTTCCAGAGCTTTGGAGTGTTTCTCACAGACATTATGTAGGTAAAGAAAAGGTTTGATGGAAAGTCCCCCAACCTCACATTCAACTGGGAGAGAGAGATGAAAACACCGGGAACTATGTCACAACTAGAAAATGCACGCAGCAGCCTCCTTTTCTATACTGCAACACTCAAGACCAGGTCAAAGGTCATCTCCCCTAGGCCAATGGCCCACCCAATACTTAATAATAAACACCGATTCTTGGGCTCCGATATATTAAAACTGAATATACATATTCATTACATCACATAAATATTACCTATGCTTAACTGAGCCTACTGTATGCCAAGGGTTTCCCAGAATTCTGTTCTTCAATAGTAAAATGTGGCACTATCAGAAAATAACCCTCTACTTCTGAGTTCAATTAGGAAATTATTTCATCGAAGTCTTTGACCCAAGGAACAGTCTGTGTGAGCCTAGAACTAGAAAGCTTGAGGCCTTGGATTCCACGCAGCTGCCATACCTGCCACTACAAGTCCATCAGATCCTAAATAACTAGTCAATTCAAAACAGTAACAAAGTAATATAACCACCGGCCAAAGCTGAATAGGGCTGTACAGGAGTGTCCTTTTTGCTACTGTTTTATTTTTAAAATAGAACTTCAATATCTTTGCCAAACGCAGTGCCAGATAAGTAAAGCTCATCCCTGTCCTTGATGGGGGTCAGACCTGGGCAAAAGAGTTACATATATAAATAACTGCAATACGAATAGCACCAGAGTACCACCCAGGTTGGTTTGATCCGAACAAGGGGTCATGCTCTCTAAGGGGTCTGCTTCTAACTACAAGTTCTGAACATAGAAGACTGCATCGCTTACGGAAATAAAAGTACTATTCTTGCCTAAAACCCCAGGTGCATGAAGACCTATCAGATCTGCACTGAGGCATTCTGACTAGGCTATCTGAACACCTATCTAGACGAAATGTTGAAGTTAGGAAGCTGTATTACGAAGGAGAGCATACTGCCTAGCCCACGAAAGGAATTCCATACTTACTCGCAGACTACAACATAAAACCGGCTCCGGTGCCTGCTCTCTTTTTCTTACCAAGATGCCCATTTTGGAATTCCGGGATCAGTTGTACCCTCCACTGTCCCGTCAGAGCCACTCAGCTGCACCGTTCAGTTCTCTACAAAAGTGTACGCTCGTTCCGGCGGCTCGGGGTGAGGTGGGAAGCAGTCCCAAAGGACCGCGCGCAGGTGACCGTGGGCTCCGCGAACCAGCCACGAGGCGGGCCCCGAGACTGCGGCGGGAGGAGAGCACGCCTTACCCGTAGTAGCGGAACGCGTTGATGACCTTCCAGAAGTGCTCGCGCTCTAGCCGCTCCTCGTCCTCGGCGGTGCCGCGAGCGGGGGCCCCGGCAGGCGCGGCCGAGCCCAAACGCCCGGCGGAGAACTGCACCTCCACCTCCTCGCTTCGCCCGCCGTCCTGGGCCGGTTGAGACGCGGGCGGAGGACGCCGTCGTCGCTGCATCGCCGCCGCGGCCCACGGCGTGACCCGCCTGCGCTTCACGGCTCCCGTGTGCGTGGTGGCGGACGGCCGGGCCTCCTCTAGACGGCGCCCGCCGCGGCCAAAGCCCCCGCTCGCGGCACGCCCCGCCCCCGCCGCCCTCAGGCCTCCATTCGCGCTCCGCTCCGCCAGGGTTTCGGGACCCGCGCACGCGCCTACGACGAGGCTAAGGCCGCAGCCGCCCGCGCTCATTCGCTGCCGGGCTTCCGCTACAACGCGCTGACGTCCGAATACGCTTAGAGGGCGGGGCCTAGGGCCAGCTGGAGGAGGAGCTCCTTATTGGGGGCGGGATTTGAGCAGCAGGCACCAGTGAGGGCCAGTGGGTGGGGCCACGAATCTGGCCGTCTGGAGTAGGGCGGGCTCTGAGGCTAGAAGGGAAGGGCAAGAGAAAGTAAAAGTGGGTTTCCATGAATTGATTTGTTTTAACTTTAGAAACTCAAAAAAGGAAGGTCTTATGTTAATCTTTTAAATTCGTTTTCTAAGTGGATTCCCGTTAAGCACCCATGAAGCCCCAATTAGAGTGCTCCAGAGGAGAGGGGTGATGTCTAGTGAAAAAGTCCAACTTGCCAAAATCAGGGAAGAGTCCTTCCATCAGCAGGGAGGTGAGCCAGAATCAGAGTTTCCAATCAAATCTTCAGAAAACTGAAAAGCAAGCCCTGAAGGTTTGTGAGCTGGTCGGTCATTTTGCAAATTCACTCCACAATGACATCAGTGACGACCTTGCTCATGATGTCATGGCTATGGGAATAGTTACTGGCCGCATCTTCTTCACCTGCGATGAGCTATTCAAGGTAGAAATGTAACAGGGCCCCAGACCTTAGAAGGCCCTGAGACCTTAGTAGAACTGACTCTGTGATGGAAGTACTATTAAGGATGTAAAACTCCGCGCGGAGACAGCACCACCTGCCAAACTAAAACCAAGGCTGAATCCATCAAAGTTGATAATTCTGGGAAAGTCCCTAAATGTACTAATCTTGCTTTTAAGCTTCTGGCTAACTGTTCTCGCTAACTTTAGTGTGTCAACCCAGAACATCGTTTTTGTGTATAAAGGTCATCCTTGGAGAGCTCACTGCTACACTGGGATCACAAACACCCAGTGTAGCCAATGGCCAGCTAATCAAGCTTTCTGTTGGCTTAAACCCATGTCTGAGCAGCCCACAACAGAAGAACTGGCAGTAGGCACTAATGTAAACTTCATCAGGGACTAAGTTCCAAATCTACAAACACTGCTCTGAGCCCTTGCTTCTTGCCAGTGCCTGTCTCTCCAAATAAAGTGAATAAGGTCTCCTCAACAGTGGCCCTGTCATTTGGTATCTTGTCATTAAACTGGATACCATGCCCCAGCAAGTAGAGCTCCCAGCAGGCATTTCCCAGCAGGCATTTCCCATCTGGACAGCAGTCTGGTCACACTCATAAATCTGAGACTTGTAGTAGCACTCTGTGGCAACAGAGGAATCAGAGGATGGTGTTTCAGTGTTCTCTCTCTCTCTCTCTCTCTGTCTGTGTGTGTGTGTGTGTGTGTGTGTGTGTGTGTGTGTGTGTGTGTGTGAGACGAGAGTCTTACTAGGTAGTCCTGGCTGGCCTAAAACTCAGAGATCACGCTGGACTGTAATGGTTCTCACCTTTAACCCCAGCATTCTGAGAGGCAGAGGCAGGCAGATCTCTGTATGTTCAAAGCCAGCATAGTCTAGAGAGCTAGTTCCAGAACAGCCAAGACTACACAAAATCTTGTCTTGCCGGGCAGTGGTGGCGCACGCCTTTAGTCCCAGCGCTTGGGAGGCAGAGGCAGGTGGATTTCTGAGTTTGAGGCCAGCCTGGTCTACAGATTGAGTTCCAGGACAGCCAGGGCTACAGAGAGAAATCTCGTCTCGAAAAACCAAACAAAAAACAAACTAAAACAAACAAACAAAAACCTTCAGAGATCCACCTGTTTCTGTCTCCTGAGTGCTGGGATTAAAGACTTGTACCACCACACCCTTCCCTCGGTGTGTTTCTTAAGACTCCCAAACTAACATGGCTCAAATGTCTAATGAAGAAAGCAAAGAAGTACAAATATAATTTCTTTATCCTTGTTCCTAGCCATCTATACTTCATATCAAGACAATCCACCGCACTTTACTTGTTCTTCCAGATTTTCTATCTAATTTCCATTTTCCTTAAATACTGATGTTTGGAAATTATGTGTAAATCCTTATAATTTTAGTCATTACTAGTCCTGCTTATACACACATACAAATATCATAACAAATAACAAATAACATAGGCCAGAATGGCCTCATTGACACAGTTCAGAATGTCATGGGTAATGACAATCACTTACCCAGTTTTTAACATCCTTGGGAATATAGCAAATATTTTGAAATTCTTTATGGAAGGAATTGCTACACTCTGTTAACAATGCAGGGTTTAAGGATCTGTGTTGTTGGCCAGGCAGTGGTGGTGCACACCTTTAGTCCCAGCGCTTGGGAGGCAGAGGCAGGCGGATTTCTGAGTTCGAGGTCAGCCTGGTCTACAGCGTAAGTTCCAGGACAGCCAGGGCTACACAGAGAAACCCTGTCTCGGAAAAACCAAAAAAAAAAAAGGATCTGTGTTGTTAAGGTGTTCAAGTGTAAACACAGCAGTTGTTTGCACATAAGGAACCCTACGGTTAGCATGGGGCCATAGCAGCAAGTTCCTGGCACTGTCCTACTCACCTAAGACGCGGGCCTACATTTGTCAGTCCTCCTATGGACTCTGACTGTGCTTATGTTAGATCATGATGTACTCTAACACCACTTACATTTTTTTCAAATAGTTTCCCCCTATTTTATTGCCTCAATTCTTTATTTCCTTTAACAAGTAAAGGAATAGATTCAGATGAATCAATTTTCCTGCCCTGGACACATGAACTGCAAGGGTGACATTCTTCTTCTATTCCCTTTCTTTCTTTCTTTCTTTCTGTCTGTCTGTCTGTCTGTCTGTCTCTTTCGTGAATGTGTTGATTGTCTCCTGTTTTTAACACTTTTGAGGTGAAGGCCACTGGGAGCTACTGGAAGTAGGGTTTCTCCTTTTCATGTTGCCACTTAATTCTACAACTTGTTTGAGAAGTTACTTGACTTGAGTTATTTGTAGAATGGACATATCTTTCTTATAATGTCACTGGGATAAATGAATGACAACAAGTAAGACAGGCTGGACCTGCGATCCCAGTAGATGTGTTCTCTCGTCTCTTTACAGAGCCTTTTAAAATACATTTATTTTAACTTTCCTTAAAATATTTTTCTTAAGACTTCCTTGACCTAACCTTTTTGCAGAAATCTTCCCAAAACACGAAGTCATGGGGGCTGAGGGCTATGGAATGCTGTCAGCAGGAGGTCATGTCCAGAAATAACCACAAAGCACAGTCCTAGTCTCTCCAGTTATTCCACAGACCTCTAAGTAAGCAATAAAGGGTTGATAATGAGAATGTGAAGTGGCAGGCCTCCTGCTCTGGAAGAGTACAGAGAGGTGGGATGCACAATTTCCAAATCCTGCATCTACTGAGACAGAAAACTCACATCGATTAGCTACATAAAGCAGATTCGTTGTGTACAGATGGGCAGCGAGGGTCAGTGGAAGCCTGGAATTCATGATGAGCAGGTCCTGCCAATGCTCGGGGAGGCTGCAATCTCATCTGTGCATGTGTCATCTTCATCACAGCTGAGGGCCATGGGAAGCAGACCACCCCAGGTTTTATATCCTGGGGCCACACACTGGGCTAAACTACTCAAGGCCAACTTGTTTTCTAGGGAACAGGAACAGCGAGACCAGGTTAACTTCAGGATATGAGCTCCCAGCAGCCCCATTATTCATAAAAACCAAAGGCAAAGGCTGGAGAGATGGCTCAGTAGGTAAGAGCATTTTCTGCTCTTTCTACAGAACTGAGTTTAGTTCCCAGAACCCATACGATGGCTTACAACTGTCTGTAACTGCAGTTACACTGGGGATCCAATGCCCTCTTCTGATACATATACACATAATTTTTTTTTTTTTTTTTTTGAGGAATACAAGTGAGAAAGGAGTGGGATCTAGGTCGGCCTAAGGCCATATGGAGAATTGTTCAGCAAAGGCTCTGGCAGTTTCTTACAAAACCAAACACGCACTTACCACACAGTCCAGTATTCATATGCACAGACAGGGGTTCATCTATGTATATGGATCTATATATGTGCACACAAGACCATGCAAGGTCAACATGCTGTATGTATTTCAACCTGTACATAACAAATCTAAAGCCAGGAACCAAAAAAAGAGAGCATATTCTCCAGCTGGTGAAAGCAGACATATCAGGTAAAGCTCAAAGAAACTGTTCTGAGCTGTTTTCTTTCAAGACAATTCGCAGTAAACATACTACAACCTTGGATGTTATTCTGTGCTGAAATCTTCTCTGACAGACAGCCCACCCCATTGGTTTGTTGTTGCTCCACTTCCGCCTCACTCAGATTTTCAGGACGTGTGGAATGCAATCAGATCCTTGCCAGAATATAGTACAAATGGCCGTTAGCTCAATGCCCAATGGGATTTCTGTTCTTCTCTGAACCCTGATGAGCCAGGCTAGGTTGTGCATACTACCAAGCTTTTCAGGAGGCTGAGATGAGAGGATGGTGATTTCAAGGCCAACTGGCACATGGAACAAAATAGTGTCTCAATAAATAAATAAATAAATAAATAAATAAATAAAATAAAACAGAAAAGCAACAACAAAGACCTCTTTTATTTTTCCAGAGCTGAGGACCAAAGCCAAGCACTGTACTTACTAGACAAGAAGTCTACCATTGAGTTAAGTCCCCAACCCCTCAAAAAACAAGCAAACAAGGTTCCATACTGCGCAGTTAGTAAACACTAGGAGTTGCCCTGGTTCTGGGTGCAGAACAAAGAGCAGGGGTTATAGCTGCAACAGGCAGCTCACAGTGTGCCTTATGGTAGAATGCTGTGTGCGCGCTTTGACTTGTAGCTAGCTGGTTTTGCAAAGAGCTCTTCATTCTAGTCGTGGGCTCTAGGCTGAGGATGTCATAATTCGGTCTTATAATAATAAGAATATATTGTGATACTGGGGATAGGTCCCTAGGAAATAATCATATGGCGTTAAGTAGGTCTTTGTAGTCTTACTAGAAACTGGTACCCATACTCCCATTTGTGTAACCACAAGATGTGGTCTCAAAACAAAGAAACAAACATACAAAAGCAAGTGTGCCTAATCTTCGAATTAGGTTATAGGCTATGGTATCAATTGTGTATAGGCAGGGAGAGATAGAAAGAAGGAAGGGAGGTATACACTATATGGGGAGGGGGGGCACTGGGCGGAGTCATCCTCTCATCTTATTTCCTTTCTGTGGCTACCATACCAGGGGGGCAGATTCTTTCTCATTTTAGGAAACTGGAGTTCCAACGTTCCCGTCTGAAAATCAGGATCCCTGCTGCGGAAGGAGGCACAGATGGAAATTATGAAGACATTTGTGTGACAGCAATAAATCAGCCCTTTCCCTGTGGGACACATCACTGTTTTCCCAGCTGAGCAACAGAGAAAGTTTTCTGAGCCAAACCTTACCTCAGTGCTTCAAGATACTGATATGATATGTGCATTGGGGGCTGGTGGGAGTATTGTAAATCCACGTCTCATCTCTCAGCAGTGGCCGGGCATTAATTCTCTTTCTGTCTCCTCCCTTCTCTCCCTTTGCCTTGACACTAAGTGAATACCCATTATTAACATCCGAGGCAACTGTATTTATTTTTTCCTTCCTTCCTCCCCCCCTACCCGGAACTCACTCTGTAAACAAGGTCAAAATCACAGAGATCACATAGCTCTTCTTCCCAAGTGCTGAGATTAAAGGCATGCACCATCACTGCCTGGCTTTCTTCTGCTTTTGTTCCATGCACACTTTGAAATCATTCCAGACTTGGGAAGGGTAAGTAGTACAGGATTTTCCTAACTTTTCACCCAGTGCCTCCTCTCATTTGTGTGTCTGGGTTATTTTGGCTTATGGCTCCGGGGAGGTACAGTTCATCACAGCAGCAGGAGGCAAGTGGTCAGATTGTCTGAGCAATCAGGAAGCAGAGAGTAAGAAGTGAAGTCTGGCTATAAAACATAAGGCCCACCTCCAGTAATCTACTTCCTCTAGCAGGGCTCCACCATACGGGACAAAGGTTACACGAACTTACAGAAAATATTTCACATTCGAATCACAACACTTTGCCCCTGAGCACTATTGACTCTTGACTATCTCATGATGCAGCATGAATTATTCTAATTTCCAATGTTCCTGAAATTTTTAACAGCCCCAACACTAGACCAAAGTCTAAAGTCTCTCCTGAGACTCAACAATTTCTTAACTATGATCCCCTATCAAATCAAGAAACACATTACATACTTCCAACATGCAATGGCACTTTTCATCCAGTACCCTCTGACGCTAACCCACAGTGCATCGTCATGGGACGGTGATCAAAACAAGAAACTAATACAATAGAAATAACCCAAGCTACAAAGCTTATATCCAGTCGCGCTATCTTCCCATTATAGTCCACTATTCCAGAGTCCAGCTTAGGTCTGCCATCGCATATAGTCACCATGTCCCTTTAGTGTGCTCCAGTTAAAAGAAAGACTCCTGAGTCTTTCTTTTTCTTTCATGGATATGATGCTCTGGAAAAGGACTAGTTTGTTTCATGGAATACCTGCATTTTGAGCTTATGTGAGGTCTTCTCATTATTAGACCGAAGATATCCAATTTCAGCAACTGCCCTACAGAAGCAGCAACCTCCCCGGTGAGTACAGGAGAGGGCGTGGTGCCAGCAATGGCAGGCATCTAACCAAGCAGGAAGCACGACACACAATATATTAACAAAAATCTCCCCGTTAGGACTGACCTAGCAAAGGATTGTCAATGGGAATATTTGTTGAGAGGCTGACGGTATTGATTAGGCAAGGAATGAGATTAATGATGGCCACTTGGACAAAGAAGAGGACAGGGTAAAGGCTGGAATATGATGAGACTTTGAAGGTAAAAATAAAAGGATTGGTGGAAGCTTCTGTGTGTGAAAAGACAGGAGCTGGGAGGATTCATAGGAAACTGGGAAATTAGGTAGATGGACTCCATTGGCAGTCAAGCTCCTCACAATAAAATTAAAATCAGTAATAGTTTGCTATAGTGTTACTGTTACAAAAAGCTGCTTGCTTGCCTGATCGGGAAACAGACAAGAGAAAGAGGCAGAAAAAGATGCTCTGCCTTCTGCCAGCTTATTTCCTAGTTTCAGTTTGGGGCATTCACTATCTTTGGACCATGTGTATGGCCTGAGGAGGATCAGACAGAATTCAAGCACGACACTCCTCCGCAGAAAAAGGAACTTTCACAAACACTTGAAAAATACTACTGAATGCTTCTTCAAAAGATTAGCATGTCTGAGTCAGCAGTTAGGGTGATAGGCAGTAGAGCATGATGGGAGTACTAGTATCTTGTTCCATGGCCAATGAGACATCCATACCAAGCACCCAGGACAATAAAGCCAAAATGGAAACTTAACAGCAAAGTAATGAAAATTAATCTTTTTTGGCTCTCTCTTTCTTAGAGAGATGGAAGGAACACACACAGTCTGCCTTGGTGTCAAACCCTGAAAGCTGGTCCTGACCCTCATAATGAATTGTGGGAAGATTATTAGCTGGTTTGAACCCAACAGTTTATAATTACATGGTAAATATCTACAATCCCATCTGAAGCAGAGGTTTTCAACTGGCTCCATACCATTACTACCAATAGGGCTTTTAAACTGTATTGATGTCCAAGACCCATCCCAAATGATTTTAATATTATTCAGATGTTCTTCAAAATTTCTTTGACTGGGGGAGGTAGAAATTCAAAGCAGCTTTAGCTAGCAATTTGGATTAGGTTGTGCTATTATTTTGCTGCATGGTAAATTACTCACAGCTTAGCAACCAAAACACAGTCATTTTTAGAGTTGGGGTGGGACCAGGATTTTAGGAGTGGCTAAGAAGTTGATTCAACTTCAGGATCCCTCATGTTAAAGCTTGTGGGAACAATCCAGAGCAGTAGAAAGAGAAATCCTGAGTGTCTGCCCTGGGCGCTGCGGACTCTGGGAGGGGGGCATCCCCAGGGAACACACAGCAGCGGTCTCCATGGGTTCTCTATCCCAGGGCACCGCAAATGCCGCTGGGTGCTGCAGACGGGCTAGCTGGAGTGCAGCTGGGGTTCCCAACTGAACCGGGTTTGCGGCTTGTGGTGCCAGCTAGCTGTTTTGGCTTGGGTGAATGTGGTGGCCGTCTGGAAGCGCCGAGACACCTTCGGAGGGAGATTAGACAAGGCTCCTTAATTGAAGGCCTGATCCCTCCCTTCCCACTGTAGGTCAAGATAAAGAGACAGTCCATAATTCTAAGACATTTATTGTCACTGTGTTGAGTGGTGTGGATGAAATCGTACCCCCGCACCCTCTGGGAGAGGTGGGGTAGAAATAGTAACTGGGAAGTGGCATGGCTAAGTCTCTAGGTGTCTCATTAACATGGGGATGGCTTGGGGCTGCGTGGCCACGCCTCTACCAGAGGAGGGATGGGTCAGGGGTCTGACAACAGGTCCTAGTGACAGACCTCACATGACAGACCTCTCTACAGGAGGCTGTGGGGGGTTGTACTTGACCCGAGCCAAAAGGCCTCCCGAGAGCATTGGCAAAACACTTTTCGGTCCCTTGTGGGTTGTCCCACTGGGTCGCCCAGAATTAAGCCTGTGCCCCACCGAGTGCCAGACTGCCTGCCACAGACCACTGCCCCACAAAAGCCAAGACATCATCTTGGCTTCAGATGATGCTTAAAGGCTTGGCTAGGGTTGGGCATCATCTTAGCTTCAGGTGAAGGCTTCACTAGGTTTGGAGGGCCCACAAGCAAGATGGCACAGTCTTCTAGGTGATGGACTGGAATTGGTTCTTGACACACTGATGGTTCTGCTACTTTGCCACACAGACCTTCGTGCAGGAAAGATTGAATGACTTTCTCCAAAATGAGCAGTCTGAGAATACAAGGCAGAGGCAGCTTGAGAGAATAGCATGACTGGCTCTAAGCTTCCCTTGAGTAGTAGGAGGGAGAGAACTCACAGGTTGGATACTCGCTTGCAAAGGCCTCGAATCATCTCACATCCTAGAGAAAATATACTGTTCACCACACCCACTCAGTTTTTACAGAATGAAACTGATTAAAATGAGTATCAAGAGAAACTTTGAAGGGGAAAGAATCCCAATGTTAAAAACCCTAAGGGATCTAAGTGACTCACCACTAGCCACAATGACAAGCTTAGATCTGCCTAATAAGGATTTAACAGCTTTAGCATTTACAGGACCACTTAAGACCTTCCCAGATGATTTCATAACATGTTATTTGATCTTGGGAACAGTCTGAGGTCTGTAGAATGGAGTCAAGAGGGTTGGGATTGAAAGATGGATCTAATAATAGCAAGAGCTCACTGGGTGCCAGGCATCTGAGAGTACCTTATATCAACTCGTAATCAATTGCATCAGGCACAACAGAATCATTTCAATTTTGTGGGAAATTCATTTTCCTGAGGCTTGGAGAGATAAACAGCACAAGTGTGTTCAAGGTCCAAAGTTAAATGCAAACACAGGTTTATTTTCCTCTGTTCTATGCAATTTCTACTCACTTCCTCTATGCATTTCATTTAAAAAGTTAATTTTCAGGTAGTACACATCATCTCTCTTGACAGCTCCAGCGAGTTAGTCACTCTTCTAACTTCCAAGTCCATCTGAATGTGAAATGAATCATGGTTGTCAACTGCACCAAACAAACATTACTTCTTCATGTGATTTGTGGCTTACCATGTACATTAATAACAATTGGAGATGATCATATATAAGTGTTAACTTTCCTTTCAGGTGGCTTCTATGCTATTACAATGATGAGCACAGAATAATAGAAAAAAAATTTGAAGGTGGGAGCTGGAGAGATGGTTCAAAGGTTAAGAGCACTGGCTGTTCTTCCAGAAGTCCTGAATTCAATTCCTAGTAACCACATGGTGGCTCACAACCATCTTTAGTGGGATCTGATGCCCTCTTCTGGTCTGTGGACAGCTACAGTGTACTCATATACATAAATTAAAAAATATATATATTTTTAAAAAAAGACTGTATGAGCAAAAAAAAAAAAACATTGAAAGTGACTCTAGGAGTTCTTCTAAGATTTTAAACGAAATCTTAATACTTTAATACTGTGCACAATGGGCAGCTAAAGATGGTGCTGGTATAATGGAAAGGTGGGTTCAGGAAGCTGGGTGTCTCGGTCCCTGCCCTATTGCTGTGAAGACACACCGTGACCAAGGCAACTCTTATGAAAGAAAGCATTTAACTGGGGGCCTTATTTTAAAAGTTCAGAGGCTTAGCCCATTATCATCATGGCAGAGAGCTCGGCAGTGTGCATGGCTCTGGAGCAGTAGCTGAGAGTACATCTTGGTTCTCAGGCAAAGAGATGGAGGGAGGGAGGAGAGAGAGGGAGAAAGAAGAAGGGAGGGAAGGAGAGAGAGAAAAGGAGGGGGAGGGACAGATTGGGCCTGGTGTGGGCTTTTGAAACCTCAAAGGACTGGTCTGGCCTCATAAGACAGTGGCTAAGAGTGCCACTACTTAATCAGGTGGGGGTGGTGCACACCTTTAATCTCTGCACTTGGGAGGCAGAGGCAGACAGATTCCTGAGTTCCAGGCCAGCCGGGTCTATAGACCTAGTTCAAGGACAGCTAGGACTACACAGAGAAACCCTGTCTCAAGAAAAAAAAGTGTCACTATTTGAACCATAAAAGCTGTGTTCCCAATCTATTTTCTATGAATGCTAGAAACATGACTTTGAGTATTTATTGTACCATCTACAGTCTCATAATTATATGGTTGCTTAAACATTAAATAATGTATGTTACATTTGATACAGTTAAAAATATGACTTATAGAATATAAAGTAAGCAGGTCCCAAAGATTCAAGTAAGATATTAATAAGCTGGCAAGATTGTAAGGCTGTCTCAAAGAGAACTGGAGACAGTATTTGTGGTGTCTGAAAGAAGAGTACTGGAATAACATCACTTTGATAGAAATCTGGTCCTGAACAGAGCAATAAACTAAAGCTTGTAGGGTTATTGTCTCTACCAGAAAATGATTTGCATCTCTGCTGCCCAAATGCATTTTGCTTCATTACCAGCTGTTTTCAAGTGGGGAATGGTTTTGTCCCCAGGGACATTGGAAATGAGAAACATGTTAGTTATTAGAACTCGGGGTGTAGTAGAAGACAGGAAAGATGGTAAGCACTCCAAGAAAAACCCACAGAAGACCTACTTCTCCAGCCTCAGATGCCAGCAGGGCTGAGGAGAGAAAACCTGGTGATGTTTGCACAGGTTAACAGACACACAAGATCTAAAGTGTTCTACTCAGGAGAGAATTCCAAGCCAACCAGTGCCAAAAGAGAATTGGATAATCTTTGGCTGAGTCAGCTAACCCTGAAGGGGCAGGAAAGAACCTGTCTTTCCTGTTTCCAGGCTTTAGAGATTCCTTCCCACTCTTTCTTTTGTGGTGTTTTTGAGGTAGGCAGGGTATCAGGGCATAGTCCAGGCTTGCCTGGAACTGACAATTCTCCTGCATCAGTTTTCAGGATGCCAGGATTACTGGCATTGCTACCAGTTAAACTGGAACTTTGTTTTAGTGTTTTTATTTTTTATATTTTGTTGTTGAATTTTTCTTTATGAGAGTTTGATCCCAGGCTCATCTCAAACTTAGTAGGTAGGTGAGGCTGGCTTCGAACCCCTGATCCTCCTGACCCACCCCAATGTGTGTATGCCTTCACATCAGGCAATATATTTTCCTACTACCATTTGACACTGCATCTAGATACAGTTATATGCTCAATAACGAGTATTATTGTAAATTTTCAGGTTTTATGTAGATGTCTATATGCTTGTGTGATAAACTAAACTCTTAGCAGACTTTGAATCTTTAACAAATGTTGTGACAGCGTCACTGTTGGAAATGACCTTCCTGACAGATGTTTTTTCATGGTCACTTTGAAGTGTTAAGAAAATCCATATTATCTTCAAACAAATGGATAGTAGGTTGTGTTTTAAAAGGCAAGACATATTTTTAAAGTAACCTGAAATACTAGACTCAAAAAACCCAGTCTCTCTCTTTTCCCTAGAGGCCGTATACTGTCAAATGAAGAGCATCCAAGACGTAGGAAGAAGACCCACTGGATATCTGATGTGAAAATGTATGAAAGTGCAAGATCCTAGGATTGCAGTTTATGGCACATTGATTGATTGGTTGGTTTATTGATGAAAAGGCCTAGGGACTCTGTAAACTAGACAAGTTCTCTGTCAGTGATCTACATCTCAGCTCTGACTGGGACACTTTGATTGGCTAACACTTTTTTTTTTTTCTTTATTGGTAAATGGTGTATTGTAGCTGAACTATCTTGGACCCCTACCAATATAAATAATGGCACTGTCTTAGGGCTTTATTGCTGTGAACAGACACCATGACCAAGGCAACTCTTATAAAGATAACATTTAAACGGGGCTGGCTTACAGGTTTAAAGGTTCAGTCCATTATCATCAAGTTGGGAGCATGGCAGTGTCCAGGCAGGCCAGGAGGGGCTGAGAGCTCTTTAACTTCATCTGAAGGCTGCTAGCAGAACACTGGCTTCCAGGCAGCTAGGATGAGGGTCTTATAGCCTATACCCACATTGGCACACCTACTCCAATGGGGCCACACCTTCTAATAGTGCCCCTCCCTGTGCTGAGCATATACAAACCATTACAAGCACAGAGGTTTATTTATATTTTAAAGCTTAGGCAGTTTGCTAGGTAGTCTCTCAACTATTCTAACCTGTCTAATGCTGGCACTACTTCTACCAATGGCCAGGCCTACCTCTCTGTTCTACTCTGGTCTTCTGTTCACCTCTGTGTCTGCTCGATGAATCTACTGCGTCTTAATTCTCCTCCTAGAATCCCTGTGTCTGCCAGGAAGTTCCACTTCCACTTCCTGCCCAGGTATTGTCTGTCAGATCTTTATTAAAGCCAGTCAGAGACAATTCTAGATTGTCTTAGGCAGGTGAGGAAGAAACAAATATTTACAAAATATGAGACCAAGGATGGGCCATAGAAATAACAATACCAAGATCTGGCTAGTATTTAACCCTCTGCCGGTGTAGAATTCACAATTGAATATACAGAGACACTCCTTCACACAATGTATCCTAACAATGTACACACATCTCAGAACTAGGAAATGGCAAGTTAAAACACACACACACACACACACACACACACACACACACACACACAGGAAAAGAAGATACATAGTTTCTCAAGTCCATCTTCTATAACCAGTTGAGCAGTTTGGATTAGTCCGAAACCAATTGGCAGGGAGGCCAAATAATAAAGCCTAGAAACTAACCTATAAAGAATTGAATAGATTACTTAGATGAAGTTAATAATTACTTTTAAATCCAATAAGTATATTTATATAAGTATAATAGCATATACAATACATGAATTCATGAAATGTTTGAAATATATCTCTATTTTTAAAGGAGGTAAATGTAAACAATAGGATATACACAGAACTTCAAGAATAGGACTAGATATTTGTTGTGTAAATAAAAACCAGAGGATTGGGGCTGGTGAAAAGCACAAAGAACTATACAGAAGACATAAGAGAGACTGCTGCATCCTGTAGGGCTAAGAAAGCACCCAAGGAATCTTTCTGCCTTCCTCCCTCTGCGGCAAGGTTGCCCAGGCCTTGGAGATGGCACTGCCACAGCTCACTGAATGACAGGCCATGCTGATGTATTTGCTAGAGGTTCATTCTCTAGAGTGTTGAGGAAGTCCACCCTCTCCAGAGGTACTCCATCACAGCTGCTGGCCTCTGGACAGTGGACTGTGCCAGGAAACTTGGTAAGGTTGAAAGGGTTGGAAGCCCCAAAGCCTCTGAGAGGGAAGCTCTGAGAGGACAGTAGTAGCTTCACCTGCTTCTGACCAGGCCCCTGTCACGTGGCCACGCTCACTACCTAGGACTGTAGCTCGGAACAGAGTTCTCTATATTAATGAGTTATCTAGAGGCCCTGGGGTTTAGCTAATAAACTTCCCTTCTTGCACATGCCTTCCTGCAAAAGGTATTTAATCTCTGGTCCACCCTGAGGAGGTGGTATGCATTCATTTTCCACGATGAACAATCAATAAACAGTTTGGAACTAAGCACTGTCTCTTTCATCTAAAACCACCCTGGGGAGCATGGAAGCCTTTGTCTACAGAGCTGCTGTCTAAGACTCCCGCTGAAGGCCCCTCTGCACTCCTGGACTCCCCACGACTGAGCTAAGCTGGACTTCCCCATTCTCCCGGCCCCTGGCTTGTCTGTTGTTGGCTCCTCTGTTACTTCCAGTGGCATCTGGATGTCCAGGAGTCTGAGAGGCCCTGGCCCCAGCCTTCTCACAGGCCCAAGGGCCCAACTCCACCTCCAACTCTCTGTGACCCTGTGGTGTCTGGATTTCTGGGAGCTTGGTAACCCCCGGCCCCAAGCTCCTCATCACAGGCCTGTAGACCTCTGATCCGCTATTGTCTACTTTTCTGCGAGGTTTCTAGCAGCGACTGGACATCTGGGAGTCAGGGAACCCCAGCTTTGGGCTACCACATCTTAGGTTGCATTGTCCCACCCTCTAAGGGTGTATTGGACCTTCTCTCTTGAGCCCAGCACCTGATGGCAGCTCACCGTAAATGCAGTCTAGCCTCTCAGTTTGGTCTGCCCGGTGGAGCTCCCACACTCCACCAGCAGGACGAAACGGAACCTTAGCTGTCTGCCCTGTACCTAAGGTGCCTGCCCTGCCTAGACACAGGGGTGGGAGTGGGAGGGGGAGGGTACGTCTGCTGCAGAATCCTGGCCAGCACTCTTTCCTCTGCTTCTTTCCAGTACTGTTTCTCCAGCAGCTACTACAGATGATTGCTGGCTTTTAGTGTTTGCACATGTTCAGTGTGAGCTCTTCTGTGTATGCAGCTGCTATCTGTTGACTACAAAACAGTAGCAAAACAGTAACTGAAAGGGTCCTCCCTGGGATATTGATGTCAGTCACCAACACATAGAAATGTGTTATGTCTGTGGTATGGCCCTACTGCAATCTACAGAATCAGAAGTTTGAGGTGGGGACTGGTAGTCTATTTTTAGAAAATCTTCCGAACAATTTGAAGATATATTACAGGGTAGGGACAAGATTCAGAAATGTGTGAATGCATGTGTGCGTGCGTGCGTGAGTGTGTGTGTGTGACAGAGGGGGAGGAGAGAGAGAGAGAGAGAGAGAGAGAGCTTTACAAGAAAAGCCCACAGAGATTTCTTCACTCTAGATTTCAGTTTTAGCATCTAGATTTATGGGCAAGAACATAACAGATGCATTCACTTCAGTGATACCTAGTTTCTGATGTTGTCTAGGACAATCTCTTCAGACTAGAGTTTCTGAGCTACTATTTACTACATTTCCGTATGTACACAGAAGTCATGAGCAATGTCTATATACCCCATAACTATGTTTCCCTCACTTTGCACCCTGAATGCATACTGAAGGATCAGTTCGTGCCACAAACCCAAGGTCAGCACAGTCAGCATCATGGAGCTCCCAGAAGCTCTTCACTGTGCCTTGCCCTGTGGCTAACCCCATGAGATGGCTTGCTTCCCTGACTAGGCTCCAAAACTCCAGAACAGAACGCTTCATTTTCCCCTGACACAGCTTTTGCCTTCCCAGAGCTCTTGCTTTGTTCCTTTCCAGGGAAGAAGAGGTGGTTTATTTTAGCAGGCTATTTCTCAGTGGTTCTTTGCTCTAAAATGGAAAATCTACATGTCTGTGCCCAGGTACTGTGGGCACACAGTACCTGGCTCATATGAGTGTGGGCTCATAGCCTGGCCGTGCTCCTGCCACTAGCTAGGCATGTGGAATAGGCTAGCTTATTAGCTCTGGTTTCACTGTCCATACTGAGAAACAGAATGGGGCAGATGGTAATATCCTAACATGATTCTAAGTGATGTACAAGCTTACCCTTAAAAAGTAAGCAGGTACCTAAAAAGATGAAGCTTTAAAACTACTGGCAAAAGACTATGCATCTTAATGCAGTTTTTACTCAACCTTTACTATAGTCGTCTTGTCTTGACTTGTGTGTGTGTATTATATGTACATATGTGCACATGAATACACACTTAGATGCAAAGGTCGGAGTTTGAGATTTGGCACGTGCCTTTATTGCTTCCCACCTTACTTCTTGATACAGGGTTTCTCACTGAACCCAGCGCTCACCAATTCAGTTAGTGTGTCAGAGCAGCGAGCCCCAGGGACCGGCTTGTCTGTGCCTCCCAGCCCTTGAATTGCAGGTGAGCTCTGTCGCACCCGGATTTTTTATGTGAGTACCAGGAACCCCACTTTTCATGCCTCTATAATAAGTACTTCTGGTTGGCAGCCTTGACCTTTAACAGCTGAGTGACTTCTCCAGCCCCAGGCTTGTCTTTTCAGTCTTCTGCCATGTTTAATACTAAGTACAAGTCTTCAGGCAGCACATCTGTGCAGATTTTTAGCTCCTTGTCAATACAGAGTAGACAAGACACTCGTTCCCTGTATGTTTCTGGATTCAGTATGATCATTGGTTGACAAAGGGCAACTGTAATCTGAAATAGCACATATAGGAATAAGCACAAGGATTTTTTTTATTATTTTAGATTCCTGACTTATTTTTTGACTGGTAAGAGTAAGCAAAAGATGGGAGTTTTTTCCAGCTTAGTACAGTGTTCCTATCTCTAGCTTTTGCTGTTCAGTGCCTCCCTACACTCCTGCATGAGGCAAGCCTTCTCTCCTTAAATGCTGAAACAGAGCAAAAGGTCAAGTACAATGGTTCTCTATCAAGTAGTGACAAGGTGGAGGGAACATCTCAGAACTGCTTAAAAGAAAGTCTGAACAAACTGCATACCTAAAATGTACAACCTATCTACATAAAATGCATATTACAGGAGGGCATGGTGGTACACGCCTTTAATTCTCACACTCGTGAGGCAGAGGCAGGTGAATCTCTGTGAGTTCAAGGCCAGCTTGGTCTTCATAGTGATTGCCAAGTCAGCCAAGGTGAGAGGCTGTGTCTCAAAAAAGTGTATATTAAAAATTCATCCTAAAAACAACAAAATCCACTATGATAATAACATCACAAATGACAGCTGCTCAATTTTGACAGAATCTTGACTAGAGAGGCAAGCAGACAGAAGCTGTGGCAGACATTTTCAGTTCCTACTTCACCATCCTTTCTTGCTATAATACCCTTGCTTTGTCCTGTGGCAGCATTCCAAGGTAATGCCGAGTCAAGACTGGCACAAACTTGTCATGCTGTTCTCTGCCCAGGCCCCCACACACTGAGAAGTGACCATATGGCCCAGTTCTGACAGGGATTGAGGCCAAAGAAGCTAGATCAGAGAGGGCCTCATAGGCCACAGGGCAGATTCTGAAACTTGCCCTTTAATCAAGGATAATTAAAATCAGTACTTTAAACAGCTTGGCCAAAACCATGTGTGTAGCTGGTAATTGAAGCACAGGCTTTGTTTATGTTTTTTATATTGTGTACAACTCAAACACTCACTAGTTATGAATGTTAGAAATAAATAATGACAACTGACCAATGAGGCAATGTAGTAATTTATGTTGTATGAACTGAGAAGATCACGGGCTATTATTTTTATTATTACTTACAGTCTTCATATTTGAATTACGACTGCCCTAGGTGTATTCATAATTCTAATTCTCACATTGAAAGAGGCATTAAGAAATTCCCAATTCACATCTCCTGCCTGTGCTTTTCTAAGAAAGGCCCTGGCTTTATATATGATTAAAGAAACTATATGATTCTGTATTTGGGAGTGTTAGTTTCAGAAAACCAAGTAAAGCATACCAAATACTTTTAGTGATATAAAAAATCTCACAGAGACACATAGTATTCGACAAATACAAGAGAACCTACAGCTACAAGCACAAAGTCTCCAGGCTCTGCAGTAAACTGCTGACTCAGTCGATGTAAGACCATTACTTTGGGTCATGCTGTTGGTGCAGATGGGGGGCACTGCTATGAGACCATTTTTCAAATTATATATCATAATCAATACGAACAAAATGAAAACTGGAAAAAACGCTGTGAGGTATACAAGGTTCATTTTGTGGTATTTGACTGTATGTATATATACATCAATATACATACAAACTTGGACACACCACTATACACACAAATGCAGAAACACACACAGCATAGCCCCCATTGTTGGCCTAGATGACAATGGTCTTCTTGTGCTAGGTAACAGTCAGGAAATCTAGGCTTTTGCTCCTATACAGAAATTGACCCTTTGTGCATGAACTGTGCTGTGCCTCCAGCAGAGTGAGATCCAGCCATTCTTGCTTTCATGAGAGGTTCCTGTCCGATGGCACAGGCACACACGGCTCTGTATGTTGGAGAAAGTGTGATAAAAATGAACACACAGACGAGCTGTCACTGTCCTGAAGGATATGTTCTTCAGACTATCCCTTCAAGTTTCCAAATCTCTCCCAGGACGACTTGCTGTGCTCCATCTGTGTGGTGTTATCACAAACCTTAGAAATAAAGAGAAAAAAGATGAGTATTGCAAATCTTATCTGATTAGATCTTCACATCTACAACTGTAAAACCAAGAATGTTAAGATTACAAGGATTTTTGAGGCAAAAGTTCTGCTTTGTCCATAAAGAACAACACTGAATCAAATCCTGTTGTTTTAATACTTGCGTCAAATTTCAAGCCTATTTGAGGAAATTAGACATTCTCAACAGCTAATGAAGACTCATAACTGGTTCAAGTGCTAAGAATAAACAACTGTTGAGCGCTCAGTCATAAACAGGACACACACGGGTACACACACACACACACACACACACACACACACACACACACACATACCCTGCCTTCCAAGGCTCAGAGAACACTGGAGAAGAGGAGGCAGAAGGAATTGAACAGCCAGAATACAGAGAGGGATGTAGAGCACTGTTTTTTGGATTTCAAATGGCTGTTGTACCAGTGAACTCACTGCAGCAGTGGTTTCATGGACAAGACTTGCCCAAGATGGGGTCCAGCATCACTCTAGCACGATAGGGAGTGTCTCCTGAGGCCCCATGATAGGGAGTTCTTCCTGAGGAACTATTTGCAGCTATTAGTGTCAGGGAGACAGTGGTATTTTCTGCAGTGGTGCAGCCACTGGTAAGTTAGTTGTTTATGCTATGTTAAATACTCCCTGCACATATATGATCACTCAACACTAATTAAAGTCAGTGCGGCAGAAAGGATAACCACAATGAGCAAAGAAGTTAACAACCAAAGTAAGCAGAGAACTATGGGTAAATTAGAGGCCATGTCCTGGGAAGAACAGCTCTGTGGGGGTGTGAGGGTGAAGACAGAGGGTTGTGGGTACTGGGCATGGCCAAGTTTGTGATATACATGTGCATAATCAGCAAATAACAGAAAATGGGAGGGCTAGACACCCAATATCATTTGCAGCTGGTATGAATACTTGACTGCAGAAAAAGAAAAACTCTTAAGGATCAGAAGTGCATCCAAGGGCAACTGGCTGCAGTATGGTTCCTGTTTTTGTGTGTTATCTAGATGTAGGGAAGAAGTATCATAACCTTCAATCCATTTAATGAAGTGGATTAATAAAGGAAGCTTGGCTGAACTGTTTGGAAATTCTAGAAAAAAACTGGTACCTTCTTATTATTCAGTTTTGTTGGAGAAAACATACCTTTTCAGGTACAATATTTAATTACTGAAGTAAGTAAAACGTAAAAAGGACTGAGCTCTCTGACCAAACAAGTAATGATTCTGAGAACTTATTCCAAGAATGTAATTCAAAAAGAAAACCAACAGTGTGTGTGTGTGTGTGTGTGTGAGAGAGAGAGAGAGAGAGAGAGAGAGAGAGACCCAGAGAAAGGCACACATGCACCTCATGACTAGTTTTATGTCAATTTGACAGAAGTTAGAGTTTTCTGAAAAGAGAAAACCTCAACTGAGAGAATGTCTCCATAAGATTGGGCTGCAGACACTAGGGCATTTTCTTAACTAGTGATTGATGGGACAGGGCCCAGCCCATTGTGGGCGGGGCCATTTCTGGGCTGGTGGTTCCAAGTTCTATAAGGCAGGCCCAGCAACCAGTAATGAGCGAGGCAGTAAGCAGCACCCCTCTATGGTCTCTGCATTAGCTCCTGTCTCCAAGTTTTTTCTACTCTGTGTGAGTTGCTGTCCTCACTTCTTTTGAGTGAAATAAATCCTTCCCTACCCAAGTTGCTTTTGGTCATGGTATTTAATTACAGTAATAGTAACACTAACTAAGACAGACTGCAACACATATAGATTTTTTGGGGGGGGAGGTAGGTATCAATAGCAACACTTGTAATAGCAGCAAGTATCCAAAACAAATAGCAAATGGCTCAGTAATGTTATGTGAACTGGGGCTATTATGGCAGATAGTTACAGTAATATTTGCTGAGTGGAAATTATATTTCAAATTCAGTGTAGGAAAATACAAATACTTGATAATAAAAATTTCAGTTTTCTATTTCTTATTCTTTTATATGGCATCTGCTCTGGGACATCTTGGTTCTACACTAAAATATCAATGCTAAGTTTTAGTTTTCACCCTGGTGTATAAAAAAAGAACTCAGCCTTTGATCGTCTAATGGCAGTGACACTAAGCTTCATTATATGATAACCTCTACAAAGCTGCCCAAAACAGAACACTAAAACCCAGAAATCATGACTGCGTTCCCAGTGTGCTCACAGCATCTTATAAGACAGGGATTGACATGAACACGGTTATGATTTCTTCCCTTTTGCTTTTCCATAAAAATTCTTACAATCAATGTGTTTTTATAGTGAGATGAAAGTAAAAACTTTTAAAAGGAGCTTGGATGCTCCTGGTGTTAAGACTGGTGTTCGTTACAGTTAGATTAGGTAATGATTACTTTTTGCTTCAAGCTTCAGATTTGAATTAGGACTGAGCTACAAGTATAGCTTTATATAGCCTTCCCTTTCTGGGTTATTTCTAATAATTAAACCTCAATCTTTTTTATTTACCTATCAATTTTATTATCTTGTCATGATTACGACTATATATTCTTATAATGAAGAATTTGATGAACAGAGTTATGCAAAGTGAAACAACCCAGAAGGGTCGACACTTTAGAAAGGCCGCCCTGGCGAGCTGAGGCTCAGGGCTAAAACAGGCTGTGCTGAGGATGCTTCTGGCTGGAAGAACTCGGAAAGGTAACAGATTACTATAAATAGCACAGTAGCTTATTTGCGCAACAGAAGACTACCATAAATCTTGGGGGCGGGACAAGTGAATCTGCGTCCAAGTTTTGTGTATTTTAGTATTTCTGTTATTATTTTACCTCTATCTGCTATCTAGAACAGAAACAAGATAGACTTGAGGTAAATACTTCTCACCTACCTCTAGAATCTAGAGTCTAGATGCAGGCATGGAAGGTGTGTGTGTGTGTGTGTGTGTGTGTGTGTGTGTGTGTGTGTGAGTGAGGGGGGGGGAGGAGACAGAGAGACAGAGACAGAGTCCCATCCATGGATACTATCTTGTGGGCTTACAGCACATGCTACTACTTGCCAGCCAGCTCTTCTTGGCCCTCGTGGCACATAAAAAAGGACTTGAGGTGGCATGGAAATATGATTATCGCTCCCACTTAGACAGATACTAAGGCCAAATTTCAATATAGCACTTAGTCACTAGTAGGGAACTGGGTCTATGTCTTGGTCATTGCTGAGAAGACAGATACTGGTATCCAGGCACTTAAATGCCCCCCGAACCTCTCGCTGGGCCAGGAAGAGGATCTGGTCTTTCTTAGATGAGTAGTTCTGGCTCAAGGTTATCATTTATGAAAGCTGAACAGCCCTGGGCTGCATTATGGGAAACCTAACTCCATCAGAGTAACGTGGCACGGGTGGGAAGGCGGGGATGGGAAGGCCGGGGTGGAAGACTTGGAAAGGATTATTAGTTCTATTTATAAGAAGAAAAATTTAACATGGTCCTAAAATTTCCTCAAAGGGCTTCCTGCCGTGGGAAGGACTGACCTTGTAGTCAGCAATGGTCAGGGTCAATGGGCTGCCCAGGTGGCTTGGATGGTTAGTCAGAGAGGAACTGCTGAGGAGAGAGTCAATGTAATTCTTAGCGGGTTCTTCCCTGCTAGTGAGGTCTACGATGTTTTCTCTTGAGCCAGCCTACTGTGACATCTTAAGTGTTAGGCACAGTCTTTTCCTTTTTCTGAGACGGGGTGTCACTCTGTAGCTGAAGTTATCGTTCAACTCCTGACTTCCTGCCTCAGCTGAACTAAGTGCTGTGACACAGTTCAGCATAGGAATCATTTTAATTGCTTCTTAAGAATTTATTTTTGTAACACTGGGTGTGGTGACACATGCCTTTAATCCCAGCATTAGGGTAGCAGGAGCAGGTTAGATTTCTGTGAGTTCAAGGCCAGCCTGTTCTACATAGTTCAAGGCTAGTCAAGGCTACATAGTGAGACCCTTACTTAAATAATAACAATAATAATAATAATAATAATAATAATATTATTATTATTATTATTTGTGTGTGTGTGTGTGTGTGAGAGAGAGACAGACAGACAGACAGACAGACAGACATATGCATACAGGTGCTACCAGAGGCCAGAAGGCAGTGTCAGCTTTCCTGGCAGCTGTAAGTAGGAAACCGACCTCTAGCGCTCTGCAGAGCAGCAGGAGTCAGCTGCTGAGTCATTCTCTTAACTCCCATTTTAATTCTCATGATTCAACTCTAGCAGCAGTTAGAGCTAGAGATTTCTCCCCCCACCATGGTATTGGTATTCCTTCTTTCTTCTTCTGGGTTCTTTATACTTTTTCTGACCGGTTTTCTCTATACAAATTTTTTAAAAACCAGGTCTCACCTGGGGGTCTTCAACCATGGTGGAGTATATGATTAAGTCCTGGCCAATCACATGCCATCTCTCTGGCCAATCACATGCCATCTCTCTGGCCATAGTAATAACTTTAGCGAGTCATGCAATCCAAGAAATATCAATGTAAAAAAACCTTCCCTGGATCATTTTAGCTGAGTTAAGTTGGAAAATTATTTTTTGAAACACTGTTAAAGGCTGCCAGGCAGTGGTGGTGCACCCTTGTAATCCCAGCACCTGGGAGGTAGAGGCAGGTAGATCTCCAAGTTAGAAGCCAGTATGGTCTACAGATTGAGTTCCTGGATGGCTAGGGATATACAGAGAAACCCTGTCTTGAAAAAAAAAAAAAAAAAAAGCAAAAACAAAAACATCAAACCAAAACACAAAACTGTTGAAGGCTGAGTGTACAGCCTAGAGATGCTAAGCAAAAGCATGAAGGTCTTGATTCAATCCCCAGTACCACAAAACCAAACCTGTATAAAATAAATTATTTTTTAGCTAGGAAGTTTGTAAAGATAACACAGGACCATCCGGCTCCCAAAAGTATCCACCAATAGCAATTGTGCAAAGGGTAGACTATCATTTCACACTGAATGCCAGCAGCCTGATTTCAAAATAAACCCAAACAGAACTGTAGCAGAGCCCTGAGGACACAATTCCAGCCTCTTACTCCAGGTGAGCCTAAAGTCATTGACCCCTCTGGATTTTCATTTCACTGGAGCCTGATTAAGTGGCTGTCTACATCTTTCAGAAAAGTTGTATTTGCCAAATAGAAACTTCGTGAAAATATTGTAGAGAATAAAGCAAATGAGTATCTCCAAATATACCAGAGCCAGCCTTACAGGCCCGTATGGTCGGTCTCCTGCTTTGAGTTTAAATAACATTCAAACCACTAAGAGATGTAACAAAGATAAATATTTCCAAACCTAAAGCTATGTGATAAACAAAATGATGAAAGTCCAGCCAGGCACTGAATCTCTGACTCTGAGTTATTCTCAAGCAAAGGATGAATGAATGCAGACCTTGTGAAATTTGTGCACACCATTCTTGGTATGCAATCAACTGTTGTTAAATATTCTTCTCCCCCACCACACAATTTGATAGAACAATGTTTACAATTTTGCTTCTCTAGCTCTTGCTTGACATCTTCATACACTTGAGAGAAGAGGTCCTCTTCAGACCTTGTTCCATCCAGGTAAACTGAAAAGTGAGAAATAGCAGTTCAATTATTGACAGGCTTACTAGTAAAGGGTGCTTTGGCATTTCTATAAAACACCAATAGCTTTCACCGAAGAATCCAGGACTATGGCCTGAGGAAGGATGGAGGGAGAGAAGGAATGAAAAGCAAAGAGAGAGGTTGTGGGTTGTGTATATAGCACACACTGCATACGTATTTCTTCTGCTTTGAGACATTCCCTCCTAGAGAGAGAAAGGAGGCTGTAAGACTCCAAAGTAAATGAACTTATTGGCTTATTGAACTTCTGAGAGTTAGATTCACAAGGACACTTCCAGGGGTTGCATAAGCAGTAACAACTGTTGAGGACAGAAGACACTCCAATGCCCAGAGCAGCCGGAAGGTAGTACAGGCAGCTGCAGGGATGCCGTTTTCATGAGGCATCACCGTGGGGAAGTAGACGTTTTGGTGATGCAACTGCCTCTGAGTCACCATGCTCCTGTCTATAACTCCAATAAACTCACAGGATCACTAAGCCAGGCATGGAACAGTAGCCTCGGTTTGTCCTTGGTGCCCGACTGTCACAAAATAGCATGTCAGAAGGCCCAAAGAGGAGCAGTTCCCCAACTGGGATCATCTGTGACTCTTTTAAACTTGGTGTTAGTCTAGACTCTATCACAGGCTACAGAGACTAGAAGATACATGTTTTTAATACAACTCGCATGGACAATTTTGGAGAAAAAGAAGTTATCTGGGTTAAAGAGAAGAGGACCCTCTAGTCATAGTAAGGAAAGGACAAGGATGTCTGAGGAGGACTCGCCTGCTGGGAGTGTAAGTGGCTGGCAGGGGAAGGACAGCCTGGGAAACCATATTTTGGAGAAGGGCTATGGCCTGGTATCTGTTTAGATTTTATTCCCCAAAGCTAGGAACCAGGGACTGAGTACATTTAAACAGGGTATCTAAATTTTGTTGTGATAAAACACTCTAGCCAAAAATAGCTTGGAGAAGAAAGGGTTTATTTGGCTTATACTTCTAGATCAAAATTCACTGAGGAAAGTCAGAGCAGCAGGAACTCAAGGTACCCGTCCCAGGAACCATAGAGCTACGCTGCTGCTCACCGGATTGCTCTCAGGGTCTCACAGCTAGATTTCCTATTCATCCCAGGCCAACCTACCTAGGGTGGCATGCTCACAATGAATGAGACCCTCCTACACCAATCATCAGGCAAGACAATCTGTCACAGATGTGGCCACAGGCTGATAGGCTCTAGGTGATAATTCAATTGAGCCTCCCTCAGAAGGCTCTACTGTGAAGGTGACAGCTGACATGAACTGGGACACAGGGCAAGGACAAAGCTAGACATGCAGTTTAGATGGAGGAAGGAAAGGGCATAAGAGCATGTTTCTCCTATATACCACAGAGCGGCGGGTGCAGGCTAACCCAGAAATAGTGCTGAGATGGACTCTGTGCCCTTTCTACACGTCAGAACAAAGCTGTCCTCCCTGGCGGCCATCGGGCTCCTTTCCCTATGGATGAGTCCCTTTTGTTCTGAAAAACTATGCCAGTCTGATTCCTCTGTCCTGTCCAAGGGACTTATGCCACCATCTCCACATGAACATTCCTACTCCAGGGATAGTCTCTTAGCTTAGACCCAGGTATTCAAATTGTCTCTAAATTGCTACATTGTCTCTAAGGCACCTCAACCTTATTTCCTTCAAAACATATAAGTAAACCTTGCTCCCATGTCTATAGCTCCTTCATGTTTTCTCCCCCAAAATAATAGCTGCTGCCTCCTGGGTGTCTGTCATCTTTAACACCTTCCCGTCCCAGTTCTATTGAATACTTCTGTTCAAAACAGCGACTTCCAATTCTACCCTCTAGATCGTACTGAAAAGAATACATGCCAACCACGACCATGTTTCAAGCCTCTCTGTAGAGAGCCTCCTAATTAATTCTCTTCGGATATCCTATTGGCATCAGAGGGCCTGGCCCTTGCCTGTACCAGCAGCAAACCCGTTCCTTGTTTTTCTCTACTACGAACGCAAGCAGCTTCTTTCAGGTATTACACATGCCTTTCTGTTCCTAGGTTCTTTCTAGGGTGTGGATGACAGTCGTTCCCCCTAACTTAACTTTGCCCACCTCAGCCCAGCTAAACTCATATGAGTTTGGTTACAAGGAGCTTTCTCAAGGAACTAGGAGGTAGACAGTCTGTCTGTCACCTAATGTCAGTGCTTACCTGCGGCAAAGACCTGTTTGTAAAGCTCACACTTTTAATAGCCTTTTGCCATGACATCTCAGCTGCCATCTCAGCTGGTAAGGGTAGAGACCCGGTGTGCCTTGCTTACCTTCCATTGATGGATGGTTCAATGAAAGATCATTTGGAATCTGACAAGTTTGGCAAAAACTGCCAGTTGAAAAGGAAGCCAGCAAGAACTACTTGCAGAAGAGGGGAACCTGGAGACTGCCTGAGCACCTCTTTAAAAATGCCTTAAGAAAAGTGTTTTGATGTAAAAATAAGAAGCTAAAGGCCTTAACGGGGAGAGAGGTACTTACCAATGTCCCAGGTGATGGAGTTCATCTCTTGTTTGTGCTTTTGGTACATGGGCCACACGTGGCCATCGAAGTATCCTGGAGGGTCTGGAGGCTCATATACTCTGGTACTGGAAAACCATGCAGGAAACAAGGTTTGACACAAGGTTATGATCATCGAGAAAGTAAACGGATCGTTGGTCAAGGGAATGGGAAAATCCTTCAGGTTGAATCTAAAGAGGAATTCAGACTACTTGTTTTAGACTCAACTGTAGTGAGAATGGCAGCAAAATGGGTTTAGTTCAAACCAATCAAAACCATAAGCCTGCAACTCACTATCTCATAATTACCTTTTCTCTGCCTCCAGTGTGTCATAAAAGATCTAGGGGATAAGTACAAGAAGAAATAAGGAGGAGATACTGATGGGCTTACTCTCCTATCTACTGGTGCTCTGTGCAGCTAGAGCAGAACAGGTCATGAAGGGTGAAGAACAAGGAGCTGACAGGATGGCATCCTGTCTTTCCTGTACTTTGATCCAATCTCCCGGTGACAGTGTTCATTTCTTACCTGTGCTTTAGGTATGTGGGCCACATGTGGCCACTGAATACCCTGGGGGACTGACAGGATGCACTGGCCCTTTCTCTTAGAGAAGGTACTGTACACTACCCAATGTGAGGAGCATTTGCTTATCGAAAAGTATTTGACTTGGGGTCAAGACTTGTTCAATAATGGTGCTTTTCTCGTTTTCCCCGTATTTCATCTTTGGAATAACAATGCACAGAGATAGTTCCCAGACTTACCTCCTCCTCCTTTTACATTCCTCATATGGAACGGTCAGGAAGTAGCTTCTGTTCCATATGGTGTCCAGAGGCCTACGATGACACCATATGCAGGTCACAAGGCTCTCCCTCCTCCGCACCAGCATGTCTTTTCTAAAGCAGCATCCGTCCTCCCCCCACCCCCACATCCCTCCTCCACCCCCACGTTCCTTCAAGTCACTATTACAGTGGGGAGGCTTACTTGTAATTGAAGAGAAGGAAACCTTCAATAATTAAAATGGGAACCCCTTGAGCACTTTCCAAGGCTGCTGGTCCCGCAGAGCTTCCTGGGTTTTCCATCCAACAGGAAATGGCTGACATCATTTTTTCCATGTTAAGTGCTTCAAGCACTGTGGAAAACATAAAACACACAGAATTAATATAGCAAACTTTTTCTTGGGGTGGGGGCGGGGTTGGCTACTTGTGATAAGTATCTCCAGGGCTCTGTACATGTATGACGTAAGAGTGGTTTACTTCCCCTTCAAGGTATCTAATAATTAATACTTTAAATGCTCAATTAAAGCACTGATAGCGATACATTTAAGTGGTATGTCTAATAAAACGATGATGTACAAGTATAAAATACAACGAATAGCATGGCACTATCTCTAGCTGTAACTGTTTTACATTGATGTCTTTACTGTGTATGTGTGGAGATTAGAAGACATATTGAGGGATTCAGTTCTGTCCTTCTACTATGGGGTCCCAGGGATGGAGCCCAGGTTGTCAGGCTTGGTGGTAAGTGCCTTTTCTCACTGAGTTCTCTCACTTACCTTCCAGCCTTGACTACCATAAGCTCATGGCTGACTACTGTATCAACTCCCTTCCTGATATTGAAAAATTAAAAATTTATGGCACTGGAGACTGAACTCAGGATTTTCTGGGCCTTAGGCAAGCACTCAACCACTGAACATATCTCCAGCCAGATCCTTAAAAATAAAAATTAAATTAGGGCTGGAGAGATGGCTTAGTGGCTAAGAGTACCAACTGCCCTTCGAGAAGACAAAGGTCAATTCCTAGTACCCACATGGGGGCTCACAACTGCCTATAACCCTAATTTTGGATGCAAAATATCTATAGATACATTTGAAGATAAATAACATATTATACTGTATTTGGAAAGTGGCTACTATTTTTAATATTATTAAATAAAAAGCTTTTATTTATTTTTATGTTCATGGGTGTTTTGCCTGCATGTACGCGAATGCACATGTGTGCAGAGCCCACAGAGGTCAGAAGAAAGCTACTGGATCCACTTGAACTGAAGTTACAGACAGTTGTGAGTTGCCATGTAGGTGTTGGCAACTGAACCCCAGTCTTCTAGAAAAACAATCAGTGGCTAACCACTGAGCCATCTCTCCAATCCTTAATGAAAACCCTTTAAAGGTTATAGGATACAAATGTCATTTCAAACTCTGAAATATGCTACCTTCTAAAACTTATAGGTATGATTCTGGAGCAGAAGAACAGGAATTCCTTATGCATGGTCTTCAGAGAGGCCCAGGAACTTGTTAGACATGGAAATTCTCAGCATTATTCCTGGACCACTAATCACACCATATGACCTCACAAGTGTTTCTACCATAAAATTTTAAATTGTGGGCTGATTAAGTTAACAGAAATAAGACTATTAAGATTTCCTTATGGCTACACTGCTAGTTTGGTAAGTGTAACTTTTTCTAGGAAACTTTCAGTTTCAGAGTTTACAAATAAATCTCGTTAAGAGTATCCATGATACGGGCTTTTTTTCAACATCAGTGTGATTTACAGTCCTGCTGTTTCCCATGTTTGTTATTTGTAAGCTATGCCTTCCCTAATCATTTCTTGATCCATTTTGTTTCGTTTATGTGGGGAGTGCTTAGGTTCTTCAAACTACAAAACTGGAAGTCTTCACTCTGGTCCGTGCTCCTCTGTCTGCACCTCCACAGACTTCTTATGTCTCTTGTTCTCACTCCATCTTTTTCCATGTTCTCCTGTTCAGAGTCTTTTCCTCTGGTGTTTATTTTTCCACTGAGCTACTCAGAGAGTTGTATGATTTTAGTTATTACACTTTTTTCAGTAACCAAATTTCTTCTTAGTTCCCTTTTATTTTGAGACAGGATTTTTCTGTGTACTCTTGGCTGTCCTGGAACTTGGTCTGTGGATCAGGCTGGCCTCAAACTTGGAGATCTGCCTGCCTCTGCCTCCTGAGTGCCAGAATTAAGGGCATGCTTCACCTCACCTGGCTCTTGGCTCTGTTCTTTACATCTACTGTTTCTTTCTTGGGGTTATTTAAACTTTTCTCCTATTCCAAGCCTATCTAGAGTAGCTTGCTGAACTTTTTCTTTTTTTTACAAAGCCACTTTAAAATCGTTGTCAGACAACTTTGATAGTGTTGTCATGGAAATGATGCTTATAGGCCACTATTTTTCTTCTTCAAGTTGAGATTTTCCTGCCTCTTTGACTGACTTGGCTTTCAGGTCTGTCCTGATAACCTGGGGTGCTGTGTATTGAGGCTCCTATTTAATCTTTGTGCTTTGCAGCCAGTCACTCGGAAGTGTGCCCAGGGTTCAGAATGGCATGTGTGTTCAGCATCCTTATGATACTGGGATGGGGGGGGGGGCTCATATAGGCAAAAGCTCCATTGCTGCTACCTGAGGGCAGAAGCTCAGCCTTCCACTGTGTCCTTAGGACAGTGGTGACATGGTCTGGGTGAGGAAGATGGAAGGCCAGCCTACATATACCTTGTCTCATTCTGACTCTGCAACCCAGAGTTTGGAAGTTTAGTTCACTGGTTGGCTCTGCTAAATCTCCTACAGTTGGTGTAGAGGCCAAGGCACTCCATACTGCTGATGGTAAGTGATGGTCTCAGGGTGTAGCCCTCCCCTGGCCCTGTGGACACTACGGGTTTTCACTTTGTGCCTAGTTAAAGTGGGACAAAAGGACACTGTGTTCTGGTAGGCCAACTCTGTCCTGGTCCTTTGGTTGTAGGTTTCTTGGTACTTCTTATGCCCATTGATGCTCATGTTGCATTTCCAGCACTCCAGGTGGTATAAATGTGGCATGAAATAAAGAAAACACAGGGATCTCACGCCCGTGCCATCCCTCGAGTCTCAAAGCCCTCAGCCAGATGGCTGTCTTCTCTTTCAGTCTTCCCTTCTTTGTTCTACGACATCCCAGCTCTGGCTAAATGAAGGCAGCCCAATGAGAAGAGGACAGGGAGCTATAACGGTTTCTAAGTTTCCGAGTGATTTATCTTTTAGTCCCAGGAATCCATTCGGCCTGCTTCACACAAGACATGATACTTACGATTTGCTTCAAAACATGCAGATTGCGAGATTTGGGTGAGAGTAGAGATGAACTATAACTGCCAAGGGGCTCATCATATACAAAGCTGGGTAGTAAACTCATAGGCATGGATTATACTTTTCTAGCTACTTCTGTATATGTTTGAAACTGTCCATAAGAAAAATAATTTCTAGTTCCATCCATTTGCCTGCAAAATTTGTGGAGTCGTTGTTTTCAATAGCTGAGTAGTATTCCACTGTGTAAATGTACCACATTTTCTGTATCCATTCCTCTGTTGAGGGACATCAAGGTTGTTTCCAGCTTCTGGCTATTATAAATATGGCTGCTATGAACATAGTGGAGCATGTGTTCTTCTTAAATGTTGGAACATCTTCTGGGTATATGCCCAGGAGTGGTATAGCTGGGTCCTCAGATAGTACTATGTCCAAATTTCTGAGAAAATGCCAGATTGATTTCCACAGTGGATGTAGCAGCTTGCAATCCCATTAACAATGGCAGAGTGAGCCAGGCAGTGGTGGTGCACGCCTTTAATCCTAGCACTTGGGAGGCAGAGGCAGGTGGATTTCTGAGTTCTAGGCCAGAGGCTAGCCTGGTCTACAGAGTGAGTTCCAGTACAGCCAGGGCTACACAGAGAAACCCTGTCTCAAAAAAAACCAAAACCAACCAACCAACCAACCAACCAACCAAAAAAAAAGAAACAACCCCAAAAAACAACGGAGGAGTGTTCCTCTTTCTCCACATCCTCACCAGCATCTGTGGTTGCCTGAGTTTTTGATATTAGCCATTCTGATTGGTATAAGGTGGAATCTCAGGGTTGTTTTAATTTGCATTTCCTTGATGACTAAAGCCTTGAACATTTCTATAAGTGCTTCTCAGCCATTCAAGATTCCTTTGTTGTGAATTCTGTTTAGCTCTACACCCCATTTTTAAAAACGATTTATTTATTTAATGTAAGTATACTGTAGCTCTTTTCAGACACTTTTTCTTCTCTCTCCGGCCCCACTCACTCCGGCCCTGCTCTTCAGACACCCCAGAAGGAGGCAACATCTCATTAGGAATGGTTGTAAGCCACCATGTAGTTGCTGGGAATTGAGCTCAGGACCTTCTGAAGAGCAGTCAGTGCTCTTTACTGATGAGCCATTTCTCCAGCCCTACACCCCAGTTTTTGCTTGGGTTGTTTGGTTTTTTGGAGGTTAGCTTCTTGAGTTCTTTGTATATTTTGGATGTTAGCCCTCTATCAGGTGTAGGATTGGTAAAGATCTTTTCCCAATCTGTAGGTTGACATCTTGTCCTAGTGACAGTGCCCTTAGCCTTTCAGAGGCTTTTCAGTTTCATGAGGTCCCATTTGTCAACTGTTGATCTTAGAGCCTGAGACATTGGTGTCCTGTTCAGGAAATTTTCTCTTGTGCCAATGTGTTTGAGGCTCTTTCCCACTTTCTTTTCTATTAGAATCAGCATATTTGGTTTTATGTCGAGGTCCTTGATCCACTTGGACTTGAGCTTTGTACAAGGAAATAAAAATGGATGAATTTTTATTCTTCTACATGCAGACTCCAGTTAGACAAGCACCATTTGTTGAAAACGTTTTATATGTTTTCACTGTATGGTTTTGGTTTCTTTGTCAAAGATCAAGTGACCATAGGAGTTTGAGTTTATTTCTAGGTCTTCAATTTGATTCCATTAATCTACTTGTCATGAGTTTTGCAGGCAAATGGATGGAACTAGAATATATCCTGAGTGAGGACATACACGGTATATACTCACTAATAAGTGGATACTAGCCCAAAAGCTCAAAATAACCATGATAACAACTCACAGACCATATGAAGCTTAACAAGAACGAAGGCCAAAGTGTGAATTCTTCAATCCCATTTAGAAATGGGAACAAAATAATCGTGGGAGGTAGAGGAAGGGAGGGACCTGGGAGGGAGGGGGAGGGGGAAAGAAAAAGGAGGCAGGATCAGGTTTGGGAAGAGCCAGGATAGAATCCCAGAGAGCCAGGAGAATGAATAGAGATATGTAGCAGTGGGAGGTGGGGAACAGGGGTGAGAGGACCACTAGAAAGTCCCAGACGCCAGGGATGTGAGAGACTCCCAGGACCCAATGGAGATGACATTAGCAGAAATACACAACAGCAGGGAAATAGAACCTGAGAGACTACCTTCAGTAGACAGGCAAGGCCCCCAGTTGAGGGATAGGGTCACCCACCCATCTTAAAATCTTTAACCCAGAATTTTTCCCGTATAAAGGAAATTCAGGGACAAAAAAATGGAGCAGAGTCTGAAAGAAAGGCCATCCAGAGACTGCCCAACCTTGGGATCCATCCCATCTGCAGACACTAAACCCTGACACTATTGCTGATGCCAAGAAGTGCTTGCAGACAGGAGCCTGGTATAGCTGTCTTCTGAGAGGCTCTGCCAGCACCTGACTAAGACAGATACAGATACTCACAACCAACCATTGGCCTGAGCTGGGGTGGGGGGTGGGGTGGGGGGTGGGGACAACGACACAGTGAAAGGGTTAGGGGAAGGACTGAAGGAGCAGAAGGGAACTGCAACCCCATAAGAGGAACAATATCAACTAGCCAGATCTCTCAGAGCTCCCAGGGACTAAACCACCAACCAAAGAGTACACATGAGTTGGTCCATGGCTCAGGCTACATATGTAGCAGAGGATTGCCTTTTATCTGGCATTAATGGGGTAACTTGGTCCTGTGGAGGCCTGCTGTCCCAGCAAAGTGCGATGCTAGAGGGGAGAGGCAGGTGTGCAGAGGTGGGCAGGGAAGCTCCTTCCTAGAGGCAAGGGGAGGAGGGATGTTTTCAGAGGGGAGACCTGGAAGTCGGACAACATTTGAAAAGGAAATAAATAAAATAATTAATAAAAATGCTTAGGAACCAAGTGAACGATTGAAAAGCAAACAAAAGAAAAAAAGAAAAATAATTTCAAGTGGTTTCCAAAGTACTACCTTGTTTATAAATTCATGGGGCTTTCCCACTCACCCTCTATTTATAGAACTGAGATGTAGCTTGCTCTGATTAGAGCATCTCTGTACTCTACTTCTATAGGCCCTCTTGTTCAAGTTGGTTAAATAATGTACAGTAGTGAATTTTTCTGCTGGTTCTACTAGCTATGAAGTGTGTCCCCCCTTGCAAATTCACATATTGAGGTCTCATGCTCAGTACACCCGGATATGATGATATCTGGAAATACATGAATGAGGGGCAGGTACCTTCTGTGATACTACTGATGTCACTATAAAAGGCAAACACTGGGACATATATACACCCATTGAGATGCTCTGTGAGGTGGAGGGAGAGGTACTAGTAACACAGCAAAGACCAGGGTGTGGCATGGAATCAGCTCTCTCTTGTGGCCTTCAACAGCAACCAGCTCGACCACAACTTCATCCCAGACCTCAGCTTGCAGAACTGTGGGGGCAGCATCCTTCTATGGGTTAAGCTGTCCAGTGTCTGTCTTTGCTAACTCACTTTTTTTTTTCCATACTTTATTACTTTTAAACTTTTCAAATGTTTTTTATACTTTTCAAATGTTTCCTCCTTTCCAGATCTCCCCTTTGGAAACTCCCCATTTCCTCTCCCCTCCCCTTGCCACTATGGGGGTATTCCCCCAACCACCCACCCACCCACTCTGTCTTCCCTCCTTGGCATTCTCCTCTACTGGGGGATCTAACACTCTCAGGCCCAAGGGCCTCTCCTCCCCCTGATGGCTAACAAGACCCTCCTCTGACACATATGTGGCCAGCACCGTGGGTCCCTCCATGTGTATTCTTTGGTTGGTGATCCAGTCTCCGGGAGCATCGAGGGATCAGGCCAGTTGCCACTGTTGCTCCCTCCCTGGGCCTGCAAACTCCTTCACCTCCTTCAGTTCCTTCTCCAACTCCTCCATCTGGGACTTCCCACTCCACCCTACTGTTGCTGTGAAGTGACTCTTGGGTATTCTGAACTTTTGGGCTAATAACCACTTATCAGTGAGTGCATACCATGTTCATTCTTTTGTGACTGCGTTACCTCGCTCAGGATGATATTTTCAAGTTCCATCTATTTGCCTAAGAATTTCATGAAGTCATTGTTTTTAATAGCTGAGTAGTATTCCATTGTGTAAATGAACCACATTTTCTGTATCTATTCCTCTGTGGAGGGACATCTAGGTTGTTTCCAGCTTCTGGCTATTATAAATATGGCTGCTACGAACATAGTGGAACATGTGTCTTTATTACATGTTGGAGCATCTTCTGGGTATATGCCCAGGAGTGGAATAGCTAGGTCCTCAGGTAATATTATGTTCATTTTTCTGAGGGTCCGCCAAGCTAACCCACTTTTATAAATTGTCATTTTAGTGGTTATAGAGTTGTTGAGTCTCCCTGGACTCAGTTTACATCGCCACATTTACCTAAAAAGTTTGATTTTTTTTCCCCCCTCTAAGGCTAGCCTCCCAGGTGTAGGATACATGAGCTCACGGCAGGAACATTTCAAGGCATTTGAGAGACAAATTTGTGTTAGTCAGGGTGAGTGCTTTGTAGTACCATGCCATTGGGTCATTATCCCTCTATTAAGATTCTTTGTTTTCTTCAGAACTGGAGGAAAGGTGATTTGCAATTATTTGATGTTTATAGGCTGACCTGCTTGCTAGTGCTTATTCATATTCCTCTAGCATTTTTTCTTATTGAAGTATTACTTTTTTATTAGCAGCTTATGAGAACTCCCCAGTGAATATGAACATATAATGCATTGAGATTGTTGAAATTGTTTTTCATTCTTTCTTTATAAAATGTTTTCTAACCTTTAGAATAAAGGAAGAGAAGGAACAACGAATAGAGGTTGAAATGACATGGAACAACAAGGAACGGACATGATCTGACAATTACTATTCGTAAGAACTGGCACACAACACTGAATCCTCAGACCCTCAGAGTTAAAGATAAAGAACATGGCGTTTTAGCAGAGTCCCCTCTGTTGGTCTGCACACACACTAAGGATAGCTGTTAACTAAAAAAGGGAAAGAACACAAACTATTATGTTAGTCTCGACAGAAAAATAAATGCTTTCTAGCTGACTTTAATTCTTTGGCTTCCAAACAGAATTAGCCTGGGCCAAGAGAATGAAGTGAGTCTAAAAAACATTTCAAGATTTTCTGAGTAGTAAAACAAACAAACAAGCTTCCAGGGGCTTGGCTATCAGGAAGGGAAACTAGACTCACAAAGGCTTAGTCTGATGTAGATGAAATGTTCTGGTGGGTGAGGGTCAAAGTATTCAGCATGGCTAGTGACATCTGCCTGAGTCAGGGGTGGGCAGACGGATGGCAAACCTACTGTGTCCTAGCTTCTGGGAAAAACATCTATCATTCCTGCTTTGAATTTGAAATATAAATCTGTGGGAAATGTTCTATTTACTTAAATAGTTGAACAGAGATTAAAAAATCTACAGAAGCAGGCTTAAAGCACAGTAATCTTAAAATTCAGACCTTAGATTATTGGTGTGTGTATGAGTGTGTGTGTGTGTGAGTTTGTGTGTGCACAAGTGTGTGTGCAAGTGTGTACGCGAGTGTGAGCGCGAGTGTGTATGTGTGTGTTCGAGTGTGTGAGTGTGTGCACAAGTGTGTGCAAGTGTGTACGTGAGTGTGCACGCGAGTGTGTATGTGTGTGAGTGTGTGAGTGTGTGTTAGAGTGTGTGTGAGCGAGTGTATGTGTGAGTGTGTGTGTGGTGTGTGAGTTTGCAAGTGTGTGTGTGAATGTGTGAGTGTATGTGTGAGTGTGAGTGTATGTGTGAGTGTGTGGTGTGTGTGTGTGTGAGTGAGTTTGTGTGTGAGTGTGGGTGTGTACAAGTGTGTGCAAGTGTGTACATGAGTGTGCGCACGAGTGTGTATGTGTGTGTTCGAGTGTGTGTGTGAGTGTATGTGTGAGTGTGGTGTGTGTGTGTGTGGGGGTGTGTGTGTGAGTGTGTGTGTGTGGTGTGTGTGTGAATGTGTGTGGGGGGGCATGCAGGGTATATGATGTGTTAGTATGTGTGTGCACTGCCACAGCATACTTATAGAGACCAGAGGGTAACTTTGTGGAGTCAGTGTCTCCTTCCACCTTTACAAAGGTTCTAGGAAATCAAACTCTGGAAATCAAACTCCGGTCTTCAGGCTTGCATGACAAGTGCTTCTAGCCACGGGGCCTTCCTGCCCTCCCTATTTAAACATTTAACATTATGTTAATAGAGAGAGAAGTTGTTTGGATTTGGAAAAGAAAATGAATATAATCTCATAATAGTCAACACGTGACTGCACTTACCATCATACTGCAAAAAGCCATTGTCATCAATGTCTATCTCAGACTCTGGCTGGAAAAAAAATAAAAAATCCATCAAAATAGTATGGTGGACAGAAATGGTGCAATCATACAATTAAAAAAGATAAGGCTTTAACAAATGTTTTGGAAAATGAGGAACAAGATCAAAGGTGGTGACTAACATATGGTGCCATCTAGTGGGCATGTAATACTATGACAGCAAGTTTATTCTCCGCAAAATGCTTTTGGCTATAATTTAACTAACTTTGTCGTTAAACCTTTTTTTGTGTGTGTTCAATACATTATCTAAGAAGCTGTATAGATACCTTGAAGAAGTCATCCTGAGATATTATGCTGCAGTTGGGAAGGTGTTTCTGCAGGTTCTTAGCCAGTGTTGTCTTCCCTCCATTTGTCACGCTGAGCCAAGAAAAATCATGAGGTTCAAGAAGACATTAGGGAACATAGAACATTCTTAAACAATATTTTAAAAACTATTTAAAACAATATTTACTGCTTTGGGAAAAGGCTCATTTCCACAGATCATGTTTTGTTTTGCAGGTGAAATCATAGGTTTGATACCCTGTCCTCACAGTAAGAGAAACAAAGGACGGAGAGACGCAAGTGACAGGTCAATGAACTGGATACTAAAACTTCAAAATACAGACACTGTCAGGAAGCACTGTCAAAATAGCTCCAGGTTCAATATGCGCACCAGAGAACATCCTGTCTCACCTTTCTGCAGGCTTACAGAACTGCCCATGGTCACAGTGATTGTTTCAACCACACAGGAAAAAGAGGAATGGCTTATTAGAAGCCCGGCAGCCCAGGAACCCACATTTCCTGTGACAGGCCTCTCTCCCCTGCTCCCTTGCCGTAGCTGGGCCCAGGTGGAGGCCCGCTGTTACTGTTCCCCTCAGGGCAGTGGTTGTTGCCTCTGGCTGGACTTGACATCTGGAAATACAGATGCCTGACTAACTTCTCTGTCCTGTTTCCTGCTCTCCTGCATGGGAGAGGCATTTCTTTAGTTAATCTTTCTTTCCTCTTTGGATTTTTCTTCTGAAACAGTAGTCATGCTGTCCATATTGACCCACTTGTGTAGCCAAGGCTGCCCTTGAACTTACAGCAAACCTTTGGTCAGAACCTCCTGAGTGTTGAGATTACAGGTATCAATCAGCATGCCTGGCTTATGCTATCATTTTTTGGAAGAGGTGATTAGCTCAGGGCTCAGTCACATGCAAAGGGTCTATGAAAGAATTCAGGGTCATTGTGAAGTTGAAAGATATTACATCATCATTACTAAATTCTAAGAGGATATTAGCAGCTTCTTTGATTATACATAATAAACTACAGTTGTGGCAGTGCCTCGATTTGGACACCTACAAGAACTGCACGCTGAGCTAGAGGTGGGCAGGTGAAGTATCACTGATGCTTATTATTGTTTCCAACTCAACATATGCTGTTTATTACACTACAATGATCTACCACAAGCTCACAGATTTACTTGCAAAGGCTTTATGGGTGTATATTAGTAGGTTGATTTTCTTTGAATTCCCATATTTATTTTGTGCAATTAAAGTCACCCTGAACAGAGATCACGATTTCACCACACACAAAATGTTCATAGTATAAAAGTCCCGACTGTACATCTATTGGCAAGAACCTGTGATTAGTCCTGGGTGAGATCAACACCAAAATGTTTATAATCTAGAGAGGGATGCATTCATCAAAGAACTTGTTGTGAGGCATATGGCTTTAATTTTAGTACTCAGGAGCCAGAGGCAGGTGGATCTTTTGTGAGTTCAAAGCCACCTTGGTCTACACAGTGAGATCCAGGCCAGGAAAGGCTACACAGTAAGACCCTGCCTTACTGTGTAAAACAAAAAGAACCACAAACCACCAAAAAGATACATCCTACCAAACAATAAAAACAACAAAACCTAAAGAATGCTTACTGCCTATAAACTATCATGTAAATACCATATTATATCTGCGAAGTAGAAGATATTCATTAATAAGACTGTCCATTTTACCTTACAATACACAAGTAGGTAGGGTATGGGGCTGTTATTCTATATACTGAGAACCTTCTACTCTTTAACAAAAATGTGACCTTTTCTTCTTTAAGAAAAATGTCTATAGACCATGCCTGAAGTCCATATTCAAGAGGCCAACTTTTTTTTTTTTAATTCGATATTTTCTTTATTTACATTTCAAATGTTATCCCCTTTCCCGGTCCCCCCCTCGTGGAAATCCCCGATCCCATCTCCCCTCCTCCAGCTTCTATGAGGAGACCGTATCCTTCACCCACCCAACCACTCCCGACTCCCCACCCTCAAATTCCCCTACACTGGGGCATCTATTGAGCCTTCATTCTCCTCCTATTGATGCCTGACAAGGCTATCCTCTGCTACATATGTGGATGAAACTTTACAATGGCCTAAGAAATCTGGCAAGAAAACTTGTCCTTTCTTACACATATTCTTTAAGATCATATAATTGAATTGGCAATAAATAGAGCCCTTCCCATTGATTCAGCAGAAGCCACAGAGAAAGCACTTTTTGTAGGAGTCCTGCAGGGAATGTACTGCCTGGGAAAGAATTTCACCACAGAGTACAGGGCCTGTAATCCACACTTGGAACGTAACCATCCCCCAAGAGTCAGAAGAAGCCTCAGGACCCACTCCTTTCCCTTCACCTACAAACTCTCCTTGCCCCAGGGAAGAGCTCCAGAGCACTTCAGGATCTGAGGGACTGAACAATGAGGAAGCAGCTACATAATGCATTTCCCTTCCTAGTTTACAAGTAAATGTATAGAGCTCCTCTTTTTTTTTTTAAAACAAAAACAAAAACAAAAACACATGCAAGTTAATAAGAGGGTGCAGAAGTCCAGGTGAAAGCTAAAAACAGTGTTTACAGTTAATAAAACAAGATGAGAATACTTCCAAAACAGGGTGATATTAATACCCCAGCTGAGGAAAGTGAGACTCAGGAGACTGCTTACTGCTGGAGTGCGGAGCGAGGGTCTTTATTTTTACACAAGGATTAATCGGATAGATGTGTATAGGAAAGTTAGAAGATTATAGGACAGTGATACCCTACTATGGGAGGGTGGCGCTGAGTGTGAAATGAAGGGCAGATCAAGGGAAGTCCTGCAGAGTGACAAGCACAGCATTGGCTCTGGGCAGATGGGAGCCACAACGAGGCACTCTGTGATGCTCAACTCACTCTTCATTTGCTTTGCCTGATGCTGGGTTAGAACCTAGGACCTTCCATATGCAGGCAAATGCTCTGCTACCCAATGAGACAGACCCACCTGAGTCCTAATTGATTCCTGTATGATGTAATATAATAACACAACTGAGCAGTTCCCTCAAATTACATTTTTAGTATCTCAAAGTTTTATCAATAAGACACACATGAAGAATGACAGACACAATCCGGTAGCAAGACAAATAGTGTCTTTCCAATAGCTGTCTGACGTCACAGGTGCACATTAGCCTCTGGTGCCTCAGGTCAGATGACCACACAATTTAGAATGCTTTTAACAGAGGGATGTGTGGATTCTATCACACCAGAGCAACAGAAACCAGCCTAGCCAAACACCTGGTTACCCTAAGGGAGGGGAGGGGGAGGGGGGAAAAGGATTGGCCTTAAGGAAGTCCGTATTCCTCACGTCAAAAGCTGGGTGTTGAAAACTGAAGAGAGTGATTATTTTTCTTACACCATGCCAGAACACCCACAAAAGAAATGATAATCACCCTCAGCCAAAGGAGTGACCAATCAGGCCTCACTCATCTCCAGTGTCAGCTCCGAAAACAAATGGAAGTATTGCTGACCCTATCCTCTGCCTTCCTTGGGAAACCCTGACCCTTCTCACTGGCAGCACTCTGCCTAGGACTTGGGACTCCCCACTGCTTTCTCTACCATGTCCACTTGAAACCCATCTGGACATCTGGAGCGTCTCGTCCAGCTGTTTATAGAGGAATTACTCACCCAGCAATTCCAATGACAAATGTCTTCATAATTGGCGTTAGAAATCACACCTTCCTAATATTTCCAAAATATATAAAAAGAAAATAAAATTAGTATCTTTAGTTGTCTACAGTTTGTCCTGAGAAGAAGTAGTAGCTTCTAGGGAGGGGATTGGTGGTCTTAGCCCTGCATTACCCACATTGCCTTGCGTGCTTTTTTCTTAGAGTCTGTTAACTAATGTTATGCATGTGTGACCCATTTCCTTGGGTCACCTTGTAATAGGTATTCTTAGTTATCACTTTGACTACATGTAGAATGAACTAAAACTGAAGAAGCTGGGTACACCTCTGAGGGACTTATTGATCATCTGAAGTGGGAAGACTATCTTAGTTAGGGTTTTACTGCTATGAACAGACACCATGACCAAGGCAAGTCTTATAAGGACAACATTTAATTGGGGCTGGCTTACAGGTTCAGAGGTTCAGTCCAGTATCATCAAGGTGAGAACATGGCAGCATCCAGGCAGGCATGGTGCAGGCAGAGCTGTGAGTTCTACATCTCCATCTGAAGGCTGCTAGTGGAAGACTCAATTCCAGGCAGCTAGCACTAGGGTATTAAAGCCCACGCCCACAGTGACACACCTACTCCAACAAGGCCACACCTCCTAATAGTGCCCTGGCCCAAGCATATACAAACTATCACAGAAGACCCACTTTTAATCTAGATCTTCTGAGGTGGGAAGAAACACCTTATGTTGGCAGCCTATATAATGATCACAGAAGAAGAAAGCTTGCTCTCTTTGTCTGCTTGCTCTCACTCTTGCTAGCAAGTCCTTTCCATCACTGCTATTAGAACCTACTTCTTTAGGATTCTGGCATATACTGAAAAGCAGATGAGACATCCAACCTTATGGACTGAGCAACTACTGAATTCTTGAAGCTACCCTAATATACATATATATATATATATATATATATATATATATATACACACACACACACACACACATATATATATCCCCTATAAGTTCTGTTCCTTTAGAGAAACCTCACTAATATACTAATATATTCCTTTATATGCCCTTCCTATTTTCCTAGTAAAAGAAGGTACAGCTTCCAGTAGATGCGGCAAACATAAGTTAGTTTGTATCTCATTCTCTTCTCTCCATTCCCCCTCCCCATCCCCCCCTCTCTCTGAAAAGCTTACACTGGTACAGTATAAAGTCTCAAGCTTTGCAGAAGTGCAAACTGCCCAGACTGGAATGATATATCCTTTTCTACAAAGCCAGACAGAAAACTAGGTCAATTAAGTGAACATCATCTTATCATCAGGAGAGGCTATGAAGCACTTTATTACCCAAAACACAGAAAGGATGGTGCATGTGTGCTAGCTTATCAGCTCTGATGGATAATCCATGTCATTCTTATTGATGTATTATTGAAGGGTCATGCATTTGCTATGTACAGTTAATGGAAAATACTGGTCCCCTTCCTACTTGACATATCTGTGCATACACATAAGGATACTGCTTCAATTATATAGGATGAAGTAATGCCTGTGGTTGTGACACTAGAAAGACTGAAAGGGTTTGTCTGTGTGGAAACTCTAGCAATTCAGAGAGGAGGAATGAGAAGCTTATTATAACATCCCTTGGGTAAGGGGTGGACACTCCCATAGCCAGATGCAAGGAAATGGAAGGCTGTGTCTGTTCTCTCAAATCAAAGCAGGACCCCACACCATCAGCCTGATGACCTGAGTTACCTCCTGCTGCTGCTGCTGCTGCTGCTGCTGCTACTACTAAAGATACTTGATGACCTAAGTTCAATCCCCAGAACTGACATGGAAGGAGAGAACCAACTCTTCTGAGTTGTCCTCTGACCTCCTCACATGTGCATGGCATTCTTGTGTTCACATATACACTAAATAAGTAAGTGAAAAGTTTTAAAATTCAAGCACCTCAGGTCTACATCAGTTAGCAACCTGGAACTGCCCAAAGCAGTGTTTGGGTGAATTCTGGACCTATCTCACCAGGAACCAGCAGATGATGTAAGTAAGTGGAGAACTGGGTCATGCAGAAACAAGGCTGGGGCCAGGCTAAGTGTCCAGTGGAGCAGTGAGCGGCCTACCAATTCCTGAAGTTGTCCATTTTGCAAAAATGTGTTGGATACACATGGCAATTCACTACAGGTTCAGACATGGTGCCATCAACGTCTGTATCATTCTATTTCGTTATATATTAAAACCTCTTTAAATATGGTTTCAAACCCAAATGTTGGACAAGATGCAATCAAGAGTTGCCATGCTTTCAAATATATGTGCTGGATGGGTTTTGTTTCACTGTTTCTTTTAGAGGCCTTTTGTATGGCTCAGCCTGCCCTTAAGATTTCTATGTAGTGGAAAATGAACAATCTTACACTGCACCTCTTGGTCTCTACTCTCTGCCATTCAAGCGGTGGGATTACAGGTGTGTGTCTGTACATTTGGCCTTGCAGCAGAGTATGTTGTGAAGCACAAACAACTCAGAGCCAAGATAAACAGTACATCTGATGACGTCTCTGGAGAAACAACCCTTTGAACTTTTCAGAGTCTCAAAGTCAGGGTATCCTATCACCCTGAGTCCTGTGTGATATGTATGCAGTGTCTTCTCCTCAGCAGCTAGTAGCATTTGCACAGAGAGGGAGAAGAACATGCTGGGAGAGGAGCAAACCTTAAATGAATCATTTATATTTTTCAAATTTATTTATTATTATTATTTATTAATAATATTTATATGTTGAGACAGAACCTCACTATGCAGCCCAGGTTGGTGAGGAACTTGTCATGAAGTCAAGGCTGCTTCTATGGCAAAGCTATCTTCCTTTAAGTACTGGGATCATAGGCAAGCATCACCAAGACTGACTCATACACAGAATTTTTAAAAATATCTTTGATTTAATCTCAGTGAAATGTTGGATCTTCTTCATAGTTGGCTATGTTTATATTTGATCTCTTCCACTTCTGAACATGGCTCACTTTGAATCCTAAAGTACAGAATGATTCCCAGGGGCGAAGAGTCAGCAGGCAGGAAGGAGACAGTAACTCCATCACCAAACACATGTGCTCTTCAGATGAGTTCAAGGCCCATGTTTTCAGGACTTTGGTGTGGTTCATTCTAGTTACCTGGATACTCTCCCATGAACAGGACTAATTTCAACTTTGATCCCTTTTGCTAGGCAGAAATCCCCCACAGGTAGAGTTCCAGGTAAGCAAGGCTTGGGGGCATAGTTCCTGGTAACCTTTGCCCTTTGAAGTTCAACTTACTTTTCTTTTTTAAACTAACCTTCAATAGACATGTTGACATGCTATTTTATGGAGGTTCCTTTAAAAAACTGCCTTATTACATTTGTATCTATGTTGTATGCATGTGTGTGGGCAGGTGCATGCCATGGTTCATCACAGAACACACGTACAGGTCATAGGTCTGCTTGTGGGAGCTCTCTTTCCAGCATGTGGGTGCTCGAGATTGAACTCTGGTCATCAGGTTTGGCAGCAAGGGCAGCTGGACCACTATGCTGACCCTGTAGTTTCTTACATAGCCAGTGTTTTTATGTTTATTTCTCCTAATATACAATAGGCTTATAATACTGACTGGGACACTGTGAGTTTACTTACGTGTGAACATAAACTCTCAGGTTGGACAACTTGTGTAAAGTACCAGCCAGTAGTATATTGGCTTTGTGGGCAACTATTCAACTCCGAAGTTGTAATGAGAAAGAGACCACAGTCAATGCATAAGCAAACGAGCATGGTGTGTTCTAATAAAAATTAATGGACATGGAAATCTAAGTTTCCCCTAACTTTCGTGTGCCACATGCCACAAAAGACTACGCTTTTGTCTCAGCTATTAAAAAACGCCAAAACCATTCTTAGAAGTCTTTATAAAGCCAGGTAGCAAGTGGGTTGGAGTTTGTTAACTAGATGCTGCAGAAAAGACCATCCTGTCCCGTGGGGGGATCAAGACCCGATTCTCCTGCCAGCAAATGTGTGGTCTCCTATAGCTAGTGGTGGCTAGTTGCTTTTTAGAAAACAGAAGTCCCAACGCGGTTTCCCTAGACACAATCAGGTTCAGGGTACAGCGCAGAAGACTCTGGAAGGTTCCCAGGCCTAGGCCTGTGTACGCAGCGAGCAGTGAGTACTCACCGAGGCGGGTTCGATTCCTCCCCAGCAGGGCCGCAGAGCAGGCCGCAAGACGGTTTCAAGCACACCACTGCCCGATGCTCACCTGGGCAGCGGAGCCCACTGCGGACTTTCATAGCCTCCCTAAAGCAGGGCCCGGGGGCGTGGCTACCGCAAGGCAGCTCCCCCAAGAGAAGGGCGGGGCTCCGGCGCTCCGGAGCAGGCAGGACTTCAGAGGCTCGGCCGGGCTCCCCGCCGCAGCCAATCAGCAGCCGGCGAGGCGCGGCCACTTCCTGGTGGGAAGGCTGGGCTGTCTGCGGAGCTCGCTGGTCCGAGTGTCCCGCATCGGGTTGCGCGCGGGTCCGGAGCGGCCGCGGCTAGCGCAGACTTGGCGCCCAGTTCCCGTCTACGTGAGGGGCTCCCGCGGCTGAGCCTGGCCGCTCCGTGTAGCGCCATGTCCAAGCCACCTCCCAAACCGGTCAAACCAGGTAAGAGTTCCGTGCGCTGCGCGTGCGGGTTTCCACGCTGCGGGACCCCGTGCCGGAGTTCCCGAGGAGCGCCCTCGGACTCTTTCCACACTGCTCGCCAAGACGTTCTAGCGGTGTGGTGGCAGCACCTAGGTCGCGGCCACTTCCTCTTATTTCGGTGTGTCGCTGTCAAGTTAGAGTTCTTGACCGGCGGGCGAACGGGAAGTGCTCTGCGGCTGGGTGGGGTTTGCGTCCGCCAGCTGCGGGGCCGGGACTGGAGCAGGCCGGGGACCCGAGGTCTCCGCGGAGCTTTGGAGAGCTGCAGTGGCGCTGCCAGCCGGACAGCGGGGCTGCAATCCTCTCGGCTCCTAGTTTTAGGCAGTGTCCTTATATTATGCGTCCTAGTGTTTTGCTTAGGGTGACTCTGGTGAAGTACACTGGAGAGAGTACGAAGTTCCTCAAAGCCATTTTCTTGACCACTCTTCCTGGTTCGCTTTTAAAAACGTTGTTCTTAGAGTGTTTTCTGTGATGTAGAGAAACGAGAGAATTTAAAAAGGGACTGTTATATTTCAACTCGACTAAATAAACTCGTGGAAAATTCCCTTTGGATAGATAATTAACAGGAATTGTAGAAAATGGGAGATGAAGGACTGACCAATTCCCAATTCCCAGCCCCCCCCCCAATCTTCTGCATCTTTGGTATTACAAAGGCTGAAACTTGAGCCATTTTCATTAACCATTATAGCCGCTTGCGCTTACACAGCTTCAGTGATTTTTTTTTCCCTTGAGGTTGTTTTGTGTGTGTGTGTGTGTGTGTGTTTTATTTTATTAAAGTGACAGTCACTTCAATAATTATCCAGTTTTCTTTTGTGGCAGTATCAAGCCCCTGACTTTGAAAATAATACACACACATTTGTGAAATAGGCATTATCTGTTGATGTAAAATTTTCGGGGCTAGAATATGAAGGAAGTGGCTCAGACTGGCTTTGGCCTGAGCAGAGGCTGGGCGGTGCTGGTTGAGGCTGCCTTCGATGTGAAATCTGAGAGGTTTGCAATTTGCAATTTAGATGCGGATGTATGAGGTGGCAGTTTTGTAAACTCAGATGTAAGTCAGTACCTGAGTGTGCAACTAAGCTGAGTTCTTTGATGGCTAAAAAAAGCACTTGATTTTGAAGAATGTGCCGAGAATCAGGTTGTGAGGTTTTTCATTCCTCCAGACACATTAAAAGTGAAGTCAGTGTTGAGTCTGTGAGTGCTGGCAGGAGCCTGCCTTTGTGTACATGATTGTGAACTTGTGTGTTCATACACCCTTGGGTGTGGTTTAGGACTCAGCCTGTTACTAAGTTCAGATTTGCTCTGGGAACTAGTTTTGTTGTTTACCTCTCTGTCTTTTCCTCTCCAGCAAACCAGAAAACACATGGCTAAGCATTTTTACTATTTAGAGAGAACTCTGACTTCGCTGGGATTTATAAGTGAGGCCCAAGCATAAATAGAATTGCCATGAAAGTCAGTTTATTTACTTAGTAACAGACAATGAGAAATATTAGTGTCAGTAGGACTTAAAGCTCTGTGCTGGCTTACTTAAAAACAGAAAACTTTATGATCATACTGTCCCATGTGTACTGTGCGCTAGGCGCTGGTCTAGTCACCCATACATGTTTGAATTCATTGACTTCTCAATAACCATGTCAGGTCAGTATCGTTTTTTTATTCCCATTGTCCAGGGAGGGAGTAAGGCCCAGCAGGTTAACTCATCTAGTATCAGCAATGAGGTGGTGATATGCATCGTAGAGGATTGCAACTCAGATTTGACTGCAGGATTTGTGCTTTGCCCCTGTGTGAGGAGCCCTGAATATTTTGCAACTGGATAGGAATCTGAAAGAACCAGGTTTCTGGCCCCCAGCCAGACTGCTTTATGCTCAGCCGTGCTGAATATCCCTGGTTAGCGTATAGCAGGTGTACTGTGCTTTCTCCCTTGTACTCTAGGTGAGTCACGGGGATGAAGGTCTTCAAAGACGCCCGGCATTCATGAGAACATATTTAAGTTTTTTTTTTTTTTCAAATTATTTCTTTTATTTTTTTTTTGAGATATTATTTTTTTCATACTTTATTTACATTTTAAATGTTTCCCCCTTTCCAGATCTCCCCTTTGGAACCTCCTCATTCCCTCCCCTTACCCCCCACTATGGGAGTATTCACCCACCCACCCACTCAGTCACTCTCCTCTTCCCTCCTTTGCATTCTCCTGTACTGGGGGATCTAACACCCTTAGGCCCAAGGGCCTCTGCTTCCCCTGATGGCTAACAAGACCCTCCTCTGCCGCATATGTGGCCAGCATTTACTGCTTTGTTGACACCTTCTCTCTTCTCCAATTTTTTTTTTTTTTTTTTTGGTTTTTCGAGACGGGGTTTCTCTATGTAGCCCTGGCTGTCCTGGAACTCACTCTGTAGACTGGGCTAGCCTCGAACTCAGAAATCCACCTGCCTCTGCCTCCCAAGTGCTGGGATTAAAGGTGTGTGCCACCACTGCCAGGCTTCCAAAATATTTCTAAACATTCAAATTATCAGACAGAGTTGGAGAAGAGGGACAAGAAAAAGGCTTGGGGCAGAGAGGGAAGAATGGTAAGAAATGAGAAGAAAAGTAAACTGGTAGATATGCAGGTCATAGGCTCCTGTAAAGTTACCGAAAAGGGGCGGACTTGTGATTCTCAGCCTCATGCAGACAGATGAAAGACCAGCGGTAGGGCCCATAGTGCTCCGGAAAATAACATGTGCTATTTATTCTGGGAAATAGTTACTTTAATGGCACTGAGATCCGAGACAAAAGTTCCCACAGATGTTCTTCCTGTGTTGGACAGGTTTTCTGTAGCAGCGGAGTATGACAACATGGCTCCTAATTTAATGGGCAACACTGAGAAGACAGGAGCTAGATGAAGGGACAGAGAGGGACAGAAGACTTACTGTAAGATCTAGACGCATGTCTTACTTATTTTTTCTGTTGCAATTTTGAAAGACTCAGGTTTTCTTTTGGCGCACAGTTTGTGAGTGTAGTCCACCACAGCAGGAAATTCTTGGAGACAGCTGGCCACATGACATCTGCAGTCCAGAAGAGAGAAGGATGTATGCTCCCATTCAGAGAGCATCCCCCTTTTTCTCAAGATGGAGTACTCAAACCAGGATCAGTCTTCACAATTAACCTAATCAAGGTAATCCCTCCAGGCATTCTTAAAGGTTGACACTCTAGATGAGCCTCATGGGTAGATCTGGAAGCTTGTCCCCTCTGTGGTTCCATAGCCTATGTCAGAATGAAGCATCACAAATAGCAAGGGACATTAAAGGACCAAGTTAATTCATCTTTCAGGCTAAGCAGCCTGTACCCAACAAGGGGCCATTGGTGGGAGGAGGTAGCCCAGGCAAGTTCTGGTAGATCTCACAAGGAGAGAGCCCCCCTCTCACCCCCCCACACCTCATTCCCCCACACCTCATCCCCCCACGAGGGGAGCATTCAGAGTTGCCCTTTAGATTTCCATTTTTGTTTTGTGCTTTCTTTTTCCTGTTGCTTCTATCATCTGTTTCTTTTTGAGACAGAGTCTCACTATCTAGCCCTAGCTGGTCTGGAACTTACTGTGTAGACCAGGCTGGCCTGGATTGAACTCACTGAGCTCAGTCTGCCTCTGCCTCCTGGGTGTGGAGATAAAAGGCATTTGCCACCCTCCCTGGTTTCTGGATAGGACATTCCTTAATGTAGCTTGTGTTTTAAGCTTTGCACTAGGCAATGGGAGTTCCCAGGAACTGTAGGATACAGCTTCATCCTTACTTGTTTGGTCCTAACTTAGTTTATATATCTACAATTAGATGTCTTGTTATACCCATTTAATTGTTTGTTCTTGTAATTAAACAAAACAAATACACACACACATACACACACACACACACACACACACGTCTGTAGTTCTAGCGCTCAAGAAGTTGAAGAGGAGCCTGGTTGTTCACCTACCTCAAAAAAAACCAGAATATAAATAAAATATATATTCTATTTTAGAATATTGACAGATAATCACTGTTTAGATGAATAAACTCAATTTCCCCCCTTGCAAATCAGTTTTTACTACTACAAGAAAGTAGAAGCAATTATCTTCAGAATGCCGTCTGGGTGTCAGATTGGGTTGTCTGTCTGTGGGCTGGGATATGTTTCCATTGTATTTTGTCTGTAATATGCTTGAAATATCATTTCTACCTCAGTTTGCACCTTGTGTGGCATTTTATCTTTTATGGGATCACTTTTGGCCCCTGAAAGATTTTGTCTTTGAATCCCTCTGCTATTTATTAGATATGCCACGGAGGCTCAGTCTTCAGTACATAGACCATCCTGCCCTTCAGATCCCTGGGCCTCTCAGCTTGCCTAGAGAACTTTATGTGGTTTCTGGCCATCCTTGCACTGCAAGGAGGGTGGCTCTACCCAGCTGGTCAGTGTACAGGATGGAATTTTGTTGAAATTCCATGGGCCATGGGATAATACTCACACTAAATGCCTCGTGAACCTTGTGGTCATCTCATGTTGGACAGATTTGGTGACAGTCCACTGTAGTTGGAGACCTGATGTCTGACCTTGGCCATCTCCTTCAAATGGCTTATTGATTTTGCTGGGGAGAGGGAGAGCAACATAAATACTTCACGTGATGTGCGAAAATAAATCTGTGGAGCTTACGTGAAACCAGCCAGGCCTCTGGGTTCTTTTGTCATTCACAGTAAAAATGTAAAAGTGTTGCTTGTGTGCTCCTTACATAAAACTTGAGAGGGAATGGGTTTCTGTCTAAAATGGTCTCATCTATTGTGTAATCCACCCCTGCATAAATAATGAACCACTGGTGAGAGCATGGCTTGGCTTACCAATGTACCAGGCTACCAGGCAGCTGGTTTCTCTTGTAAATGTGATGAGTTTACACCCAGTGGCTGAGTAAAGTCCGAGGGAAAACATTTTGAAAACTCCCTGGATGATGATGTCAGTGAGGGGGAAAATTAACATTTCGCTGGCTGCCTGTGTCTGGAGGGAGCAAACACCAGTGTCCTCTGTCTCCTGTATTTATTCTGACATCCCTGTCAAGTACCTTGTGAATGCTGTGGCTTGGAAATAGAGCTCAGGCTTTAACTTGGACATGTATGTGGCTTTAGAGTGTGTGTGTGTGTGTCTGTGTCTATGTGCGTGCACCACAGTGCAGCCATGGAGGTCTGATGGCAGCTTGCAGGGATCTGTTCTCTCTTCTGCCATATGGATCCCAGAAATCAAAACCCAGCTTGTTTGAGGTTCCTTGGCTGCAGGTACCCAAACCCACTGAATCATCTTCCTGGCCCAACTTAGAAGAATTTAGAGAAAAATGTATGTACTAGTGCCAAGAGAGCCTGGGTTTCTTTTAAGCTTCTGCATAATTTGCTGATGTTTGTTTTAGGGAATCCTCTGAATGCACAGTTAGATCATTTACAGTCTTTTGTTGTAGCAGTGTTATAGCAGAAGTCTAATTTAGAAAATCTTTAAGATATGGTCCTGCAGAGGGATTTGTGTATCAGAAGTTGGTTCATTGTCCTTTTCAGTGACATTTCAACTTGATCATATCAGTTTACCTAACCACCAAAAATTGTGGCCCAGCCAAAGCAGGAAAAAAACTTAAGACATTTGCCTTGGATGTCACTGATGATCAGAGGCCTGGAAGCATGGGGCACAGAGCTTGGGAAAACTGAGATGTCAGAGAGACGAGGGGTAATGTAAGAAGGGTTTTGAGAGGTGAGTAAGAGTTTGCGGGAGTGTGAAGGGGAAAGTCATTTGACTGAAGCACGTTTCTCTAAGAATCCAGGGGAACTTGGTGCACACATTGAACTGCAAAGCGTGTGTGTGTGTGTGTGTGTGTGTGTTGAGCTGAAGAGAAAGCTGTTCGCCTAGGTTCTGGAAAATGGTTCTGTTCCATATAGAAAGTGAGACCTGAAGTGTTGATGCTGATCTCCACACAGGTACGCCTGCGGATGTGGTTTTGGGTATTGGTATGCTGCAGCTGCTGAGCGTGTAGCTAAAGGTTAGCTACTTCTAATGGATAAAACAAGTTACATGGTGACTGATGCTGCTGTCTTCCATTCTTGCCAGATAGTTCCTACTTTTTTTTTTTTTTTTTTTTAACACCTTTTGGAGTGTTATAGGCAAGTTTCTCAGCTTACTTTTGGAGCAGAAATTGAAGGGAGATTTTGTAATTGTATGTCTTGATTGGCATGGGATTTTAAAACTGTGACACCCCTAAGACTCTGACAAGCTACTTTGGTTTTATATTCTTTGGATTCTCCAATCATTTGGGAGTCCCATCTTTTCTCCTGGTTCTCTTGATTTTTTGGGGGGGAACTTGTGAGTAATTTAAATTCAACAAACTAAAGAAGATGTCACAACTAATAACATTGTATCTAAGCTAGAGGGACTTAACTCAGTCCCCTTAAAAGAATCAGAAGGAGCACTGGGCAGGGTCTTGATGACTTGCCTCATGAACGTCTCCTGGCTTTCATTTCAGGATTTCCTGGGAGCCATTTAGGGCCTAACTCACTTCTGTGAGACAAGAGCTATCTTCAACATAGGGTTAATCTGGAAAGGCTGTGTGCCTTCTTCAGACTCTCCTGAGCAAATGCTGCACTTTCTGGGAGATGCTTCCACATGCTAACCTTCTGAGCATAGGTGAGGGCCTTAGATGACACTCAGTTGACAGGTATCTCTGACTCAGGAATTCAGGAAGATTGCTGTGCTTCATCTTTGCTTAAAGTCCAGATTCTGACACTTTATCTCTGATGCACGGCTTGCTGAGGTTTCTGGGGATTTCCAGAGCACACACTCTTCAGCTGTTTGAGGGTCTGTTTTGATGAATCATCAAAGCCTTGTCTTGATTGTCCTCCTGGAAGACCTGAATTTGAGACATTCTCCTAAGTTTTTTGGGCAGAGACACTGGCTTTGAAATATTGCTACAGAAACCATTCCTTCCCAAGTTCATATACCAAGTCTGTGCCTTTCTTAGTCAGGGTTTCTATTCCTGCACAAACATAATGACCAAGATGCAAGTTGGGGAGGAAAGGGTTTATTCAGCTTACACTTCCACACTGCTGTTCATCACCAAAGGAAGTCAGGACTGGAACTCAAGCAGGTCAGGAAGCAGGAGCTGATGCAGAGGCCATGAAGGGATGTTTCTTATTGGCTTGCTTGCTTGCTTCTACTGGCTAGCTCAGCTGGCTTTCTTATAGAGCCCAAGACTACCAACCCAGGGATGGTACCACCCACAAGGGGCCCTCCCCCCTTGATCACTAATTGAGAAGCTGCCTTTCGGCTGGATCTCATGGAGGCATTTTCTCAACTGAAGCTCCTTTCTCTGTGATAATTCTAGCTTGTGTCAAGTTGACACAAAACCAGCCAGTACAATGCCAAACTTGAAGTTTCTGTTAACAGCCTTAATTTTCTGTTGAGGAAGAAAACCACCTCTTCTGCAGTGTCTGCGTTCAGGTTATAAATCCGAATCACCTACGGACCTGCCTACCAGGGTCTGACCCTAACATAAGCTGTGTTCCAGTAGGAGCTGCTGCTGTGGCAACTGCTTCCATCCCCTTACTGAACTCTTCCCATCCTGTGAGGGCTCTGGTTCCTGCTGAATACCTTCCTTCCCCTCCTGGAGGGCCAAATCTGTACATGAATGTTGAGGCTCCGGGGTTCTTTGGGGACCTTTGGTTCCTAGGACTTGGTCTTGTTCCTTATGAGCTCTGTTTTCTGTAACAAGCTCTTGCCCAGTTCCTGGTTGGGCTATGATCTCTGATGTCAGGACACTTGTTCTGGCATTTCCGTTTGACTGGCGTTTAGATCTCCAATGCTCCCAAATCTTAGGATCTTAGGCAGACTCTAATGGCATGGCCAGCTAGTTTGGGCATGATAGCAACATCTTAAGTACCAGGACCACAGGCCTAGGAGCCTTACCACAGTGTCTTACTTAGGACCATCCCAGTCTTTGTCACTCACTACGGTTAGAACTTAGGTTCCTTTTTCATTATCCATTGGCTCTGAGGATGAATTCACTGCTTCTCATCTGATTAAAAGCACCCTCAGTGTTAACCTGATTATTGATCTGTTGTGGTTCCCATCTCCAAAATACTTACATTAAAATAGAAGCCTGGGATGTAGCTCAGTTAGTAAAATGCTTGCCAAGTATGTACAAAGACCTGAGTTCAATCCCCAGTATCATATACACCAGGCACGATGGTGTACTCTGTAATCCCAGCACTCGGGAGGTGGAGGAAGAAAGGACTAACACACAAGGCCAGATTTACCTACATAGCAAGTTTGGGGCCAGCCTGGACTACATGAGACTCTGTCTCAAAACAAACAAAAGGTGTATATACAGTAAGTAAGAAAGAAGCTTCTGGAAAGGACCTCCCTGAATAGTGAATGACTCTGTAATGACAGGATTCAGGACTCACCTGAGTGACCTTTTGCATAATTTTCATATTTCTGAATAATCCCATTCATACCACTCCTGGTACTTGGAGTTTTTAGTTATTTGCTGCCTGCCCCTAGCTTGGTGCTTAGTGATTAGTGCTTAGTGCTGTGTGCTGTGTAGTTCCACAGTCATGGAGAGATGGAATACTCCAGGTCAGATTTCCATGAGCCATCCTGAGAGAGAGGAGAGGATGGCATGAACACTAGAGCGGGGTACTGTGCATTGATGAGTACGTCAGATCCTCATTTCACAGTCTCCGCCCATGCAGGGTAGTGTGTTTAGAGCTAACTGGAGAGAGAACATGCTTCAGGGGCACCATAGGCACGGATTCTGGTGAGACCATTGTAAAATGTGACCATGCATGCATGGCCGCCAAGACAGGGTTTCTTTGTGACTTATTTACTTATTAAGCTAATATTTTTATGATTTGAGAAATGTTTACCACATACTTTGATCATATTTCTACTCTTCTCCCAGCTCATTTTAGATCTAATTTCTACCTCTCCACTCCCTCCCAACTTTGTGTCCCCCCCGCCCCTTTAATAACCCATTGAATCCAATTTATGCTGCCTATATACTCATGGCTTTGGAGCATGGGCAACCTAGCAGGGGGCATACCCTTTAAAGAAAACTGACTCTCTCAACGAAGCTATCAACCCACATAGGATTTTATGTTTAGAAAATGCCAGCTCGGTGGACTTGAGCTCTAGGAATATGACTTGCAGTTTTTAGAAATTCATTTTCTGTAAAATATCCTTTAGAGCTCACCTTTCTGGGGCATCCCATCTTGCCTTTCTGACTCTTATAAATGTGACAGTCTTAAACACTTGCGTTCAAGGTCGGACTTTGCTTACTAGGAACTCTTGTGTTTGATTCTAGGCAGGAGGGTTTTCATTGCTGCTCTTTAACCAGAGGGTTGAGAAGTCTTCCCCTAAGAGAATGACTGCGGATGTTACTCAGTATCGGGGTGCATTCCACTAAGAAAGTAAAAGCCTCCTTGTTCCTTCCCCTCCCTCCTCCAACCAAAGAACAACGCTTCTATCTGGGGTTAAAGGGATTAGCTTAGGAATTTATAATTATAGTGATAGGAACAGGTCTCATTGTTGTGACTTTAGGATTCAAGAAAATTCTATTTATGGGGGAGTGTAATACTTTAAATATTAATTTGTTGGGACAGATGGCAAGAGGTGGTGAGCTACACATGTATGTGGATGGTGAATTTTGAGGAGAGTGAATCTGTGGTTATCTCAGAGCATACAATTCAGATGACTATGGTATGTGGGTCAGGCCACAGCCCTGAGGGGGCAGGCTCCTCCTTCTTCTGTCCCAGCCTCTCCATTCTCTTCTGACACAGCACATGATGCCACAGGATCTGGGCCTGGGAGGGAATCAGGCATCTCCAGAGTTCAAGGGCTGGTTCCACAGTCTCCTCCCGCCCATGTCACCACACTCATGTATGCAAACGGGATTCTGGGGACCCATCCATGCAAATAACACTGTAAAGCAGTCAGTGAGCCTAGCGTGGCCTCAGAGGTGAGCAGAACCTTGGGTCTTATAGTGTTCTGGAAGTGAGGTACTGTTTGTGACTTTCAGAGGTTGCTACCTCCCGAGTTAGGGCCTGAGAGAAAAGGGGGGTTTCTACTCTGACAGCCTATAATTTACCCTGTTCTGATGGTGGTTCCAGAAAACCACATATTTTAGTTTATCTGGTCCCGTTCTCTGAGGAAGTTCTAGAGGCCTTGGCTCCCTTTGGACCCTTCCTTCTTCCTAACTCTAAGGTGGTTTGGGGTAATGCCATGATTGGGAGCCACCCAGTAAAGGTCGCCTCTGACCCTGTGGGAGCCTCTTAGACTTCTGAGGCTTTCCAGACCTCCTGATTCCACCTGAGCCCTTTCTTTCCATGAAGGGTCTCAGCTTTGAGGACCAGGTCTTCCTTTGTGCCGGCTGCCAAGTGGCCATGGTTGAGATGGAGACTCCAGACCAGGCCTTGAAGAGGATGGCAATAGAAGCACATTGTACCACATATCCAGGGCCACCGTCTGCCCCTGCCCCTCCTATGACAGGCACATCATGTACAGGCTCTGAAGTGGTGCTGCTGTGCTTGAGAGAAGATCCTCAGGGAGGAGTTTCCAGCTGAAAGCCGGGTATTGCAGGGAGTATGACTTGTGGTCACCATGTTGATTTCTTACAGATAGCCCCTCTGAACTCATTTCTCTTTTTAAAGCACCCCAGCCCCACCTCCAACTGGGGATTAAACCAAGGGCCTCACACACGCTACCATTCAGCTATAGCTCAAGCCAGTTTTATTTTATTTTATTTTATTTAATTTTGGGACAGAGTCCCCACTAAGTTGCCCAGGCTGGCCTAGCTTGGCCTTGAATTTGTAATCCACCTGCCTCGGCTTCCTCAGTAGTGGTATTTTAAGACTTCACCATCAAGCCTGACTCTCTGAGACACCATCTATATCGTCTCTTGGGTGTACTGTGGAGAAAAATATTGATTGAATCCTTTTGTTTTTGGAAGAGGAAGGGCTCAATTTTCAAAGGTATCCTTTGTTGATTTTTTTCCTGTCCTTTTCTTGTGACTTTTACGTTTCTTGCACACCCAGATTTTGCTGCATTAAACCAGAGTTTGAATATTAACTCTCTGCTACAAATTTGGCCACTCTCTGGTATAATATACACTGTCTGACTACTTGAGTGCTTGGCTGAGGTAAGGCTGGTTTGTCCTTTGGTTCTCTCTCAAACACTGTAAATCTTTGTTTCAGTGCCAGGTTTGAAGAGCTCATATGTACCGAAGACATTTGTAGGTTTCATACGCGCTGAACACATCTCCAACATTGTACTGTCTTGCTAGTATGTACCCCGGGGGCTAAGTCTAAGAGCATTTCATTAATGCTAGTGTTCTAGATATTTAAAATTGAAGGTTTTTTCCTTTTTTCTTTTTCTTTTTCTTCTTTTTGTTTTTTCACAAGCCTTCTAAACACTGGCCACACACATTCATACATGAAATGATCTGACCTGTTGTTTCAAATTATGGACCTCCCAGTGGTAGGACAGAATGTCTGTGATTAGTTATGACTAGTAAACACAAAGGGCTAAGGCAGGGAAGTGTGAGAGAAAATAGCAACAGAAATATGGGAGTAACTGAAAGGAAAGTTGTTTTTTTTTTAAATGAAATTGTCTTTTGTTTTTATTAAAATATGTGTGTGCGTGACTATCTATGAATGTGTGTATGTACTCGCGTGTGAACATGTTGTGTGTGTATCCTGTGAACTGTGGGTCTTTTTTTAAGCACTTGAGAGAGTAAACACATAGACCTAGACACATGTAAGTGCTTTAGCAGTTGCCCGCCTGATAAAGTGGAATCATATTCGGTTCTCAGCCACTGGAAACAATACTGGAAACAGCCTCAGGATAAAGTGTGATCCCTCTGCCGCTCCCCCAGGTCTGCAGAGAGCCCTGTGACAGGTTCATGCCCCAAGCCTGATCTGCATCGATATGCTGGATGGACAACCACAGAATGCGCTTCCTTCCTTCCAGTCCCTGTATACTCACTCTGGTCTTTGTTCTGGGATTTTCTTTTCTTAGCCTCTCTTTGCATGGGTACCTTATGTTATCATTTTTACATTAAAAGAGAGTTTTTGCCTCCTGTCACCTGTGCTGATTTCAGGATTCACCACGTAGCTTTGTGGATGTTTTTTGCCATTGTAAGTGTTTAACTGTCTGCCATTTCATTTCATGGCTATTTCAGGGAGAAAAGGGGAACGAAGGGACCCCTATTAGTAAACACTTATAAATGTCTTCCAAGTTGTCCTTCAATAGGATGTTAATAAAGAACTTATTTTCTTGTCATTCCTATTCACTCTCCACAGTTTATAACGTAAAGGAAGTAAACATGGCGTGTAGCTCTGCTACTCAGGGAAATAGCATTTTGTGTTTTCCTGTAGTTTCTCTGTATGCATACTTGCTTTACATAGTTGATTGAATGTACAGCACAGCCAGTTTCTTACATACTAGTAAAACATGTTTGTTCCCCCAAAGTTCTATTTTTCAAACATTACTGATCTTAGGGATTTGCATATAGGAAACAATGCCCTACCACTGAGCCATGTCCCCAGCTTTTCCACTTTGAAACAAGCTCCTGCTCAGTTGTCCTGGCCTGGAATACTCGCTCTGCTGCCTGGTGGCTGTTAATTTGTGATCATCAGGATCTTGTATTAAAAGCTGGGTTCTCTAAGGAGTGTCCAGTGCTAAGAGCCTGGGTTCTTCATTGTGACCTCAGCAGTCTGGTCCGGTATAAGCCTCATGAACTCATGTCCTTAGGGAATCTTCTTCCTGGTTCTCTGTTCCCAGACTAGGGACTTCCCATCGACAACTGCAGCTTCCTCAGCTGTAAAATATGGATAATAAAATATTTGGCTTTTTTTCAAGGATTTATCGAATCACTGCAAGTTAGTACTTTACATGGTGCCTGGCCCATGGTATGTCTTGTAAATGTGAATTTAGAAGGGCCATTTCATTTTTGATGAATGGTTTTAGTGTTGGGGAATTTCCTCTCTCAGGTCTTGGATATGTAGAGTCATTTGCCCAGCTACTGGTCTTATAGGAGGAAGCTGAGTCCAGCCTCATTTGGGGTCTTTGTAGGGCACACGGACTGCAGCTCTAGCTAAGGTTGCTGAAAGGAACTGCAGAGTAGAAGCAAATAATAAAAAAGTACTAGAAAGGCACACTGTTAATAAACAGAACGCTCTTGTCAGGAAAACACTGGCTACTGTTTGTAAGGAGTCTGCCCTTCCTCCAGCTGAAATCAGGACACGTTGCATACTCTTCTGCCTTCCCTGCGTTGTCTTTTTGGGTTGGAGAGGGAAGTAACAGAAAAGAGGTAGTAGTGTTGGAATAAAAGGAATAAAAATACTGCCCACAGTCTTTTCTATTAAATATGTGGATTGATTTGCTTCAGTCCAAGAATATGAGTGTGTGGGAAGAAATGTATTCAGTTGTGTTAGTCCTCACATGCACAGCTCTTGGACATTGCTGGGCCTCAAACACACTGACGTGCTTTCCAAAGAGTATAGTCTCTCTTTATTTTTGAAGCAGTGGGCTTTTGTGGAATGGTACACATAGAAATCCAAGCCAAGGAATGTGTTCTGAGATAATCTCATTTATGGGCGCTGGAGTCCACAGAGCACAGCTGTTTCCTTTCACCTCAGGAGCAGAAAGATGGTTTAGGCTCTTGGATGCTGTCCCTTAGACTCCTGTGTTTCATTTCAGAGCAGAAAACATCCTGTTTCAGGGGTTAGAGAGATGGCTCAGCAGTTAAGAGTGCCTGCTGCTCTTGCAAGGGACCCAGGTTCAGTTCCTAGCACCTAAGAAGCTACAGCTTGTGACTCTAACTCTAGCCCCAGGGGATCTGATGGCCTCTTTTGGTTCCCTAAGGTCCCCACACACACCTGCATATACCCACATACAAGCATGAATTCTGTATAAACAAAAATAAAACAAATCGAAAACGGAAAACAACACAAAGAACCATCCTGTTCAATCATGCATGGATGATATAATACATGTGCCTGGTAGAAAACGTTAATGGTTTTATTTGCTCCGAGAATATTCTAAGGTAGTGACACTTGTTTTTGTACCTGAAAAGTATGAATCAACATTAACATTGCTTTCATTATCTTAGGCAAAAATAAATGTATATATTAAGTTCATGTTTTCTGTAATTTATTTTTGGTCAAATACCTTTCTTTTGAAAATTCTAAAATTGGTTATAGTGTTTGGTTTTGAGGGAGAGAGAGGGAGAATAGTGTGTTTTTAATGCATAGCTGAATCTTAAAAAGATCGGGAAATATTTAGTATTCCTTATAGAGTGTTTTATTGGCAGATAGCCTGGAGTGTGGCTTTTTGAGTTTTATCTTTTGACCTTAGCTTCTAGCGAGACATGTTTGGCTTGATGGCCTAGTCCATAAGCATAAGAACATATGCATACACATATACACCTCCACCCACCCCACACAGTCAGTAGTGGAGGAGTATAAGAAGCTCATCTTAGCCTTATGCGTCTCTCAGAACCTGTGTGGTGGTTTGAATACGCTTGGCCCAGGGAATAACTCTATTAGGAGGTGTGGCCTTGTTGGAGTGGGTGTGGCCTTGTTGGAGGAAGTGTGTCACTGAGGCTTTGAGACCCTCCTCCTAGCTGCCTGGAAGTTGGACTCTTCCTGGCTGCCTTCAGAACAAGGTGTAGAACTCTTAACTCATTCTCCAGCACCATGTCTGCTTGGACACTGCCAGGCTTCCTGCCTTGATGATAATGAACTGAACCAATAAACCTGTAAGCCAGCTCCAATTAAGTGCTGTCCTTTATAAGAGTTGTCTTAGTCATGGTGTCTGTTCACAGCAATGGAAACCTAATTAAGACAACCTGACCCTCAGCTTTGGTCAGCTGGCCCGATGACATGGCCCCCACACAAGATACCTACTTAAGCTGGCACTGTAGATGGCAGAGGAAACCATCACACCTAATTGTGGTACCCATACCAGTAATCAAATGAGGCATGCTGTTTGGATTTACTGTTATCTTAATGTTGTAGTAATTAACAGTGATAGTGAAGCTATGAATTTTAAGCCTCCAAATCATTTGAAGAGTGAAGATTATCGGTACAGATTGAGATTGCTGTGACAGCATGATTGCTAATAATTTTATGGCACCCGTGTGTTCCTGTGTTATCATTGTCACCATCATCATCTTCATCTTCGTCATCATCCCCTAGTTAAGTTCAGCAGATGGGAACACTGCCCCCAGCTTCTCCCACCCAGGAACCAGGGATTACTGTCACACTGGCAGCCCTGTCATGGGCAGTAGCTATTCTAGCTGAGCTAGTATGATAGACTTAGTTTTACAAAACTTATGTGGTTTAGTTTTACAAAAGTTCTTTTCAGCTAGCCTCATGGTATGGAGGAATTGTGTTTTTTGTTCTATTATATAAAGTTCTGAAAATTGGTGTAAAGTTGGTACATGACTCAATGTATAAAGTACTTGGCAGTCAAGAATGAGAACCTGAGTTTAAGTTCCAAGAACCCAGGTAAAAGCTATTCCTATGGCATCTGCCCTCCTACAGGGAGGTACAAGGTAGAGCCAGAACCCTCAGAAGCTTCCAGGCCAGCCAGCCTAGAGTATGTAGGAGTACATACAGGATACACTTCTTGGAAGGCCTGGACACTGAATGTGCCTGTTTTCACAGCTTATGCACACGCTTATGCACACGCTCACATTGTACAGATACATATACATACATTACATATTATACATCAACCAAAAGGGGGGACTGCTAGATTGTCTAATAAGTTTATAATCATAATTTAACTTTTGGAATATTCATATTTTTTATTATATTACAGTATTTCATTCTGTGTAGATGACATTTACTTTTGCCAGATAGTAATTTTAACAGTTGCTTGTTTGCTACCAGTATGCCACAATCTCTATTTAATGGATTCTAAAATATGTATTCAGGCATTTATCCATCCCCAGTGAAGCAAACATTTCACAAAATCATACTTATTTCAGCTAAGTATGCTCTCATCTTTTCTGATCTAGTTAATCTTTTGTTCATTCTTGAGACAGTCTCTCTGTGTAGCCCGGGTGCCCAGAATCATTTTACTTCAGCACCCAAAAGGATAATAGGCCTGTGCCATTCTGCAGGGCCTTATTTAAAATCTGAAAGCTGCTCAGTTAGTTCAGCAGTCTACCAATAGTTTCTGACCAGTGGGTTAAACTTCTGAGAGACTTACTTGCTCTGGGGATAGTGAGACAGCAGGGACAGGTCGTTTTGGCATGTAATATTTTCTTGTGCAAGAAAGAGGGTTTTTGAATTTTGTTCTTTTCTTAAATGGATTAGTTGGAGTTCTAAAACTGCGATTTAAAATCCTACTGGTATGTTAAGACTTGTAGAAAATAGACTAATGCTTCTTTAGCATTAATCTAGTTTCTTTAGCTAATTCTTGCTAGCTATTTGAGAATTTAGGTGGTTTTATGTATTAATTAACATGGTAAAAATTGCTTGTTGGGTATCCCTTAATCAAAATGCTTGGCTGTTTGTTTTGTTTTAATTGTTTTGTATTTGAGAGTTTTAGTGGTCAAACACCTCTAGTCTGAACATCCCAAATCCTAAGTGTTCTCTAACCCCACTTGCCTTTAGAGAAGTTTTACATTCCCAGCAAGATTGAGTGGAAGGCACACAGATTTCCTGTCTGCCCCTTGCCAGTCCCCATGCATAGCCTCCAAACTGTTGTTAGCAGTTTCCTGCACTGTATTTTCTGTTGCTGTGACAAAATACTATGACCAAGGCAGCCTATAGAAGGAAGGGCTTATTTGGGCTTGTGGAGACTTAAGAGTCCATCATGGTGGGAAAGCATGTAGACAGTCAGCAGCAAGCATGGCTGCTGGAGCAGGAAGCTGAGAGCTTACATCCTTAATTACAGCATAAAGTAGGGAGCAAACAGGAAGTAGCAAGGGGTACCCCTGAGTGATGTACTTCCTTCAGCAAGACACCACTACTTAAAGTTCCCTGAACAGCTCCACCAACTAGTTAACCACATAGTTGAATGCCTGAGAGTGTGGGACCCTTCTCACTGAAACCACCACACTCAACTCCCCACGTCCGATAGGCCTGTGGTCACACTATAATGCAAAATGCATTCAGTCCAACTTGAAAAGTCTCTAGAGTTTTTCACACTTTCAATACCAAGTATCTCCTGAGGCAAACCCTTATTTATAACCCCCACCTATAAAATTAAAAGGCAAACCACACACTTCCAATGAGTACTAACACAGAATATACATTGCCATTTCAGAAGGGAAGAATGGGGTATAGTGAAGAAATACTGAACCAAAGTAAGACCAGAACCCAGCTGTGCAAACAGCAAGTCCTGCCGCCCCATGTCCAGCATCTGCTACTTTAATCTCAAAGGACTCAGAGGCTCTGCCCCTCCAGCCTTGCTGCTTGCAATGTGCTAGTTCTACTCCCTTTGTAAGACCTCGAGGCAGGTATCTCCAGGCTCTGGCATCTCCAGCATCTAGGGTTCTCCTCTGCGACTGAGGCTCCACTTCACAGCTTTCCACAGTGGCTTTTCACAGCCTCTTGCTTTCTCAGGGCCTTCATGCAGGATTCTCTTGTTCTATACTGACTGGCCTCAGCAGCTCTTTGAAGCACTGGAGGAAAAATCCAATACCCTTTCATTTGTGCAACTGCTATGCCTTTAAAGCCAGCAGTCATGTGGACATGGTTCTGCTGCCTGCTTGGGATGGACCTGGGTCACATTAGCAGTAGTGTTTAGTTGCTTCCTATGAGAAGAAGATGACTTTAGCTCTCTTCTATAGTTTGGAAACCTAGCAAGTAGGATCTTGCCTTGAGGACTTCCTCCTTTTGTTCCAGTGCAGGGCAGGCCTCTGCTTACTCTCACCAATTTGTTAACAATTGCAGCTTCAAGCCTCTAACATTAAGCTTCCTGTTGTTCTTTTGCTCTACTATAAATTTTGCCCTACTTGCTCTTTGTCATTGTCGACTACATAAAAGTTTTCAATAATAATCATTCCACAGATTCAGTATTGTGCTGTTTTGGAATCTCCTCTGCCAAGGAAATCAATCTATCACATCTTAATTCAGCATTAGGCAGGTTCTTAGGACAAGGATAGGCTACAACCAGTTTTTTTTTTTTTTTTTTTTCTGTCAAAATATCACCGGAATGGCTTCTAGCCCAGCACTGTGGTCAGAAGTAATACTGTATAAGATAAAATGATAAGACATTCTGGAAGACCACTGATAATAGTTTTTGCAGATGCATTACATGCAGCAACAAAGGCAAATCTATAACCAGAATAAGATTTTATTCTAGTACAGTCAAAGCAATGTCTTTCCCACAAAGAAAGTATAATCAGCATGCTGTCATGTCGCTGGCTGGTCATCCCTGGGACTGGTGCCATGTCTTATTGGAGGCCCATTGTTGGTCTCCCCATACAGCAGCAGCTGCAGCCAGGCCAGCCTTGGCGAGTCCATGTTATCAAGCCTCTGTATAACCTCCATGTCTGTCACCTTAGCCGCTTTGTTCATGGACCCACTGGGAAATGACCAGGGAAGGGATGGCTGGGGAAAAAGGCTGACTATCCACAGAATGAATTGTCTTAACTATGAGTATTAGCTCCAATGCTGAACTCATCTTTTGATGAGCACTCACATAAGACAGAAGTGTCTTCACACCCTTTTCCATTTGGAGAGCTTTATCTACATATTTCTTCTTCGAATGTCTTTCTCACCAATTTTTCTATCATGCCCCTTCCAAGTCTCTGACCATCCTGCCAATCCATTGGCTATAGTTCATGATTCAGTAAACAATCAAACATCTGGTCATTTATCCTTACAAGCAAAATGTAAGGTCCAAAATTCTGCCCACTGTGAAGGTTTTCCTTTACCACAGTGTCTTACCCCAAAAGGGGTTTTTAACACTGAAGCTGTCTACTTCTGTGTGGTGACTTCATATAGCACAGAACCATCAATAAACCAAGCCCTAGTCTTCGCTTCCTCAGTCAACTGGTCATAGAGCATACTCCATGAAGCCATCAGTGCGTGCTTGGGATCAGAAGGTGTTGTAACAAGAATTGAAACCATAGATATTTGGGAAACTTCTTTATGTAACTTGTTTTTACCCTCAGGACCTGCTGGGGCCTAATCATGTATATATTACTTCCATTTGATAATGGATTGCTGCTGTGCTCCCCTACATTATGAATTAGTGGGTCAGATAATATTCAGCTTGGTGTCTTATGGGATGTGTGTGTGTGTGTGTGTGTGTGTGTGTGTGTATGAGATCTCCCCACCCCTGTCAAATTTCTACTAACTGTTCAGTAGCAGGTTAAGAGACAAGTCAGCAGACAATGATAGATCCTTGCTTCAAAATCCCCCAAGTGTCTGCTATGCTTTATCCACAGTGGTCTGCTTAAGACTACAGACATCATCCCTATCTGCCACTGGCACCTCAAATACTATCAGCTCTGCTCAATCATATGGTCCAAGTGGTACAGCAGCCAGGACCTATTGAAGAGCTTTCTCCTATTCCAGGTCCTACTTAAAGATAGTGTCTTTCTGAGTGACTTGGTATATGGGCCAGAGAGTCAAACCCAAATGAGAAATGTGCTGCCTCCAAAATCCAAATAGACCCACTAAGCATTGTGCTTTTTTCTTGATAGCATGAGGTTGGGTACAACCACTTATCCTTTACCTTAGAAAGACAATCTCTGCATACACCATTCTACTGGACTAGAAATTTTACTGAGGTAAAACACCCTTAATGCACATATGTGCCTCTGATGCACATATGTGTTACCAACAAGTAAATCCAAGGGGTTTACTGCCTCCTGCTCACATGGTTCAATCAGCATGTTACCTATAATATAGTGGGCCAGTGTGATATTTTGTTGAAGAGACAAATGATCACGATCCCTTTAAACTAAGTTAGGACACAGGGATGGAGAGTTGATATACCCTTGAGGTAGAACAGGGAAGGTGTATTGCTGGCCTTGCCAACTGAAAGCAAATTACTTCTTGTGGTCCTTATGGACAGATATGAAAAAAAAAAATGCTAGATAAATACCTGCACACCAAGCATCAGGAAATATGTTAATTGATTTGAGTAAGCAAATTATGTCTGGAATAGCAGCTGCAGTTAAGAATTACTCCTTGATTAAGTTTTTGCTGGTCAACGTCATACTCCACGATCCATTAGTCTGTCTTCTGCATAGGCCAAATAGAGAGAAGTTGTGGGAACTACTAATGCTGTATGTTTCAAGTCCTTGATGGTAATATTCATTTCTGGAACCTATTCTAGAATGTGATCCCGGATCACCGTTCGTTTGTTTTTGTTTTTCTGGTATGTTGGACATCTAGACCATATCCTACAAGCCAGTCTAATAAATCCACTTTTACCATATGTGTTCATTCTATTGGTCCTGTTTATTTAAAGAACCCTAACTAACACACCCACCACCACTCGCACATCGTTATCTCCCACAGACAAATTTATAGTGTACTGTGCCATTACAGTACAGCACAGTCATTTCACTGCCCTGAAAATTATTTTTGCTCCCCCTTTTCTTCCCTTTGATCTTCGTGCTGTCTCTGTAGTTTTCCCCTTTTCAGAGAGAGAGAGAGAGAGAGAGAGATGTAACTTTCTTAGATTTATTGCTTTTACTTAGTAATATGCCTTGAAGTCTTCCCCATCTTCTCATGACTTGTTAACTGATTTCATTTTATTGCTAATGGTATTCCACTTTCTGACTGTGTCTTTCTAGGCTAGTCAACTGTTGTAGCTTGCAGGATTCATAGCCGGGCATGTTTGGACTAGTTTTCCTCCCTAGTAGCTCGGATAGCACCTTCCAGCACTGTAAAAGCTAGCATGTAGGATGAACCTTGCAGGGTAACACCAGCTTGATTTTGCAATATTCTATGACTTAAGCATGTGAGGTGTTTAGTAATAAGGTCTCACCACCATGTTCTGGATGATAACCTAGAGCACTGGCAATAGCCCATAATATTTGGGGGAATCTAAGGGGCCTAACTGGCTATTCTGGCCAATTTTATGTCAACTTGACACAAACCAGAGTCATATGGAAAGAAGGACCATTAGTAGAAAAATTTCACCCACCAGAGTGGCCTGTGGGTAAGCCTGTGGTACATTTTCTTGACTGATGATGGATGTGGAAGGGTCCAGTTAGCTCACTATGGGTGGTGCCTCCCCTGGGCTGGTGGTCCTGGGAGCTATAAGAAAGGCAGAGCAAGCGGTGGAGAGCAAGGCAGTAAGCAGCTGTATCAGCTCTTGCCAAGTTCCTGCCCTGCTTGAGTCCGGCCCTGACTGCCTTTAGTGAAGGACTGTAAGGTGGAAGTGTAACCGAAATAAACCTGTGCCTCCACGTTGCTTGTGATGGTCATAGTGGTTTATCCAGTTAATAGAAACCCTAACTAAGACACTCACTAGTCAACAACTCCAAAAGAAGTAATGGACACCTGGCACATGGCTTTTTATTTGGTAGCCTCCAGTGTCTAGATGAGGCATTGACTTTATAGGGTAATTCTGTTTTCATTGTTTTTGTGTATGGGTATATGCCAGTTGGATACAGGAATGGAAAGTTCTGCCAGCCCTTCATTAACAATAAACAAGATAGATTTGATATTTTTTGTTCACTTTTACAAGTCCTGAGGCATGTAAGTGTTGTTTCAGGGTTCCAGAGTTGGAAAGACAAGCGCTGGAAAAGCCTACATACACTTCCTTTCCCTGCCCATGAAAGACCAGATCCCCTTCCTCTACTTTCACCCTTCTGTGACCTTGACCTTCGTGTTTTGAAGTCTAGGGCTAGCCTTCCTCCAGAGGAAAAGACAACACTTGGCTGTTGATGATAGTCTCCTTTCTAAGGGAGAAGGGAGTTAGTGAGAAAAGGGAAGGGAGTGACTGAAAAATAAGACCTTAGAAACAGTGGCGGCGGCGGTGGCGGGGGCGGTGGCGGGGGCGGTGGCGGGGGCGGTGGCGGGGGCGGGGGCGGGGGCGGTGGTGGTTAGAATTGCTTAATTCAGAGAGCAGCTCTGTCTGGATCTTCCTGCAGAGCCTTCTGAATGCTGCTAGATCATCCCAGACTCAACCCACATTTAAGACAAAGGTTATGTTGGGCCTTTTTTTGGGTCTTCATTCTTATGGATCCCAATTTCAGACCATTTCCACAGTCTCTTAGCTTCCGGGTCTTACTGTTGTATGTAACAGTACTTGAGTGAGAGAATGTGTAAGTGTATAATATAAGTTAGAGTTAACCTCAAGGGTCCTTCCTCAAGTGCTATATACCTTGTTTGCAGGGACCTTATCAACTGAGCTATCTTCTGTTTGCTTTTTCTTCTTTCTTTCTTCCTTCCTTCCTTTCTTCCCTCCTCCTCCTCCTCCTCCTCCTCCTCCTCCTCTTCTTCTTCTTCTTTTTTTTTTTTCTGAGACAGGGTTTCTGTGAATAGCTCTGGCTGTCCTGGAACTCACTCTGTAAACCAGGCTGACCTTGAACCCAGAAATCCACCTGCCTCTGCCTCCCAAGTGCTGGGATTAAAGGCGTGCACCACCACTGCCCGGCCTCTGTTTGCTTTTTGAGATAGGGCTTCACTCTGGTACAGACTGACCTGGATCTTACTGTGTGTGTAGCCCAGGGTGGTCTCACAGTCATGGCGGTCCTGCCTTAGCCTTGGAATGCTAGCATCTCGGTTGTGAGCCACTACGCTAGGTTTCCTGGTAGCCTCATTAAGTCTGTGATGCTTTTCCATGGTAGGATGTTTACAGGAAAGAGATTGATTTCCTCCCCTACTTGAAATGAGGTATGGTTGCTATTTTCATACATTCTAAATGTTATAGACATCCAGTGCAGTGGATGTAAACTAGAGTGTGAAGGGCCCCATAAATGTGCGGTTGTTCACAGTATGTGTGTGAACCTGTGCGTGCAGGTGTGTGTACATGTGTGTTTGTGAAGGCCAGAGGTCAACACGGGATGTGTTTCCCAGTTGCTCTCCACTTTGTATTTTGAGATAGGGTCTATCACTGAACTTGAAGCTTCCTGCTTTGGCTACACTGTCTGACCAGTTAGCTCCAGGGATCTATTTTTCTCTTCCTCTCTGGTACTGGATTGAGAGTGTAGAAACAACCCACCACACCTACCTTTTTGACATGACTGCTTAGGAATAAACCTAGATTCTCCTGTTTACGTGTCAGGAACTCTGCTGACTGAGCCATGTCTCTAGCCCTGATATTTTCTTCATCAATTTGCCAGTTGATGGGCATGTAGATTTATTTCCTAACTGTTAGCGTTCCTTTTTAATGATTCTATCATGCTGATGAATCAGGATTGACTTAACATAGTTCTCTCCTAATAGACATTAGACTCATTCCCATTTTCTCTAGTCTTATATTCTTCAACACACTGGTCACCAACCATGCATGTAAACCAGAGGCCATGGTACCACCAAAGGCCGTGTTGATGTCCATGGCCTGTGCTGCCACCGAGGACTGTGATGGTGTATGTGCTCTGTGCTGCTACCAGAGGCCCTGTTGAGGTCCATGGTCGATCCTGTGGCAGGAGGCTGTGAATGTCTGTGGTCTATTCTCCCACTAGAGTCCATATTGATGTCTTTGGTCCACGTTACCACCATAGACCATGTGGATGTTTGTGGTCTATGCTACCAGCTGAAGCAATGTTGATGTCCATGGGCTGAGCTGCCACTGGGGATCATACTGGTGTCTGTGACTTCTGTTACTCCAGAAGCCATTTTGATGTCTGGCCCGTGGTCCTTCTGGGAGTTATGATGGTGTCTGTAGTCTGTGTTGATGTCTGCAGTGGGTATTGCCACCAGAGACCATGCTGAGGTCCGTGGCACAATCTGACATTGGAGACCAATTGGATGTCCTGGTCCATGCTGTAGCTGGAAACCATGTGGAAGCCCATGATCTGTGCTCTTGCTGACTGTAAAGGGCAAGGAAGTTTCTTTTGTAGTGGTATGGATGACTACAGTCTCACAGTTGAGAGGGAGGGGGACATAGAAGAGTTCTGTGACAACCACTACCCTCTCACCCCCTAGAAAGAGTAACAGCCTAGACAAGAAGCCATCGAAGGGAACTCTTAAAAATTGTGATAAGCATGCTGAAGTGTAGCTCTCCACAATAGATGGCTTCTGGTAGGAGTGGAGGTGGAGAAGGACTCGGTTTTCTTTAAGAGGCTGGCTAGTGGGAGTTTGACCATGCTCCAGTGAGTATATGGGCAATACAAGTTGGACTTTTTGGGGGGAGGTCAAAGATTTGTGGGGGCAGACACAAGGTGGGAGGATTGGAAGGTGAGTGTGATGGGGTATATTATGTGAAAATCCCAAATAATCAGTAATCAAATAATCAGTCTCTTGGTCACACTGTGTCTATATGTGCCTCGCACAAACAGCTTTTCTGTGGTTGTGTGGAATTGCACTAAATAATGCACTAGTGATTTGCAGGCTGTTTGGAGCATAGGCTTCTGGGTTTTCCTTTCCTCACCAGTTTTTCATTCTGCAGCTGGGCTTTCTCAGAGCCTCTTATGTACAGGTCTCTGTGCTGTGCACTTGGAAGTCCATTAATGACACATTACAAATACATCTTCATTATGCTACATTGTATCAAAAGCTTTTTAAATCCCAGTAAGCATGCATGTAGTTACAAATTGTATTTGTATTACTTTAGGTTGTTATATTATAAAATACGTTCAAATAGCAACAAAGAAGCCAGGCAGTGGTATCACACACCTTTAATCCCAGCACTTGGGAGGCAGAGGCAGGTGGATTTCTAAGTTCGAGGCCAGTCTGGTCTACAGAGTGAGTTCCAGGATAGCCAGGGCTACTCAGAGAAATGTCTTGAAAAAACCAAAAAAAAAAAAAAAAAATTAGCAACAAAGAAAGAATAAGGTGAAAACATATTCTGAAGCAAGCTTCCTTATCTGCCTTGGAGGCCAGTTTTGAATGGGATTTGGTTTGGATGTCATCTCTAAAGGATCTTCCAGGACATAGTCTAAACTGTTATTAGTTTTTAAATAGTCCTTTTATTTTGATCTCTTCCTTAACCTATTTATTTTGGAAAGCACACCCCCTTGCTTGCTGTAGACCTTATACTGCCTAATTTGTATTCATTTTGTGAACTTAAATTCATACTGTGTACAGAGGAGCTGCTGGGAGATTTAACAAGTTCAGTGCTGGGGAAGTGCTGGGGAGATGTGGGATGGGGGGTGACTTTTCCTTCTAATAGATTGATTTAAGAATTTTAAAAACATTTAGATTATTCTTTATAATTTTGTTAACATGTTCAATTTCATTTATTTATTTATTGTTTTTTTGAGGCGAGAGTCTCTTTTATGTAGTCCTGGGTGACCTGGACTTGCTGTGTAGACCAGGCTGGCCTCAAACTCATAGAGATCTGCTTGCCTCTGCTTCATAAGTGGTGGGATTATAGGTGTGTACCAGCATACCTTTAAAGAATAATTTTATTATTCATGTGTATATGTAGGCTGCATGTATGCGGGTTCCTGTAGAGACAGAAGAGGGTGTTGGATCCTCTGGAACTGCAGGTGTGAGCTGCCTGATTGGATCTGTATTGGGTCTTCTGAAATAGAGACAAGTAGTCTTAACTAACAAGCCGTCTTGCCAGGACCCCTCAGCTCCTCTGCATTAACTCTGTATTTTAAGTTTGCTGTTACTCTTAGAAGGACTGTCTATACTTAGGGCAGAAGTGCAATGCAAATCTGTAACTCCTGTCAAACAAAGCCACCGCCCAGAGATGTGTGCTAACATTCATTTAACAAAAATTTTAAAGATGCATCCAATAGGTGAAAAGGTGCTTCCTCTAAAGTTACATTTCCAAATAGACTTTTAATTTAAGAATTCTAGCTGGGAAAAATGAATAACAACTTAGAATAAAGTTACAAAAGAATTGATCATATATTTTTTTCTTCTTTTAGGGCAAGTTAAAGTCTTCAGAGCTCTATATACATTTGAACCCAGAACTGTAAGTATTCTGATTTAAACTGTAGACTTGACACAGCAATGTTAGATGACTTTAATCAGACACCTGTGCTGGCCTAAGTAGTCTGCGCTTTCTGCAATGCATAAGTAATTCATAGGATGGATGTTCAATCCCTCCTCAGGGCTCCCCTCAATGAGCAGAACTAAATCCCAGGTTGATTTGCATGGCCTGAGTTTAAAAGTCATTGCTTCCTTCCTTTTGTGTAGTGACATCTGTTTCCAAGTCACCCAGTGGCCTGCATGCAGAAATATCTATAAACTTTAGAGACCCACTCTTAGTCAGCCTTCATGTGAATCACACACCAACTTTGACCCTCTGTTGTGTTTTATAAAAAGGAAAGAAAGAACCAGGACATGTTTGGTAGAGGCTTGGTATGGTGAGGTAGAAGGGGTGCCTCTGCCGGCCCATGCTGAGGCATCCCTTCCCTCTGAGGTACCAGCCATATGATGGATATGGTATGGAACAGAGTTTATTTTGGGGGGTAGGGTGGGGAGAGTAAGAGAGTGAGGAGGAGGCAAACAACTACTGAGTCAGGTATGCCTGGCTGTTGCCAGGTCACCGTGGGGCGGAGCCTAACACCCTCTACCTCACACTTCTGCCAACCTCTTGGAGGAGTTCTTTCATATCTCTTCTGTCTGCATTTTTCCACTGCTGTGGTTCTGGTGTGTGGTTCTACCCATCCACCCGTGGTTTAGTGAGCTCATCACACTGGATAAGGCCTTGAGGATAATGCATCTGAAGGATGCATAGGAAAACTAGCTAACCATGAGTGAGCCAGCAAGCTCCATTCCCCCATCATTTCTCAGGGTTCCTACTTGAGCCCATGTCCTGATTTCCCTCAGTCATGGAAACATAAGCCACATTGACCCTTTCCTCCCTAAGCTGCATATGCTCAGTGTTTTAATCTCAGCAACAGGAAGGAAACAGGAACACACTCTTTATGTTTCTCCATAGCACCCATCCCTGCAATCACATCCTTTGTGTGTGCTTCCATCTACTCTGAGTACTGATTCACTGCCACCAGGTCAGAGCCTGCCAGGAGTTCACATTCTGCCATCTCCTACACCTGGATACCCAGTTCCTCATTAAACATGGGAATACTGATCACTGCTCCTCACTACAGCCTTCCTTACAATCCCGGCAGAAGGTTCCTACTTGAGGTTCATCACCTGGTGATCATCAGCCAGTGGCAGTGATGTTAATAGCCAGTCTATGACTTATACACTCAGATGAACTCTCCCATGGCTTCAGAGTGAGCAGGCTTCTGGAGCACAGGAGGTTGTTTCTCTCACCACAGGAGGTGCTGGTGAGGGTGGAGCATGGACAGAGTGCTTGTGGAGAAGGCTACTACTGCAGCATCAACAACCTGAAGCTTTAGTCACAGACGTACAATTCCTCATAATCCTGGGCCCCAGATTGCACAAAGGACTAAGGCAGGCAGAGTAACCTGAGCACGGAGTCATCTTTAACTTTGCTTATAGGGACAGCCTCTGATGGGATCAGGACCACTGTCTTAGTTAGGGTTTCACTGCTGTGAACAGACACTGTGACCGACACAACTCTTATAAGGACAACATTTAATTGAGGCTGGCTTATAGGTTCAGAGGTTCACTCCATTATCATCAAGGTGGGAGCATGGCAGCATCCAGGCAGGCATGGTGCAGGTGGAGCTGAGAGTTCTACATCTTCATCTGAAGGCTGCTAGTGGAAGACTGACTTCGAGGCAGCTAGGATGAGAGTCTTAAGGCCCACACCCACAGTGCCACGCCTACTCCAACAGGGCCACTCTTTCTAATAGTGCCACTCCCTGGGCTGAGTATATACAAACCATCACAGCCACTCAAGAGGATACTTATGGAGGAGAGAACACAGCGTCAGTTGCCCCTGCCAGACCGTACAAGCTCGAGACCACACTGCTACTCTAGAATGAGACCTCCATTCCCCAACGGTAGAGACTGAAGTGACTCTGGACTCTTCCTTTGCTCTCCCCAGGTGTCATGAGCTGGGTCACTGTTGTCCTTTCTCACCTACCTCCTCTCCCAGTGTGGCTCCTCATGACCTTTGGCCTTATCTTCACTCTCAGTAGGACTCAAGCTTCTCTATTCTGTTTGTATTCCCTGGTAAGCTAATGTTTCCTATGTGTGGGTTTGGGCCCCCATCTGCAGTACATCTGTATTTGACTAGTTTGTCCTGTATGGTCTAGCTCTTGTGTCCAGTGCTTCTGGCCTCTGCCTGTCCTCCTTCTTGTATCACCCAGGGACTCTTGGTAGAACCCACATCTGCACCTTTTCTGGTCCATAGTGTTGCTCCTCTATGGTCCTGTGAACTGTATACCCTTCCATGAATACTGCTCTGAGCACCACTAGAAGTGGGTGCCACTTTCACTGTGACCTGCTCAGGCACAGTGCTGTACAGGCAACTGAGGTCTTGGGGCAGAACCCAGGTTCAGCATCTGTGCTGGGGTTTCTGATTTGTCCTGCTTCCTTCCCTGCTTGTGACCTGGACATCACTTAACCCTTGTCCCTGTTGTTTCTATTGGTTTTAGTGAGAACCATGATAATGTAAAGGCACCAGCAGCTGGAGTAATCACTGTTGCTGAGGAGTGCTGGCTGCCGTACTCATGGACATTTAACAGATATTTTTCCTTGGTTGATATACTGATTACCAATTTTCCTCCATTTCTTCTCTGAAGGGAGTTTCTCCATGCTATTTTTTTTTAAAGCTTTAATCATTATTGAATATACAGGAGAAAATACATATTTAATTCATTCAGTAATTAAAACATATCGCATTTTTAAACTGTGACTATGCTGGTCCTGAGGATCAATAATGGCCATTCTACATCCTGTAACCCCCCTCTCCCATGTTCTCCCTTCCATAAGTCTAGATACTGAAGTATCTTGTCTAGTGGACAGGAGGCTGCCAGCTCACAGGGGTCTTGCTTTACATTTTGTTAAATATTGAACGGTCTCCCAGATATTCATTTACTTGTGTGAGTATGTGAGCCTGTTTCTTGGACAATGCAGGAGCATAGTTTGTTCGTATGACAGGCATTCCCCATCTTTGTAGGGGCATATAACACACTGAGCACTCAGCAAGTCATACACAAGGCACCCACACCATCATTCAGGGACACCACAGCATGGCACACAGCACACTGTGGCACACGGTGCAGTGCATGCTCAGCACACCACACATTGTGCATATGGCATGCACAGCACACCATTTACTTGGCATTTCCTGGGCACAGCACCCTTAGAACACAGCACGTGGAGGTTATAACACACCTTATATGGAACACACAGTTCACAGCACACTTCGGAGTACACTGAGTATACAGCTGAGTGTACAGCACACCAAGTACACAGCATACCACAAGCTCAGCATTCTGAGCACATTGTTCAGTGCACTGGGGTCACAGTCCTTCCACGCTCTATGCTTGGCATACCAAGTTTGCAGCTCATCACATGCGTAGTGTGCGGAGTGTCTAACACATGTGGTTATACCTCTTTAAAGCATCGTAGCCTGGAACTAGTAAAGGCTGAGCTGGGAGCTGGGAGCCCTTTACTTGTATATACAGCATCCTAGAAGGCTATGATCCTGCTTTTTAGCAACTGTTACAACCTGAGGAGACAGTGAGAGTGACGGCCAGCCCTAGATTTGGTAATGCATCAGTTAGATAGAGCAAGGCAGTTGTGGCTCCTGATTATCTTGCTTCAAGGAAAGGCATTTCTGGCATCACCCAGCCCTTCTTCATTCTAACTCCCCCGGGCCCCATTCAGATGAAGTGTCACACAGAAACCTGCCTGGACTAGGTGGACCTGTGTGAAAGCTGTTGACAGGGAGGAACAGTGTGCTTGAGGGATGCTGCTTTCTAAAGGAAAATCAGATGGATCTGCTGGGGCCTACAAGGCTTGCTGGGCTACTCCACGTGATGATGTGTGAGTGTAGTCTAGAGTGGGGACAGAAACCGAGGCAGGATCCCGGCCGTGCTCCTCACTGTCAACTCCAGCCTGTCCGTGCCTGTTTGCCAAACAGAGATACTCATGACCCAGTTCTGCCAAGTGAGAAGCCAAGCATACTTGGCACTTGAAAGGGACTGTTTTTTTATATTGCTCTCCTGTATTATTGAGAAGGCAGGATGAGGAATATTTTCTAAAACTGCTATCATTGAACCAGACCACGATATCGTGATGACCAGTAATGGCAAGGTGTGATGTTTCTGTGAGAAAACACAAGCTAGGGTTAGGAATTGTGGCTCCATCATCTGAATGTCACATGCCGTGTGACAATCTCATCTTTAATGGAGCAATAAGAAATGGGCCCACTCCTTAGAATTGTTGGAGAGGATTAAACTAGTATTTGCAAAGGTGCAGACTAGTGCATGGCACATGAATAAGTGTTATAAAATATTAAATGAAGACAGTTACTGGACATTTATTTTTCTTTTTGATTAATTTTTTGTATCTTTAGGTTACTAAATCTGAAAAGATTTATATGCATTTGCTCTCTGTACTAATGTACATTTGCCCTTGGTACTAATGTGCATTTGCAGCAGTCTTTGCTAGTTTCTTTTAGCTTTTGCTTTACTATAGACAGTGTCTTTCTTTGCGGCCCAGCCTGACCCTGAGCTCAGAGCAGTCACATATCACACCCCAGTAGAGATGTGGCCACACAGCCCCAAGCAGTCCCCATGTTAGTGAGACACCTAGAGGCTTAGCCACGCCCCTTCCCAGTTACTATATCTGCCCCGCCACTCTGGGAAAGGCTGGAGGTACAATTCGATCCATGCCACTTTTTTCCACATGATGAAAATAAACGTCTTAGAATTATGGGCTGTCTCTTCATCTGGACCTGCCATGGGACACTAGGGATCCAGCCCTCGATTAATGAGCCGCAGCTAATTAATGAACCCTGGCACTCCTAGACGGTACCCATTCACCCAAGCCTAAGCAGCTAGCCTGGCGCCCCAAAGCAGCGGAGACCTCTAGGGCTAACCTGTCTGCGGTGACTGAGGTGCCCCAGGCTAGAGAACCCAGGAGATGGCTGCTGCGTGTTTCCCCGGAATGGCCCCCTCCCCCACCCACGGGCAGGGCCCACAGAGGCTTCACACAGTCCCCCAACCTGCCTGTCAGACTGTGGGGGAAGATGCACAGTCACTTCACACGTGTCTTGTCCCACCCAGAGCCTCAGCGCCCCGGGACAGACACGTGGGACTTTATTCCACTGCGCCAGGTGTGTTCCCAACATCTGGTGCCCAACGTTGACTGTACTGTCCGCGAGTTTCATAAACCATTCCTGAACCATGTTAGGAAAGCTCATGCCTTTATTTTTTCTTTTTGGAAGAAACTGTGTAGGTAGCATCGTACCTGAGGGCTATTAAAGGAGAATTAACTATAAAATCCAATCAAGTGGCCAGACTTTCTCTCTGACTCATTGGCTACTGGTTGTTTACCTCATTTGAACGAGTCTGAAGGCGGCTGGAGGGGTATTGGAGGGGGCCTGCTGCCGTTGAAGTGGTGGGGGTGCAGTCATTCTTGTAGAATAGCTGCGGTTCTTTTAGAGCAGAGTCAGTACTGGGAAATCTTCAGATGACTCAGCTTGGTGACATTTTCCAAATGATGCCCTTTACCAAGCCACAAAATACAAGAATCACCTACAAGATGCTGAGAGTTTTGACTGTGATTGTTTTAAAAGTCGGGGTAAAACTCACACCATATAGAATTAACCATTTTAAAGCATACAGTCGAGTGGGATTATTGCAGTTGTCATGGTGAACAACTCCTTTCTTTACCAGGTTTCAAAGCATTTCCTCACCCCAGAGTACAATGCTGTGCCCAAAGAGTGGGCTCGTCTCATTCCCCACTCATCACTCAGTTCATACAGAGGAGTGATCAGAGATTTGATATGTGTGCATTCGTATACATGTAAACTTGGTGTGTGGTTTAGGCTGTTTTTGTTTGGTTCATGAGTGAGTGATCTTGATGGAAATTTAAGCAGACCTGACTTTTGAAGGAAACTAGAGGGACAGTAAGAGGTAGCTCCCTGGCTTCTCTGTAGAGGGCTCATTGTAGAGGGTACAAAATAGGAATGGTCTCGGGTCATCCCTAATGTGAAAAGGGTACATCCAACCCTTGTAGTACAGTCCCTTCTGTGGCTGCACGCCTCCCCCCCCCCCCCAAGTTTCTTCTTCCTTCTGGTGCTTTGGTACTTTCTAAGGATATGCAGTCAAGTAGTGATAAAATGCCAGCTTAATGCTCTGAGATGGCTACTGTGTTCAGTTGCCGTGCTTGGGTGATGAATATCGGACTCTCTTAAGTGTCTCCGAGAGGCTCCTGTTTGCAGCTAGTCTTAATGGAAATTGTTTCTCTAATCACTTTCTATGACTGCAGCATATTGAAAGTAATATTGGCCATCCATCTTCAACACAATGGTTAGAGAACGGTCTCAGATCTTTTGTTTCTCTCCCCTGGAGTATTATTTCAGATGAAGTTACAATGCACTTCCTCAGATCCAGTGGGCTTAACTAGTTTCTGCTGTGAATCTAGTCTCTGTAAGTGGAAGTTTAAAGGTTGTAAATGTTTTAGGAAGTTGCCTTTAAGGGAAGTCATCCATTTTGGGGGATGTCATAAGTCACCATTCCCTGGTTCTTATGCTCAAGTGCATCTCTCATCTGACTTCATATTGTAGTTGCTTTAAGCATGGTGCAGCTTATAACAGTCTTTGTTTATATTCAGGGGAAAACAGCAACTATAATATAAATAACTTTGAAATGAAATTCAGCAGGAGGGCAGTCATATATACTCATCCCAGTCTACTCTGAAGAAGAGGCAAGCACTTGAGGAAATGAGTAGATAAAATAATTTGCTTTTCTAATATCATTTTTAATTGCATGTATAGAGTAAGCAGATGTAACAAATCTTTTTTTCTAGATATTTTTCTATTAGTATTATAAAAACATACTGGGTAATAACAGCACATTTGGAAATTTTCTGTGATCATTATCTTATCCTGTATCTGTGCTTGGTAATTTTTAGCCTAGTTTTATAAGCACTTTTGTTCATAGCTGAGATTTTCTTTCAGTGGGCATTATACTTTCTATTTCCTCAAAAACTCATGGTGTTATCTACCAGCAGTTAACAAAATGTGTAAGCCGTTGGCTGTCTTAAGAGAGTTCGCAGGACGCCTGATGAGCCAGGCCAGGGTGAGGCACTAGCTGTGAAACTAGGCCCTGGAGTTGCTAGAGTTTCTGGATGGGCAGAGTTACTGCTTCTTGTAACTTTAGCTCTTTAGGCTGTCAAGGCTGAATTACATATAAATACTCATGTACAAGAAGCACTCATTCTTTGTGAGCATGAAAATAAGCAAATAAAGGTTTAATATTTTTCATGGTTTTAATATTAGACATTTATTTATGTATATAAAAATATATATTGCATATATATGTATATATATCATCTACCATAATTTCTAAGAGTGAAAGCTTTACCTGTGTTCTATGTTAGTGTGAAGATCCTTTGTAATAGGAGAATATAAAAGGTATTAGAATCGCATATTTGTTTTATATATATGTGTACACACACACACACACACACACTACTTTGATAGAGTTCAGCACGGGACAAGTCCAGCTTTAGAATTCAAATATTAATTTATTGTAATATTTTGTTATGTGGTTTATTTGTTAATGTTAATATAGAAGTGATATTGTGTATAAGAATACTTTAGGATTTAAAATTACAAAATGGAAGAAATCACTGTAGAGAAAAAATCTCATGGAGCCAATTTTTTTTCCTTCTAGCCAGATGAATTATACTTTGAAGAAGGAGATATTATCTACATCACTGACATGGTAAGCCTAGCTAATATTCTGCACTATGACTGCATGCTATAGATATAGTAAAATAGTGCTAGACTGTTTTATGTAGCCATAATATTGTGGATTATTTTAGGTATCTATTTACATAGAAATAAATATGTAAAGTCTTGCATCTTGACACATTTATAGTAACACATCCTTGGAAGTAGTTGTCTTATTCACCGATAGGACATAGTTGAATAAATTTTGTTATAGCCACAGAAGGAACTCTGCAGCATATAAAGGAACAAGGATATCTTTCATATTATATTCTAATGTAATTCAAATGGAATAAAGCAAGATAAAACACATATATTGTGCCTTACTTATCTAAGGAAGGGTTAGAGACTATAAATGCCTCTGTTTTCTTACTTTGAAAATAAAGATAAAACTAAAATATGACTTAAAAATCAGATTTGTTTAGATAAAGGGAAAATACATTTTTAAATTATAATTTGTTTTGAAGATTTGACTTTGGAATCATACAAAATTTTATGGGGCTATGAAATTAATAAAAAGCAGCCCCTAGAAATTAAAAACAGAATGAATCAGATGACTTTAATCACACCCTGGCAGTTAGCCTAGCCATACAGAAAGGAAGTATTCTCAGTGAGACTTGGCAGTTTGACTAAAAATTCCTAGTGTCTATATCAAATAAAACAGACCTGCAGATAGGTAGATGGATGGATGGATGGATGGATGGATGGGTGGGTGGATGGATGGATGGGTGGATGGAGTATCCATCTTGCAAGATATCTGCTCTCAGGCTAATGGGAGTCTGGCATTTGAGGACAGTTGAGTCTCTAGGTCCCTGATGTCCATTGTGGGCTCTCAGCATGGGAGGAGGAGGAGTGCAGATGTCAGTCAGTAAAATGAAACATGGGGGTCCTTCATTTGAATTGGAAAAACATCAACTGTTATCTTGAAGGGGGCTTACAAAAGGGACAACCTAGTAATAATATATCACTCTCATTGAAAGGAACAAGTCCTCTTTGAGAAATGGCTGCTACCAGCCATAGGGCATTAAATGAAATGAATGTCTTCAAAAGACTGCTGGGACCACCATGTTGGCATGATGAGGAAACCAATATGCACAGCCCAGAGATGGAACAATTTGAGCATCAATTAAGGGCAGCATCTCTCAAGGATTGAAACTCTGTTTTAAATTTGTGGTTTCCTAATGTTACCTCCAAACAGATCTCACTGATACTGTGAGAGACCACTGTGGAGTTAGGGTGTTTATTCTGACAATGGGAAAGGGAAGGAGCCAGTACTTCTCTGTCCTTTCTTCCTGAACTTTACCTTGAATGAACTGAGAGTTGGGAAGGGAAAGTTGCCCTTGTTTTAATAGCAAATGCCCCCCTTTTGCATCCCCTGTGATTACTGACAGAAGAAACTACAGAGGCAGCCTTGCCTTATGTGTTTCCTGATGAAGGACATCAACACCACTCACGTGGTAGCCTTCTCCCAAAAGTGAGGCTGAATCTGCCTTTGCTTTTAGAACTCAACAGCAACTCATGGGCAATGCACGGAACAAAGGGGTGTGTTCAATGCTAGCATAGGTTTGTGGCGAGCAAAATCCAGACTGTTTCCAATTTCTATACACACACACACATACATACACACACACACACACGCACACACACACACACACACACACCAAGAGCTAAAAAATAAATAACAACAAAGCCAGCAAAGAAAAGAATAGAGGAGGAACCTGTATTAAAGGCAGGGTAAGAGGGAATTAGTTGTACTGTCTGGTCCTTAGTAGAAATCTCAAACTGTGGGCCATAAGGAATTCTGAGTTTTAACTTAGATATTTGATGATATTAAGGAATTATTGGGGAAAAGTTTGAAACTGTGATAATGGTGTCACAGTTGACTGAGAAATAATTTATCTTTCAGATGCATATTCTGTTTTTTTCAGAGTAAAGATTATTTCACCTAACACTAACCCCAGTAACTTAGAAGGAAAGACAGATGAATGATGGGTGGTATTGGTCACAAACAATGAGTCACACACTTAGCAAAGGGCTCATCACATTGTTCTTTCTGCTTCTGTATAGGGATGATCTTTTCTGTAACAAAAAGTTATCCAAAAGTGAAGATAAGACAAGAAGAAACTTTAGAAAATGTGGCAAAACATGAAAGTATATCAGAGATGTTAGGATCTAGACATTTAAGCTCTATAGAGTCTAATGCGTTTCCCCCTTGCTCACATGCTCTGGTTTGCCGCCCTGAAGCTCTGTGATGTGTGTCTGTGTGAATGGGGGATGCTGGTAAGGGAAATGGTGCAGATGGCGGGGGTGTGAGGATGCTTGTGGACCGTAATGCTGTCAGACACAATTACATGCTGACTCCCTCGTTCTCTTGTCAGAGTGATACCAGCTGGTGGAAAGGGACATGCAAAGGCAGAACAGGACTGATCCCAAGTAACTATGGTAAGTGGCCGGCCGGCTGCACAGGGATCTTCCTGTTCATAATGGCTATGCACACCAGGTATGCAGAGGCCTAACTTACTGCTTATGACAATTCATTGCAACATGACAAACCCACACAGTTTTCAGAGAAACACTATGGATTTACTTATTCTGCCAGTACTTTTTTCTTGGTAATGTTCTTAAACTCCAGATCTTCTGGTTTGTGCTGAAGAAGTCCTACTTTGTAAATTCCCATGTGGCCTATTATATTCACTAAGTGATTATCATAGCACTTTGTCCTTACTAAGATGTGACCCCTTTGTAAAATTATTAATATTTCTGGTTGAAAGATGGCACAGGATTGGTAAACAAGAGTCCCAGACTGAAGTTAGTCTTTTTCTTCCAATTAGTAATATGATACAGTACTAAAGACACCCCCCCCCCCCCGCTACACACACAATGATGCCTCTGGGATTCGATTCCCCATCTGTAATAGTGAGGGTGTTGAGTTTAGATCACTATAAGAACCTTTTGGGTGTTAATGGTCCGTTGACGAGTGACTTGCCTAATGTCAAAGAATATCCTTCAGAGACATGGAGGCTATGACTGGGTCCTAGCTCAGGAGCCTTGTGCACTCTGGGGTTCATGTGGTTCTCTTCCTCTGAAATCCACATGGATCTCTCCAGTTTGCTACATCTCCAGCTTGTCTGTAGACACTGAGGGTAGAAAATAGTTGTAAAGATTGTCCTATGCCAGCCCTGTTAGGTCAGCAGGCTTGGGCCTGGAGCAGCAGGCTTCCTCCGGGCACTCCTACTTATTCTAAGGCTGCAGGGCAACCTTCTGAAAGCAGATAGACAGCAACTGTCAGTGCTGAGTTGCTCTCGGCCCCTGCTGCTCGCCCCAACAGAAGGGAATAGGATCTTTCCCAGAATGTGAAACTGGATATCAGATGCTTGTACCTTTTATGACTGTTTGTATTAAACACTTGAGTAAGCTTGGTGTTTGGTTCATGGGTCTGTTTTGTTTCCATTACTGGCTGTGCTTGCTGTTGCTTATGCTTACAGTTAATTGCTGTGCTGTTGCTTTGTTGCTTGACTTGGTTTCACACAGAATCCAGCCTCTCTTAAAGGAAGTACTATCAATTGTTTTCTGTTACTTTTAATCTACATTACGCAAGTGATTAAGCTGTTGTATCTGAGGCCCTGGCCATGAAGCTGGGTATCCATGGGCATAACCAACTCTTGTGAATCACTGAGCAACTCCAATGGTGGGCTTGTATCTTTGTTTTCAATCTAGTGGCTGAGCAGGCAGAATCCATTGACAATCCATTGCATGAGGCTGCAAAAAGAGGTAGGTCTGATTCTCTTTTTCTTTTTTGATATATGATATATGATAGATAGGATATGATATCTAAAATGCACAGGCTTTCTAAAATTTTTTCTGATTCTTTGAAAATCTCATACATGTAAGTATTTTGATCACTCCCCAGCTCCAACTCTCCCTTCCCTAGACCATGCCTCTCTCCCAGCTGCATGTTCTCTTTTTAAAATAAGCAACCCCTGAATCCGGTTATAGTCCTTGTATACATGGCTCTGGGGCCATGCACTGGGGCATGGGTCACCTACCAGTGGTCACACCTTCAAGAGAAATGACTGCTTTCTTCATCAGCTGTCAACTTCAGTGGCTCCTCAGCCAGGAGTGGTGTTCATGAACCCCCTCCCACTCAAGTAGAAATTCTGACTGGTTTGATTGTGTGTGTAACCAGAGGTAGGAATTCTGACTGATTTGATTGTGTGTGTAACCAGAGCTGCAGAGAGTCCACAGGAGTGGCAGCCACGCCGTGTCCAGAAGACAGGGTTTGCAGCACTCTTCTCTGTTCTCTGGCTCTTAACATTCTTTCTGTCTCCTTACTCGGCAATGTTTCCTGAGCCGTGGATGGAGAAGGGGGATCTGGATAGCCTGTGTAGTGCTGAGCGCCCAACACTCACTGTCTCTCAGTACTGTGACTGGTTGAGTGTCTGCAATAACTGCTGCCCATTGCAAAAAAGAAGCTTTTCTGACCAAGGCTCAGAGCAGCACCAATCAATGAGGATAAACATACATATTCAGAAGGCAGTTGAACATGAGCACCATTAAACAAAACAACAGCTGTAGGTTACCCCCTATGGCTTGTGACATCTCCAGCCACGGGGGGTTGACAAGGTTTGCAGCATGAATTCCTTCCTATCAGGTCTCAAATACAATCAAATAAATTGATTGTCCCCATAGCAGTCATGCCACTAGGCACTTCTTGCCTGACAGGTAGGTATTATAGCAAAATGCTTGGATTTTAATTACGTGCTGTGATAAGTTTTGACAAGTACATAGATAGGCAGAGCTCTAACATCCAGATTAAAATCTAGAGCAATTCTGTGATCTCAGAGTATTCTCTCAACATGCCTTCCCACCAAAATCCCTGCCTTCTCTAGAAGCAATCTCTGTGCTGACTTCCCTCACCCTAGAAGGCGAAGTGTGATTTTAATTTTAAAATAGCACTTACAGAAGGTCCTGATCTGATTCTCAAAGCTCAGAGTGAGGTAAGGCAGGTAGGAGTAACAGATCGTTAAAATGCAGTTTTCTGAGTCCTGGAGAACAGGAGGATGTCCTGGGACATAGCACTTAGGAGAGTGTTGATGCTGGGGGTGGCTGGAGGGCCTCTGACCCAGCAAGGATGGGAATTGTCTTGACTTTCTTCCTGTGGGTGACACTTACCTCCCACAAGCCTGGAGCACGTGGCAATATGTGGGCACATTTTGACTGTCTCAAGTGGAGGGATGATACTGACACCCTTCCGGTAGAGACCCAGACTGTTGCTAAACATCCTACAGTGCCCAAGGCAAGCCCCACTACCTAAAATCTCTCTTAACCCCAAATACCCCTAGGATTCTATTAGGAAACCTCCTCTGAATAGTGGGAAGTGCTGGTGCAGCGTCAGCAAGCTGTTTCCTTCTGTTCCATGACTGCATGTGCAAGGGGAAAGGAAGGGCTTAGACAATGACCTAAAACACTTCTTTGTAAAGGGGCTACTTGGGATTTTAGCCTGAATTTTTTAAATAAATAGGGGTACTTTAGCATAGAACCGTAGCTCTGATCAGGCAGCTTAGTTAGTAAAAGATACTGTATCTTTTATTTCCAGGACCTGAAAATGTCTTTAAATATGAGTAGGGAGACTTTCTGTTTGTAGTTAGGTTTTGTGTTACACCCTGCCTTTCAGGATTAAAGAGAGAAAGTGCTAATACATCTTTTTTTTCCCCCTCCAAAGCAGAAATACCTTTAAACCTATATTTGGCAACTCCTATTAAAAATGGATGTTACTGCTGCTTCTCAATGACCCAGGGTGCAAATGCACCACCATACTAAGTGCGTTAGTGGGCAGGTCTTGTTTTAAGATTTGCTGATTAATCCATCACAAATGGTAGCTTACAACAGATGGAATTGATTTAAAAGCAGAACAAAGGGGGGGAGTCTTTTCCTTGTGTTTTTTATAGGTGTAAATTCTTTCAGGAAACTTGAGCTGGTTGAGGGAGTGCTTGGACAACCGAGTGGGTGTGAACGGCCTGGACAAAGCTGGAAGCACAGCCCTGTACTGGGCCTGCCATGGCGGCCACAAAGGTACTAATCTTGCTGGATATATGGTTCTGTGCTGGTCAAAATCCCCTTCACCTAAGGGAGCCTGCCTTCTTTAGTGATAAAGGCAGTGCAGCAAAGGCTGTGTTCCTGGAAATTGCAGAGCAGTGGCAGTAGGGTGTGGCTGGGGAGCCCTACTGTGCAGACCTCCTTAAAGACTGGGAACTTCCCTTTCTCTCTGGCTTCAGAAGGTACCAGAAAACACCAGTAACAGGATAGTAAACCACGGTCACCTGCCACAGAGGGGAAGCAAAGCTGTCACCCGTAGCCTTTCCCTCGCTATGTTTTTGGACCCACATTTTAAGTTTAATGTAGAATTTGAAGTACCACTCTGATTTTAAACCTGCAATTCTGTTGCAGTCAGTAATAACATGTTGGATTTATTTTATTCTAGCCAAATCCCACTGTCCACTCTTTTCCACCAACTGAGATAAATCTTTGGATCTGAAATCTTTCTTTTGTAATCTACCTTTTAGGTTTTTTTTCTGAAGATAAAATTTGAGAAACTTGTAAGAATTTTCTAGAACATTCTCCTAACAAGCTTTGTCTTTTGCTATTATGATGTCTGCTTTTACAAAGTTCACTGTTTCTGTCTTAAGAAATACCATTTTCTGTTTGAATTGCAGACATAGTGGAGGTTCTGTTTACTCAGCCGAATGTGGAGCTGAACCAGCAGGTGAGGCCACTAACTGTGGGGACCAATTTAGCATACCCACCTCTTTCTTGTTCACACACTACAGCTTGTGTGCATATGCAATATTTTAATTCAGATGCTGCAAGCATATGGAGTTTTGTTGTTGTTACTGTGTTTCCTTGTTATGGTACTGGGGTTTGAAGCCAAGTCCTCACACATGCTGTTAAGTACACATGGTAGAGATATCAGCTTACAAAGAGAAAAGCTACACTGCAGTCCCAGTCTGGGGGGTACCGTTCCATGATCAAGTGGCCTCATGGCTCTTGGGCTGGTACCAAGGTGAGTGAGCACATGGTGGTGCTGGTCGGCTCACTGTATGTATCTCCAGCGAGCAGTCTCACCACACCCTTTGAGCATACAGCCCAGGGCACGAAGGGTTCCTTCCCATTTGTCTCTCTTCCCAAGGTTCCTCCCTCTGGATACTCCCTCTGGATAGCAGCATGCCAGGGACCTCTGGGGACACTTAACATCCAAACTACAGTCAGGACCCTTCTGCTAAAGGTTCCTATCTCTCCCAGATTCCCAAAACATGCGCCTTAGGAGACAAACTCCCACCATGTCTAGCCCTGGCAGTTTCCAGTCTTGTTTGTGATCTTACTTTTTCTTATTAAGAGTCTGTCTTTGGTGTTCTAAAAATTCACAAGGATGGGCCTTTAGTGCTGTCTTCCCCCGGTAGCCACAGTGAAGTCTTTTAGCCTGAGAAATTATCTTACTTCTTTTACTGTTTCCTACCATTTTCTTTGCTCTTTTGAGTCTACAGATTGAACATCAGATTTTCTTTTTTATCAGTTATTTCTCATCATCATTATCTTTCTAAAAAATTATTCTCCTTTTAAAAGTTTTTTTAAATTATTCTTTTTATGTATATGGGTATTTTGCCTACATGTTTGTACACCACATGTGTACAGTACCAGTAGAGACCAGAAGAGGGCATCAGATTCCCCTAGGGACTGGAGTTGCGGACAGTTATGAGCCTCCATGTGGTTGTTGGGAATTGAACCTGTGTCCCCTAGAAGAGCAACCAGTGAGGGCTCTTAACCACTGAGCCACCTCTTCAGCCCCACCTTTATTTTGATATTTTTAAAATTGCCCAGAATTCTGTATTCATTTTCTATTGCTAAGTAGCAAACTATCCCTGGTTTATCAGTGTATTTTGAGTGGGTTGTAATTCTATGCAGAACATCACAAGATTCTCGACTCAGGATCTCACAGAGTCAAACGCAGGTTTAGTGGGAACTGGGTTCTTGGGAAGCTTGAGGTCCCCTTCAAAGCTCACTACAGTTGCTGAGACTGGAGCTTTTTGCCCCCATAGTACTGTTGCCCTGAGCTTTCAGAGGCTCCTTCTTTCTAACAGTAGCTCCCAAAATGGCTGTTTGCTATCCTCCTCATGGCTAGTAGGAACTGCTGTTTGCTCTGCCATTTAACCCTCATTTTAAAAGGCTACCTAATTAGATGCGCCCTACCTAATGTACTCTCACTGTTAGTGAGCCCAATAACTGTTGTCTGCAGAGTAATGGGCTTTTTATTTTTAAATATAAGGTCTTACTCTGTACCCCAGGCTGGCCTTAAACTTGCTGTGTAGACCAGGCTAGACTTGAATCCACAGAGACCCACTTATCTCTGTCTCATGAGTGCTAAGATTAAAGGTGTGTATCACCAAGCCCCAGCCAAGAGGAGTGATGGCCTTCATATTTTCTGACTTCACCCATACTCAAGGATGAAGGTTGAGTATGGGATCTGTTTGAGGATAAGGGGAGCAGGTATTTTAGGGGTCACCTGAGAGTTTTGTTGACCACAGCTCTTCCTCCACTCTTTTAATAGGACCCTTTTCTTGTTTGATTATGTAATATCAACATGGCTAATACATGAATTATTGCTTTTAAGAATGCTCGCTGTTGTTTACTGGGCTTTTCTTCCCTAGGAACATTTATTTTGTTTAAGTTAGCCTCTCCTCAAACACTCAAGTTGTTTTCAAATACTCAGTGTCTTGGTTCATTCATTTGTCTGTATGGTTGGACGCTGTGTGAACTCGGTGGAGGAGTTGGGTGCTCCTTGATAGACTTCTCCATAGATGAGGGGGTGAAGCCCCTCCTGCACTGTTGAGTATGCTAGCATAAATACCACTCCAACCCCCTAGTGTGGGGCTGCACTACAGAGGTGGTGTGCAGTACAGAGGTGGTGTGCAGTACAGAGGTGGTGTGCACTACAGAGGTGATGTACACTACAGAGGTGGTGTGCACTACAAAGGTGGTGTGCACTACAGAGGTAATGTGCACTGCCCTGCCTGAGGGCACCACCCTTCGCTGTCCTCACTGGGTAGGGAGGTGTGCTGATGAAGAAGGATCTTATTGTTGGCTGTTCTGGTTTTTCATCTGACTGGCTCTGGTCACCTTTGTGCACCATGTGCATGAGCTTGGGAACTCTGGAGATTTTTCAGCAGGGTAATTCTACTCTTGTTTAATGGAGCAAATGCCAGTAACTGGTCCTAAGGTTCGAATGAGGTATGAATCCATTTGGCCACTGTTGTTTTCACTCCATGCCTCATTCTTGCCCAGTGCCTCTAGGAGTCTTAAGTTCCTGATGGTTACTGGTGAGGCCCTGTCTCAGCCTGTCTCTGCCAGGATGGTTTTGCTCCTCCATCTCTCCAGAGCAGCTCCTCTTGTTGCCTGAGTTCCTCTTTCCTGTGGAATTCCATGCGGTTCTGTAGCTTTTCTCCTAATTTAGGTTTATGTGGATTAAACTTACACTGCTGCCTTCACCCAGTCCATTTTGTATTTTTTTGATACTTTATTTACATTTCAAATGTTTCTCCCTTTCCAGATTTCCCCTTTAGATCCTCCCTATTCCATTCTCCCTCCCCCTGCCTCTATGGGGTTATTCCCCCACCCACCCACCCACCCACTCACTCTCGTCCTCCCTCCTTGGCATTCTCCTATACTGGGGCATCTAACACCCTCCGGCCCAAGGGCCTCTCCTCCCTCTGATGGCTAACAAGGCCCTCCTCTGCCACATATGTGGCCAGCACCATGGGTCCCTCCATGTGTATTCTTTGGTTGGTGATCCAGTCTCCGGGAGCATCGGAGGTCAGGCCAGTTGCCACTGTTGCTCCCTCCATGGGCCTGCAAACCCCCTCAGCTCCTTCAGTCCCTTCTCCAACTCCTCCATCTGGGACCTCACACTCAGCCCAATGGTTGATGTGAAGTGACTCTTGGGTATTCCGAACTTTTGGGCTAATAACCACTTATCAGTGAGTGTATACCGTGTTCATTCTTTTGTGACTGCGTTACTTCGCTCAGGATGATATTTTCAAGTTCCATCCATTTGCCTAAGAATTTCATGAAGTCATTGTTTTTAATAGCTGAGTAGTATTCCATTGTGAAAATGTACCACGTTTTCTGTATCCATTCTTCTGTTGAGGGACATCTGAGTTGTTTCCAGTTTCTGGCTATTATAAATATGGCTGCTATGAACATAGTGGAACATATGTCTTTATTACATGTTGGAGCATCTTCTGGGTATACCCAGGAGTGGAATAGCTGGGTCCTCAAGTAGTATTATGTTCATTTTTCTGAGGGTCCGCCAAACTGATTTCCAGAGAGATTGTATCAGCTTGCATTCCCACCAGCAGTGGAGGAGTGTTCCTCTTTCTCCACATCCTCACCAGCATCTGCTGTCACCTGAGTTTTTGATCTTAGCTGTTCTGACTGGTGTGAGGTGGAATCTCAGGGTAGTTTTGATTTGCATTTCCCTGATGACTAAGGATGTTGAACATTTCTTTAGGTGCTTCTCAGCCATTCGAGTTTTCTCAGTTGAGAATTCTCTGTTTAGCTCTGTTCCCCATTTTTGATACCATTTTGTATTTTTAATACACTATTTTTCCTGTCTTTCTCTATAGAACAAGCTGGGAGACACGGCTCTGCACGCAGCTGCCTGGAAGGGTTATGCAGACATTGTCCAGCTGCTACTGGCAAAAGGTAAAGTTTTTATTGAATTTTCCTGGTCTTTGCTTGGCTTGAAATGAAGCAGGCCGTTTGAAATAGTAGGAATACCAAGTCTCCTTCCATTAAAACTGCATGGCATTATTACAGTTGAGATGAACTAA